>VZRN01005383.1:190311-378120 GCA_013397935.1 Dasyornis broadbenti
CGCAGCCCGTCACGGGCCGCCTTTGCTCGCACCATCCCAGGGCGGCCCCGAACAGCCCCATCGCAGCCGCTCCGCTCCATCGCCCCCGCTCCGCTCCATCGGCCCCGTTAGAGCCCGGCCTGGCCGGCGCGGCCGCCCCCAGTTGCATCAGCCGCGGGCTCGAGCGGCGCCTGCGCCGGGCCCTGCCCGCCCCTTCCCGGGCGGCTTCGCGCGGCCATGGCGGNCTTCACCCCGCGCCGGGGCTCGGCAGCGCCGGCAGCCCTGTCAGCAGGGCGGGTGCAGGCAGCACAAGTGGCTGGGCCTCTTCCCGAGGGTTTCCCCAGGTTCGGGGGCGGTGGGATATGCCCCAGAGAAAAAGGAGCGGGGAGCTGGGCTGTGGCTTTACGGGACAAGGGGGTCGGGTCTATTCCGCGGTGTGTGGGGCAGGGGGGAGTTAAAGCGCTCTAGGTGTGAGTGACTGCCGGGACATGACTAAACGGTGCTCGCCCTCCGCAGGTGAATGCTGCGGAAGAGAAGAAAGCAGACAGCGGGAAGAAGAAGATGAAGGAAGGAGCTGGCGATGGCGGGCGGTCGGAGGTGAGCAGCCCCTCGGCCACGGGGGTGGGAGGATGCGGTGTCCTCGTTGCCGCCCTGTGCACTACTGGCCTTGCTATAGCTTGTGCTTCTGAAGTGATTAATCTGTTACACCTCCCACAGTTTGCCATGAAGTGCCTTTGTTGTTCTTTACACTAAGTTGCTTTGGTGTAATAGGAGAGCTGCTCAGATTCCCATAGCTGGGCTTGGTAATGATTTTCCCTGTGCTGCTTTGTAGCGGGAGGCAGGCTGCAGATCTCCCAGGTGAAGAAAGGTTGCATAAAGTGCTCTCATCTTTTTCATCTTCGTGGTGGATAAACACAGATCCCTCTGACTCCATGGAGGGCCAGCTACTGGTCAGCACCAGTCCTGAGCCAAATGCATGGCTGTGCAACGTTGGCTTTGCCCAGCCAGATAGTCCTGACGTCATTATATGTGTTTAACCTGGAGTCACTTCCTGTCTGGGTGGCTCAGACTAGACTGTTCCCTCAGCTTTTCAACCCAGTAGGAAAAATCTGGTTTTGCTTTGAACTTCTGGAGTAATTTTTGGTTGATTTTTGTCCTTTTGTAGCTTATTAAACAGGTGTTTAATAGATGATGTAGTTCATTGGTAACAAATGTGGTTTATTAAACAGGTGTATGGTGGAACAAATTTCATTAAGCTGAAGCCTTATGATGTGACATAATTAATAGTATACAACCTGAAATAATGGTGATTATTTGTTCAACATAACGCATATATAGGTATCGTCACATAGGTGCTTATGAATAGTGTATCAGTTTTGTTTGCATTCTTGACATGATGTGCTCTCAGATTAATAATCTGTTAATCACTTTCATTTGTCTTTATTCTGTATAGATGAATCCCTGGCCTGCATTTATCAGTGAGCGTTTAGAGATGTACAATAAACTTAAGGCTGAACACGATGCCCTCCTTGCAGAAAGAGCTGCAAATGACAGTAAACCCATTAAAGTTACATTACCCGATGGCAAGCAGGTTGATGCTGAATCTTGGAAGACTACTCCTTATCAAATTGCCTGTGGAATTAGGTATATTTCTATTCTGTGATACTACACAATCATTTTCAGACAGTGGGTTTAAGGGGATGGGTAATGTATAATTTCTTTGTCATTTGTCTCAAGTCATCTCAAAGCATCTTGTATGCAATAAACTGAAGGTAACCAGAGTTCCTAAAACCAGCGTTTTAGGTTTGGAACGCAATTTTCTTTTGCCATACGGAGTTTTAAAAATTAAATAATAATAAAACTGAGATCTTTTAGACACATCCTAATAGCATATTTTTTCCTGCAAGTGCTGCTGTTGTATTAAGAAGTGATTTGCTAATGAATGATCAGGTTGAATGATAGCACTGAAAACCAGTTGGCATCGACCTGAGGAAGATGACTGCTGGGTGATGTTTCAATTGATTGCAGAGAAAGTTTACAATATGAGTATTTCTCATTTCGCTTTCATTTGCATGGGAGATAATTATTAAAAAGAGCATTGCATATCTTCAGGTTACTCATACCTGCTTGTGAAGTATTTTTGAATGATCTGCAGTGAACACCCTGACAGTTAAAATTGCAAGGATTGGGTGAAATGAGTGAAAGATGAAATGCCTTTTTTTTTTTTTTTTTCCCCTCCATAATAGGGTGCCATGTCACTGGAGCCTTCTTTGTTTTTGTGATTTGGGCTCAAGAAAAGGGTATTTTCCCTAGTGGATATAAACAGAAAAGCTACTACATCAGAATGGTATCTGATAACTGTTAAGAGAGAAGTTCTGTCTTACGTTGTGGTAGATTTATGAAGTCAGTACTTTGATGATGCTGCCTCTAAGTCAAATATGTGTAAAGGCTAAGTATATAGCACAGTTTTCTTCCCATATCGCTAAAATATAAGTAGGATTTTTCATAAATGTTCAGGACTGGCTAAACTGCTCATTTAATTGATGATGTTATATCCACTCTGAGCACTTCTGAAGCCTTATTCAAACTGGAGGGCAAATTTGGGGAACTTCTTACTGATTTCAAAATACAACGTACTTACTTAAAATTGTATTTCTGTATTTGTTCTGTAGTCAGGGATTAGCTGACAACACAGTTGTTGCTAAAGTGAACAAGATGGTTTGGGACCTAGACCGTCCTTTGGAGGAGGATTGTTCTTTGGAGCTGCTTAAGTTTGAAGATGAAGAGGCTCAGGCAGTGAGTATTTTTTACCAAAATGCTTTTCCTTTCAAGTTTCCATTAAACTCAGCCTCTGGCAGTTATTTAAATCTGTGCTCTGTTCAGAAGATGAAGAGAACAGGTTTGTAGTGTAGGTACATTTGCATTTCCTAATAGCTCCTTACCAGTGAGGTTGTGGTACTGGAAATAATGTATATTTTGCTGTGTACTTGTAGCCAAGTTTGCTTGTACTTGCTGTAGTTTATGTCAAGTTCTTGTTAAAATTTTGTATTTTCAGCCTTCGTGTTAATGTAAGGTAGGTCTTTTGAACAGCCATTTTCAGCTCTAGTTTTGGGAACAAAACTGACTACAAAAGTACTTTCTATGTAGAATCATAGAAGTATTGAGTAGACTGTTCTTTTCCGTTGTGTATGCAAAAGTATCTACTTTTTGGTTTTGGCTACTCAGTTAGATAAATGTGGACAGCCAATAAATTTGTGAATATGATCTTTAGAAAAAAATCGGTTGGTACAAGAAGCTGTCAGTCAAACTCACCACAGATATCTTGCATTCAAACCTAGGGTTTTCGTATTGCCTAAATTACAGATCCCAATTTATGATTTCAGTCTGTGCTAACCAAGACAGACTACCTCTTCAGAGATTGGGTTTTGTCAAAACCTCAGGTGTACTACAATATGGAGCGTGCAGGATTTCCCATGCATAAGATCTCTGGATTAGAACCACAGCCTTATGTTGAGAGCGCATAAAGTTGGTGTTTATGCAGGTCTGATTGATTAAAGGGTTTATGAATTAGTTTCCTGACTTCTTGGCAATAATTGCATAAATCAGCAGTAATTGAAGGTAAGAATTGTTTGTTACCAGAATGTAAACAGTTTTCTGGTGGAAATGCTGCTCTTTTGAAGCACTGGTGCTGAGGATGAGAGTGCTGCTGGGCAGGTCACTGCTGTTCTGCATGCTGCTCTAATGTGGTATCTGCATCAAGTATCCTTGGAAGCAAGTGTTTCAGAAAAGGTTTTAAATAAAACAGTTGGAAATGCATTGTGTGTATTCAGACTGATCCCTTCTTTTTTTACCTCTCTTAGGTCTACTGGCATTCAAGTGCTCACATAATGGGTGAAGCTATGGAACGAATCTATGGTGGCTGTTTGTGCTATGGCCCACCAATAGAAAATGGATTTTATTATGACATGTTTCTTGAGGAAGGGTAGGTTTTGTGTTTTTCTGTTTTAGGAGTTGGGGGTGGCAGTCACAGCAAATTTTCTGCTGTGTGCTTGTTCCTAGAATGAAGTCATATGTACTGTTGCAGATGGCTTTGTTTTCTGCAGGGCATACCAAATGCAACTTAGTGCATTGCACCTGGATTGTAAATTGCAAATGAAAGCAAAAATTACTCATTCCTGTGTGTTTATTTTAGGGGTGTATCAAGTAATGACTTCTCTGCTTTGGAAACATTATGCAAAAAGATAATGAAGGAAAAACAAGCCTTTGAAAGACTGGAAGTTAAGAAGGAAACACTACTTGAAATGTTTAAGGTAGCCTGTTTTTAAAGGTTGTTTCTAGCCTCCTGCAATTAGTCTTTAAAATATTTGTAACTTCAGTGCATATTTTTTTAGTGGTAGAGGAAAGTCTATCAGATTAACTCTTTAGGGTGATACCTTCTTACAAGCCCATTTATGATATGTAACAAAAAAAAAAAAAGAAATAGTTCTTAGGTTCTTGGAAATTGGCACTCTGATTTTCTAAAACTGTAAGAATTCTCATTCTTCCCCAGGTAATCTAATTAAAACTTGTGAAGCCAGTCTAACAGAAATGTAAATTTGCAATATATTATGTGTGCAGTTATGTTGTGTTGTCTTGTCTGTGGTGATACTGTAACTCTATATGTTGCTGCTGCATTCAGAAAACTTCATAAAACATTTTTTAGAATGAGGATTTCTAAGAAAGTCCAATCAACACTTAACCAGACCTTTTCTCTCTAGTATCTAGCTGCAAATAATTTTTTTTGTAATCCTGAGATAGACATTAATGAGTTTTCACAGTTAGAACATCAGGAGGATCATAGCATCAATCAGGTCGGAAGATACTTCTGTAGGTCTCTAGCGCAGTCTCATGCACAGGACATGGGATCGACACTGAAATCAGACCACATTCTTGGGGCTTGTCCAGTTATGCCTTCAAAACCTCCAAGGACAGAGACTGCATAGCCTGCTCTCTGGGCAGCTTGCTCCACTACTGCTCTGTCCTCCTGTCTGTCTCTTTGACAGTCCTATTTTGATGCAATATAGCATCAAGTTTGCAAATAATTTAAACTGTTGGCCACTTCTCTTTCTTAACAAGGAATTAATAAGTATGTATGTGTGCTTCTTTTCTTGTCAGTATAATAAATTCAAGTGTCGCATCCTGAATGAGAAGGTCAATACTCCAACTACTACAGTATACAGGTAATTATGCGTGGATCGTACTATTACTGGATTTATGGTTCTAGGATTAAATAGACCAAATAAATGCTTTCTTTTTCTTAGGTGTGGTCCCCTAATAGATTTATGCAGAGGGCCTCATGTCAGGCACACTGGCAAGATAAAGACCATAAAAATTCATAAGGTAAGTGCTCGAACTGCTTTAGACAAATGTTTTCACTGCAACACTTCAAATGTATTGCTCTCTTTGGGCTTAGCCAAGAATGTCCTGTGAAATGGATGACCTGACCAAAAACTGAGTGTTACAAATGGTGAATGGGTTGTACGCTAGGATGGTACTCACATGGTGTGAAGCACAACTAGGTGTCCAGGGCCTCCACATCCAGCACAGGAACATGAGTTTGGCTTAAGGTTTGGCTGAAGTGTATCAATTATGTAGTTTTTGCTCAGCTGATGATTATAGCTATTTGTGAATAAACAGTTGCAATAGGATAGCTACAAACAGAGCAAATAGGCTTTTAAAACAGAAATGAGATCCCGAAACCATTTTTATGTACTGCATTCACCTATCAGGACTTTTTCTAATCAGAATTTCGCATTAAAATTCTCCTTATGCCTTAGTTGTTCCACATTAGTGATTTATTAATAATTGCATACCTTTTCATAGCAGGCTGTAGTAGTAAAATTTGGAAACTTCTCTTTTTCTTCAATGTTTAATTTATATTTTGCATGTAGAATTCTTCTACCTACTGGGAAGGCAAGGCTGATATGGAATCCCTCCAGCGGATCTACGGAATTTCATTCCCAGATACAAAAATGCTGAAGGAATGGGAGAAATTCCAGGAGGAGGCTAAAAGCAGAGATCACAGAAAAATTGGGCGGGTGAGACAGCTTTTCTAGTAATGTATTTCTAAAGCACTATGTGGATATAATCCCTTAATTGCAAGCATCTTGAAGACAGCCTGTAGTGGCTCCCACAAAGGTGTGACACAATTTTGTTTTCAGTTGAGCTGTTTTAAGCACAACGACGTCCTTATTCCATAGATCAATCAGAACAGAATATAAACACTTCAGTCTGCAATACATGAATGCTCCAGTCTGCAGGCGGTAGTTGCTCCTACACAGTTTGCTGTGGCCTGTTCACGCAGGTCTTTCCTTCTGTGTCATTTCAGAATCTGCAGTATATAGCTATATTTTTTGGGTTTGTTTTCTTTAGATGGAAACTCTTGTCAGATAACTGATAGTTCTAAACAGAGTTAAAATGCCTGCTGCTAGTGCATAATGACAAAATACTGAAGAATTCCCCATATGCAGACCTCAGGTGTGTGCACAGTTTGTTGCAACATTAACCAACTACAGTTCATACATTCAGTTCATGTGCAGCTAATTAGAGAGCTGCAGAAGCAGAACTAAACATTTACTTGTCCCCACAGCTCCCTCTGCACATTGACAAGTGTGCAGAGGGAGCTGTGGGGAGCTGGGAGTTAAATTAAAATGTTGGAGCATCACTAATGAGTGAAACAGAAAACGGAACAATTTCCTTCCCCTGTTACTTCTGACAGACATGAAAATACTATTGAAAATGCATCTGATGAATATTACTTTTTTTACCATGTTTTTCTCTTTGAAACTCTTGATTAGTGATGCCCAGTCAGTTCCAATTCATTTGTGAATGTTAAGTGAACAAGGTAGGTGCAAATAATAAGTTTTTCAACTATTTTTTTCTTCCTGCAGGACCAAGAACTGTTTTTCTTCCATGAGCTCAGCCCTGGTAGCTGTTTTTTCTTGCCAAAAGGAGCTTACATTTATAACACATTAATTGAATTCATACGGGTAAGTAATATCTTTTGGAAATTTTGTAGAAGAAATAGCATAATTTTAAAAAAGTACATAACAGCATGCTACATTTAACAGCATTAATAGCCCATAATTTCTAGTTATCTCTTAGTTCTGTGAGCCATGGAACTAAAGAAACTTCATTTCTCTGAATTAGTCTTGGCACAATCTCTGCAAAGTCATGTTTTATCGGTTTATTACTTTATACCTGCTGTTAAAGCTGTGATAAAAGTGCTTTGTAATTGGAATTGTTTGACATCTAACAGTAGAGCTAAGCTCACACTACTGCAGTTTCATTGATGCATATTGATTTGTTTTAATAAACTTACTTAATTTGGTCTTACAGACCTATTTGTTTTAAAAATATATGTAGAAAAAAAGTTCTGATCTTCCTGCTGTAGTATTTAAAGCATGTATTATTATTGTATATTTGGGCTGCAATATATCAAGGGTCATTGAGTAATTAGAGTCTGCTGCTTTGTTTGCAGGGAGGAACTTGTTCTTGTGTACTACAGAGAAATTGTTTGGGGGAAGGGTGGTGCTGGTGGAAGGGATGTGTCCTGGCATGAATTTTGTCTTCCTTTCCCCCTTCACTTCCAAAGTCATGGGACTTCATATGGCAGCACTTTTATATTTTGATGGGTACAGATTGAAGTCTGTGTTTACTTTTGTTTTCTTTTTAGTTACTTTATGTACTGTGTCTGTTCTAGAGTGAGTATCGAAAACGTGGATTCCAGGAGGTTGTCACTCCAAATGTTTTCAACAGCAAACTGTGGATGACATCTGGGCACTGGCAGCATTACAGTGATAACATGTTTTCCTTTGAGGTGGAGAAAGAAATCTTTGCTCTGAAGCCTATGAACTGTCCAGGACACTGGTAAATACATAGCAAATTCAGTTTTTCAAAGATTATACTGATGGAAAAAAAATGAAGCCAACCCCACTCTCCTTCCTTTACCTGTGTAATTGTAGGGATGGCTACCTTCAGTTATTAATTCTGTCAGTAATGATGTAATTATATGTCTCACTGTCTACATGCTCTTTTCACTTAAGAAATGTCATGTCATTTTTCCATCATTAGAGTGACCCCATCATTACTGGGGCATTGTCAATTTTGTGGCAGTTCGGGCATTCAGCTTTTAATACTAAATTTTAGGAGCTATTTTATCTCCTCTCTGTGAGGAGGAGAAAACCTACCAGCTGTGAAAGGAGATTGCTTTCCTGACAAAACTAGATGAGACTGTTGGCTCTGTTCAGATTACGCCATTGGCCTTATGGGCATGGGCTTCATCACTGGCTGCTTGTCACTGGCTGTTCATAGCAGAATTTTGCTTCTCGATGAGCTCCAAGTAAAAAACTTTTCCTTCAGCCTTATGTTTGACCATCGCCCGAGGTCGTGGCGCGAGCTGCCGTTGCGGTTGGCAGATTTTGGTGTCCTGCATCGCAACGAGCTGTCGGGAGCTCTCACAGGACTCACCCGAGTGCGCAGGTTCCAGCAGGATGATGCTCACATATTCTGTGCTATGGAGCAGGTAGGAGCTGCTGCTAAATGAAATTGGGTATTAAAATCAGATCAACTGAAATTTCCATGTTTGAGACATTGTTTCTATTATCATCAAGATTGAAGAGGAGATAAAGAGCTGTCTGGAGTTCTTGCGTACTGTGTATGATGTCTTTGGATTTTCGTTTAAACTGAATCTCTCCACTCGTCCTGAAAAATACCTTGGAGATGTTGAAGTGTGGAATCAAGCTGAAAAGGTAACAGTAGGTTTATAAACTTTTTAATGAATGTAAGTCTGCATCTTCTTTAAGAACATACCGTCTTCTGGGAGGTACAGTGAAGCTGAGCTGGGCATGAGCAAAATAAGTTCAATAACTGTCTTCAGTCCAGTCTGGCTGCTGTAAATAGTTTGCTATCAATATAGAGGGAGCCTCCATGTCAGAATCAAATCAACTCTCCTTGTCTTTTCTGATAATTAAAAAAAAAAAAAGAGGGAGACAATCGGTTCTGGCAGCCCCTGTTATAAGACTTAAAGCCATCTTCCAAAAGTGAGGCTGAAAGGCATGGAGCTGGCCTCTGCAGGTGCAGTGCTGGGGAGAAGATAGGGCTAGAATAGACATTTGGTGTACTACCAGGGCAGATTTCATCTCAACATAAGCTACAAACTTTGAATTTAGTATAAAAGATTCTTGCGTCTTAGCTGATGCTTGTTTGACCTCTTCCAAAATGAGTGCATTAATGTTGTTTGTTTAAATTTGGACAAAATTAATTTATTTTCTTTTTAGCTGGGGTGCTTCCAAACTTCCCTTTTTCAGAAAATAAATGAGTTTCAGCAGTAATTGAAAAGTAGTGAGAATTTGGTGGTGCCACCTGTCTGTAGCAGGCTGACCTGATACTGTAACATGGAAAGAAACACTGAGTGTATGTGTTGTCCTTTATCTCCAGCAACTGGAAAACAGCCTCAATGCCTTTGGTGAGAAGTGGGAGTTAAATCCTGGTGATGGAGCTTTCTATGGACCTAAGGTTAGTATGGTGCTAACCCCTAGCTGGATTTGGCTTTTAATTCTGTTTGGATAAGGCAAAAAAGTCTGGGATGCGGAAGACAGGAATTTTTTTATTGTAGTTACCCCATCTTAATATGCTGTCTGGCTGAAATTTTCTATATTTCCAGATACATAAACTGTAACGTACTTGAGAGAGAAGTGATCTGTGATTCTGGTATTTACATAGTTTTAACTGCTTTAGCACTCAATTAAACCCAGTCTACATGAATAAATTATTCATCTGCTGCTTAAACAGAGCTGACTGGTTTAGTGGGTGACATAAACACAAGGTGGCACTGTAAGATCTATTTAGCAGATCAACTTCTGCACTAGAAGTAATCCTTGCAGCAGTAAGTGAATCCTAAGTCAAGAGAAAATCAAAAGTAAACTTACTCATTAAACAAATTTTTATTCCTTTAACTGCACTGTTTTGAGTTAGCTGCATTGAGTTACTGGTGAGTTTTGGTTGTTTAAAAATCCCCTTACATTGATTATGTGAATTTGTTGGGTTTCTTAAAAACAGTCTCCTCAATTTGGACAGATTAAGTAGGGCCTTTTAGAAATTTCATGAATATCTTTGTGCATAAGAACACAGAGCATTATGAAATTGCTTTTAAATCTTTCCCTAATACGCCTACGCTACATTTATGTTTGTTTTCATCTGGTAAACTGTATCTGATTTCTCTATTTGTATGCTGATTGAATCAGTTTTGGTTTATGTGTTGTAGGTAAAATGGGTTACAGCAGCTAAGATTTAGTAATTTCCTCTTGATTGAAAGAAAACAAATATACAGGAACTTTTTTTCATGTTAATTAACCTTACATTTGCTCCTCATACAGTCTGGGTTTGAAATTAAATTAGGTTGTAAATAATTTATTTTGATTAGAAGCTCTTTGATGACTAGCTGAATCCTGATAAACTTTGATTTCTGGATGCGAAATTTGAAAGATATTTAGATCTTGAGTTGTTAAAATACTGATCTGTTTGTTTAATACATAAATTAAAATAAGACATACAGCCTCAACATATAGCCTGGTATATACTGGTAAAATGATGAATAAGTGAGCAGTGTGATAAATAAATAAGGTCAGGACACTAGAAGTCTACTGTTTTCTGTAAGTCTTCTCTGTCTAAGTTGTATCATAAGTGTACTCAGGATTTAAGTGTTAGAAGCAAAAGAAAGAACAGGCTTGACTCATAGGTCAGAACAAGTGTTATTGATTAACACAAGTTCCTGCTGGTAAGTGAACAATGTATCAGACTCTTGTCCCATGTTCTTGCCCTGATTTTTTAACATAAGCTACAAACTCTTCAAATACTGCGTAATAAAGAAGTGTTAAGTTTGCCAGTTTGAGGATGAAGAGATCTCATTTTTGGGGAGACGTTCAGTTCTGCAGTATTTATGTTCTGCTGTAGTCACTCGGTGAATAGGCCCATGAAAGTCCCAGATTGAAACTCAGATTGAAAATATAGTCTGAGACATTGAATGTAGTTCCCCCCGATATATTATCTCTCTAGTTACTCACCCTATTTCAGCTCTAACATTTTTTGCATGAGAACTTCCAAATCCCTGAAAGCCTAATGAAGACTGAGGTAAAACTATGCTGTTCAAAACTACATATAGTTCCTCTGCATTGAGCGAAACCTTCCATCTTAAAACAATGAATTTGCTTTCAGAGGGGAATGCTTGTCTCTTAACTGTAGTAAAAGTTCATGTCTTTTTGTTTTTCAGATCGATATTCAGATTAAGGATGCCATTGGCCGCTACCACCAGTGTGCTACAATTCAGCTTGACTTCCAGTTGCCAGTCAGATTTAACCTCACCTTTGTCAGGTAAGCACAAAGGCTGGTGGTTTTGATCTCTGTGTAATCTGACTTCAGTGACACTTACAGGCATAAGTTTGCATGAAGAGAAAAACCTTACAAAAGCATTTTTTTACAGCCATGATGGCAATGACAAGACGAGGCCAGTTATCATTCACCGGGCTATCTTAGGATCTGTGGAGAGAATGATTGCTATTCTGACTGAGAACTATGGAGGCAAATGGTAACGTTGAAAAGTTATTATTCTAGTTTGAGCAAACTTTATGTAGGAGAGAAATTAGCCCCAAGTACCAGAGAGTCAAGAGGATCTGTTTGTTTTACTTGCTTCCTATGCTAACATGCCATAGGAATAGCACAGGAAAAGGACAATTTCTTCTGAACCACCTTCCTTAGGTATTAAATGATTCGAGGTACGGTAGATTCTACATGATACTGCTCGTGCAGGTGCAGCATGCAGCTAGTCTGCCCAAGGCATATGCATCCCAAGTGCTTTTGCAGCAGGACTGTTTTGTAAAGAGTCATTTATGTAGGGGATCTGTTTTACCTGTATTAATACCCAGTGGGAGTGACCTCTCTGATTATTACAAGACTCGAAGGTAAATGTTTTCCTGTGCTTAGTTAGTAATGAGTTCAATCAATTGGGCTTTGTTGTCTGTTGTAAAACACAACATCAGTCTTCCGATCAGCAAGTGCTCCTGCCCACGCTGCAATCTTTTCAGACACTCAGTTCCTTTTGGAAAATAATTTTTATGAATATAGGGCTCTCATCACCTCTGAACCGTATCTATGCAGCTGGCCTTAAGAGTCTCTTGTGTAGATTATATTCCTCTCTGTAAACAGTGTTTTTCAAACAAAACAATACTGAAAGCTATATAAACTTATTTTCTTTGTTTATTGCAGGCCACTCTGGTTGTCCCCACAGCAAGTAATGGTGGTACCAGTAGGACCAGCGTGTGATGAGTATGCTCAAAAGGTGATGTATATGGTTTCAGGGCTTCATTTTCAGTATATTGTGTTGGTCTGAATTTAATGATCAATAGTATTTATCTCAGAAAAGTATTCCAAGTCTTTGCACATTGCATTGAATTGTTTTTATTTCACAGCGACAATTAGCTGCTGAAGGTGTAGATCTGTCTTAAAGATAACCTGAGTTAGATTTTGGATCTGTGAATAATAAATGTTGATCTTTGTGAGACTTTTAGTTTTGGAAAACTTAGTTTTTCTCTTGATCGAATCTGTCTTACCCTTCAGGTTCTAGTTTCCCATGGCCATGTGCATCTTGCAGAGCAGTAAGAAAAATTAAAACAAGTCTCTGCATATTTAGCATCCAGCACACCTTTTCATGTAGTTCTTTCAAGCATGTTATATATAAATAAAATAGTCTGCAAAATAATAATAATTTTAAAAAATCTCTTTTAATCAGTAAGCTCCACCATACTGTTACCTTTTACATTATCAAACTCAAATCACCATTCAGCCCAAACATTAGGTGTTCACATCACTGCTTACTTACTCAGTGTATATATTAGTTGTATAATAACTGATGTATTTTAATTTATTGAACTGGGCTCATCTCCAAGGCCTGAACCCATGACTGTACCTTTTAGGGGTCAGATAATCTGAAATGGTTTAAATCTGCAAGTCATGAATAGTTCATGGTCATGAATATCCTGTAGTGATAGTTTAAATACTTTTTTCCTTAGGTCAGGCAGCACTTTCATGATGCTGGATTTATGGCAGATGTTGATGTAGATCCTGGATGTACACTGAACAAGAAGATCAGAAACGCTCAACTTGCACAGTATAACTTTATTCTGGGTAATGTATTTGTTACCTTTTACTGGCTAACCCTTTTGTTACAGGATTTGATCATTCTGTGAGCAAGGCAAAGAGTTGTAGTCAGTGTTTTAGATCAATTTGTTCCTAAGACTCTCCACTGCAGAGA
Source organism: Dasyornis broadbenti (assembly GCA_013397935.1). Classification (NCBI taxonomy): domain Eukaryota; kingdom Metazoa; phylum Chordata; class Aves; order Passeriformes; family Dasyornithidae; genus Dasyornis; species Dasyornis broadbenti. The sequence goes on from VZRN01005383.1 coordinate 203,636, forward strand.
GCCCCTCCTGCTGACATCATAGGCATTCCTGGCTTGTATAGTTGTCACTGAAAGGAGACCACTGTGACCCAAGGCATTATGGATATTTTTGGAAAAGGTTTTTGCTGTCTTCTGGTTAGCAATGTGGGGACAGATAGGAAGAAAGTTTCTTGGCCTTTATGAGTCAGATTTTTAAGTAACTTTCCATCCTCCTAATAATTTATGCTCTTACTTCTTCTTCAGCAAAAGAAATATGTTTTCACTGCATTGAGCTGTGGTACAGTTCTGAACTATGCATGAATGCATAAGAGAAGCCTGTTTCAGAGAGAGTGATGCAGGGAAAATTAGAAACTCACCCTGAAGTATGTGATTGGAAGCAGCATGTTAGTCCTGTCATGTGAATAGGGGGTCTAGCATTGACCTTAAAACTGGGATCCATTTGAGTAGAAGGAGCCTTTGACAGAGAAACTCTACCCTCCAAGTAATTGACAAAATTGTGAAAAAACAGTTAATTCCTTTGACTCTCGGTTGCTTCTAGTTGTTGGTGAAAAGGAGAAGGCAAGTGGAACAGTGAACATCCGCACCCGAGACAACAAGGTGCATGGGGAAAGAACCATTGCAGACACTGTGGAGAGGCTGCTGCAGCTGAAAGGCTCTCGTTCCAGACAAGCTGAAGAAGAATTTTAACACCGTCTGCTCTACCTGGCATAAAAAGAATTCGTAGTTTTCCTAATTTAGTTAACCACAGAGGTTTTGTTCTGAGCCAGAGTTGAAGTATATTTCACATTTGGACCTCTTGCTCGTTTTAATGGGGATCTTTCTTTAGTCAGAAATGCCTCTTTTTGTATAAAAAAATCAAGTTTTTCATAAACACTGAAGTAAAGTTTCCTGGCTTTTAACCAATGACAGATGAAGCAAGATGAGATGATTTTCTGTGACTGAAGGGAAAATTGAAGTGTTAATCAGGGATATCCACGGCATTCTAACTGCTCTGTTAAGAATAACATACATTTTGATAACAAATATTTTTCATGCAAGTTTAACAATAGACCTCAGGCTCAAGAACCCACATAGTACCCATGTGCTGCCACAGATTCTGGAGTGTCTCCATGAGCAGAGAAAATGATACCTTGCCATCCTGTCTCATGGTCTCATATCAGTTGAGTATATTGCCTCTCCAGAGCTCCCAATCATGAACAGAGGCTTCGTGCTTCCATCGTGGTTGGTGCCTCTGGCAGTGTTTCAGCTCCCATAGTGTGGCATTCCTGATGCGGGGCCCTCTGCCACAGAGCATAAGGTCTACTGTACCCTTTTCCAAAGGCAGTCTCTGAAAAGTGCTGGCTCTGCAGGGAAAGTCCTCAGAGCTGTGGAAAGGGGATAACACTGTCTGGAAAAAGCAGGGCATAGTAGGGCCAAAGAAGCAGGTAAGAAAACCAGTAGTATTAGGAACAAAGGGTATTCCTGTTCATGTGTCTGAGCTGTCATTACAGTAAGGTCATTTGTCACAGCAGAGACAGCAGTACAAAAATGTACTGAACAAAAAAGGGTAATGATTATTTCTTTAAGACAAATGCTACTTTTCAGCTTAATAGGTACAGTCCTGTCCATGCACGTTTCCTTTCCAAGCCTGTAGTCCAAGGCATCACATAATAAGCAGCCCTTCCTATCTTACTGCTGAGGGATCTTATCAATTGATTTTGGGTTTGGTTTGGGTTTTTTCTCTGCATCTGACTAACAAGAGGCAAATGTCTGTCACTGACAAAAAATAAAATCTTGGTCTGAGGTCTTTTTGCGTCTGTTTTATTAATCTTAACTAACCTGAACAACCTCAAGAGGTGGATGACAACAGTTCACTTAAAAAGAAAGCTATTGCTACAGCCTAAGCAAAGATCAGGCAAGTCTGAGGACAGGTTCAGACTATCTCACCTTTTGAAAAGCTCTGTGTCTTGCCATTTCCATCATTGTGTGGGCAGAAGCATTTCCTCCTGCATTTTCTCACCCATTTTACTCAGGGCTGATGGTCATATTTTATCAGCACTTGAACCTTTAGTGAATTCAGACTCAGCAGACTGTAATCCCAGCAATTCTCAGCAAAATCTGTTTCATCCTCCTTTTGTTCATGGAGATTAAAGGTTCTGTCTTAACTGCTCTGAGGGGAAAAAGGGGAAATTGATTTTTCACCGCCTTGCTGCTTTCAGAGTTACTTTCGTGAGGGTTGTTGTTTTCTGTATTTTGCACCTGCTGTACTTTGCTGTGAAGTGACTGTTGCCTGTACAGTCAGTGCAGTGGAAGCAGACATCAGCTGCCCCTGGGGCAGAAGGACTTCATCAACTGGTGAAGCAAAGTCAGTGTAGATAACCAGTTGCCCAGAGTAGAGGAGCCACTAGCTCTGTTTCTCTCTAGAAATTGTGCTTCATACTGCCTTTCCACTGGTACATTTGTTGATTTTCAGAGAGCTCTCATCTTGTGGGGATCCCTGGGCACGCCAGCATTAAACTGCCCAGAAGCTGCCCAGGCTGAGTCATGAGAAGCTGGTGCTGTGTATGGCACAGCAGGTGTCAGTCTTGGAGAGGCTACAACAACCTCATTTACTGAGATTGTGCTCTTAAATACCAATATAACAACAGTAGATAGGTACTATACGTGTACATTACTAGAAACGCCACCCAAGGGTCAGCAGAGCTCAGAGCTCCAGCAGGGTGGTGACAGAACTGAGGTGTCTGCCTCCAAATCGGGGGCAGTGCAATGCTGCACTTGAGTGCCACTCACACATGTGCTCTCTGCTGGCTTAGGTTTTCCAGCTGCCAACATCTGTGGATGTGCACAGAAGCAAAAACGGCTCTGAGGCTGTGCTCCCCCAGCCCTTTCCCTGCTCAAGCAGTAGCCTTCAACAGTGTTCCTGATGGCTGCATCTGGTTTACAGACAACACCACAGGTGTTAAGGACCATAAATCTTCCTCAGCAGCTGAGGGCTAGTTGAGCATATGCCAACCCAAGATACATCTGGTATGCAAATACTAGTGTGAGTCAATTGTCTTCTTCCATAAATAGATGACAGCTGAGGGCCTGTTGGGCTCTCCTTTATAGCAGTGGGCTGCATGCCAGGATGAGTAAGGACTCTGCTCAAGGTTAATCCTCGAGGCTGGGAGTATCCTTGCCACAATAGATTCTCAGCAAGTGATTAACAGCATGCTAAATTTTGAAATATTGGCTAAGTGATATAAAGGATGGATTGTGCACATGTAATCCTTTAGACAGAAACCACTGTCTGAGTCTGGGACTAAGCCTGGACCCAGCTACCCCTAGACTCCCCTCAGAAAGGAGTTTTGAATGCAAGGGGATCCTTCCTGAACCTCATGACTCAATGGCAACCAGTGTCTCCCTAACAATGTTGCCTGACCCTGTTCTCTCTGCAGTGAAAATCAAGTGTACCTTGGCACTGAATCTTATTAAAACACTGTTACATTTACTATCAAGCTTTGTTAAAATGCTGTTTTACATCAATAAACAAAATTCTATTTTTTTGTTACAAGTGAAGTGCAGGACTTCATCCATAGCACAGGCCTGGCCCAGGCAGCATATCCTCCCCCTTAGTTCCACCAGTTGTTCTCTGAACAGTGGCTTTGGTCACTGCTTATCATCCTTGATAGGACAAGCTCCCAGCAAAGTACTGTGCATGTCTCCTAAGGCATGAGGATGCAGCTTTGGTGTCATAGCTTGATGGTGGGGCCACTTGTCAAAAAGAACAAAGCCTTTATATAATGCACTCCTGGGTTAGAGAAGGCTGAAAGCCACCTCTCCAGTTTGGCAGAGCTAGGTCTAATTACCAGTCACAGGTAAGAGAAATACAAGTCATTGGCAATTTGCTTTTCAGTCTGTATATCCCTAGGGAAATTTTCATGGGCATTTCCTGTGGAGTATCTGGTAAGGCACATGTTCAACTCTGCTTTACTTCACAGTAAATTTAGTTTCACAGAATCACAGAATCCACTGAGTTGGAAGGGACCCACAAGAATGGTCAAGTCCAAGTCTTGTCTCTACACAGGACCATCCCCAAAAGTCACATCTGAGAGCACTATCCAAACACTTCTTGAGCTCAGTCAGGCTTGATGCTGTGACCACATCCCTGGGGAGCCTGTTCCAGTGCCCAGCCATGCTCTGGGAAAGAACCTTTTCCCAATATCCAGCCTGAACCTTCCCTAGCGCAACTTCAGGCCGTTCCCTTGGGTCCTGTCACTGGTCACCTCAGAGAAGAAATCAGTCTCTGCCCCTCTACTTCACCTCATGAGGAAGCTGTAACTGCAATGAGGTCTCCCCTTAGTCTCCTCCAGGCTGAACAGACCAAGTGACCTCAGCCACTCCTTACAGGGCTTCCCCTCCTGACCCTTCACCATCCTCGTGGCCATCTTTTGATACTCTCTAATACCTGAATGTCTTTTTTACTGTGGTGCCCACAACTGTCCCCAGTGCTCGAGGCGAGGCCACCCCAGTGCAGTGCAGAGCAGAGCAGAGTGGGACAATCCCCTCCCTTGCCTGGCTGGTGATGCTGTGCCTGATGCCCTCCAGGACAGGGTTGACCCTCCTGGCTGCCAGGGCACTGCTGACTTGTGCTCAACTTGCCATCAACCCAGAGCCCCAGGACCCTTTCTGTGGTGCTGCTCTTCAGCCTCTCATTCCCCACCCTGTCTGTGTATCCAGGGTTACCCCATCCCAGCTGCAGAATCCAACACTTTCCCTTGTTGAACTTCACACAGTTGGAGATTGCACATCTCTCTGATTTGTAGAGGTCTCTCTGCGGGACTTCTCTGACTTCAAGGGAATCAACAGCTCCTCCCAGTTTTGTATCATGAGCAGACTTGCTCAGTATCCCTTCCAGTCCTGCATCCAAGTTTGTGAAGGTGTTGAAGAGCAGAGGGCTGAGGATGGAGCTGCGTGGAACCCCACTAGTGACAGGTCCCCAGTCTGATGTCACCCCATTCACTGTAACCCTTTGTGCCCCACCCATGTGCCAGCTGCTCACCCATCACAGGATGTATTTATCCAGTTGTGAGCTGGACATTTTGCCCAAAAGGATCCTGTGAGAGACAGTATCAAATGCTTTGCTAAAATGCAAAATGATAGCAATAACATCAGCTGGCAATGGCACAGTTGAGAGGGGAAATTCCTGCTTGTCAAATCTGATTTCGTTTCATTACAAGGTAGGCCACCTAGCTGATGAAGGGAAGCCAGCTGATGTTATTTCAATATTTTTGCATAGATCATCCAAGTATATACCAATAATGTATGGCGGTAATTCCTGTATCTGTCAGGAATCACTGTGCCATGATTCAGGTTTCTGTGAAGCTCCTCAGTTCGGCAAACTTCCCTGAAAGAGTTTCCCCTGGAGCAGAGCCACCTGGATGCTACTACCATCAAGGGTAATTCAACTAAGGCGCTTCTGTCGTATCTTGAGATGAAATTCCCACAGTGGCTGATAATACTTACTCCATTACACCACTGGGTCAGTCTGATGCAGTTTCAGTATTTAGATTCAGTTATGTTGTATCAGTTTCTCCAGAAGCATTGCAGCATCACCTTTGGGGTGAACCCAAAGACAAGCTGTTAGTTGCTGTACGCACATTTACTCAGTCATGCTTGCCTGAGTACATTTTCCCCTCTGCATCCAAACCAGGTCCATGCATGTTCCTTGATAAAAGGGAATTGTTTCACTGAGTCTGACTTTTCCCTTGTGAGACTAGGCCAAGATTTAGGTGTCTTTGAAAACTCATTTGAGGTCTTCAGCTCACACCCTATGTAATTTCATGACTGCCTTCTCCATCATTTCTGAATTTGTCAGCCGTTTCTTGCAAACATTTAAGCAATTGGCCCTCAAATCTGACAATTATAAACTGCTGTGATGAAATTAAGACTTGCTAGAGGCTTGTTTTATTAAAAAAAAAAAAAACAATTAAGAGATTGGTGCTTAAAGAGCATTTCCAAACCATTCAGCCTTTCTACAGACTAGTGTTTTCCATCTGCCTTGGACAGGAATACTCTTTCACAGTTGTCTGGATGTGGCTGATGCCTTATTAGCCGTTGTGATTGATCATGCTCATACAGAATGAGAAACATTTGGACTTGCACCGAAAGATTTTTGTTTGGTTTTTATCATGCAGGACAGCCTCTAAAGCAAGGCATACACTAATATCTTCTGATAAATCACTACAAGAACATATGCTCAGATAAACTGGGGCAGCCAGGGACATTTTGTGGTATTCTCAGGCATTGAGGGTAAGTCATCTGGGCTGCATGTTTAGTTTCAATACATCAGATATCTGTATCCCTCCAAAAACGCCAGACTTCAAACTGGATCACAAAGCTCTTCTGAAAAGAGTTGCACAGAAGGTAGCTGTGAAAATTGGAAAACCAAAAGAAACTGGCAAACCCAAAGGGTTCGGCACCCCAAAAGGAAAAAAAAATCAAACAAAAAACTAAAAACGCTACAACAACAACAACAAAAAAAAAAAAACCAAAAAGAACAATCCATGAAACAAAAAATATCTATCCCTATCTATATCTATACGCCAGTTAACCATGACAGATGCATCATGAGACAGCCTTGTCTTCCCCAGAGATTTTGGAATTGCCTCTCTGAGATCCCCACAGAGACAAGGAGAAACAGGAACAAGAGTTGGTGGAAGGAAGCAGAGATGAGGCAAGAAAGCATGGAACAAAAACATGCAGTGCCCTCCCTGCTGACATCCAGATGCAAAGTACAATTAAGCTCCTTGGAGTCAGAACATCCCACCCTGTGAAAAGTTTATCTCACTAGATTAGAAGAGAGTACGTTCACTGTGTATCAGTTTGGGGCTGACGCTTAGATCACCTTTTGCTATCTATCACAAGAGGAAGCAGGCTTATAAACCAGACTTTTATCTGTTTTATTGCATTCCTGAAACATGACTCTTCATTTTTGGAATACTCAAAACTTACCCTTGTACTCTTAGTGTGTATGGCAACATCGGCACAGGTTAACTCAATATTCTGCAGGAGCTTAGATGCAGAACGACAGTCTAATCATGTTTGACGTGTGGTTTTTCAATTGCAAGCTTCAGGGGCAGTCTGTAACCTGTCTAAAGCACATTGGCAATGAAAGGAAAACTTCTCTGTGTTTTTCCTTTAATGGATTACTTGCCCACAAGGATGTGAAATCTCCATCCCTGAGTACCTGCAAGGATGTCAGGCTGTACACTGAAACAGCTTTAAATGAATGTAATTTTTTGGAAAGACACCTTTTGTTGGTGCACTCATGCAAATGTTAAAATGGGTTGAATTTCTAAGCATACATTTCCATCAAGTCATTGCCAGCTGAGAGTTAATGATCATGCAATGACATTTCTTCATAAACACTCCGCTTAACTATGGGAAATCAGATCGCACATAAATATTCTGAGTTCTGCTCCCCACATCAAGACAGGTGGTGTCTAAACACCTTCAGATCATACTAATAGCACAAAGAGATCAAATAGGGAGTTTGTTTAGGAGAAATATTTCTTTAGGATTTTTAAACCATTTAAAGTCCTTGAACAGATAATCCCTGAACTGACTGTACATCCACTTTATCAAGTTTCTCCTTTCTGACTCTGACTCCTCAGCATCAGCAGGCCTATTTGTATCTTTTCCTGCCAGAGATTTTTCTGAGATTGTTCACAGGGTGGAAATAAGAATGATTTCAGAATGTTTGGGCTTTACTTTCCAATGACAAGTTTGTTTTGGTTGTTTTCAGTATCAGACTTTTTCCACAGAATAAGACTTTCAAGCTCTGACTGGAAATGACCAGCAAACAACAAATCTCCATTTCCTGGAGATGATACTTGGACTTGTATCATCCTGGATTTACAGGTGGGAATTCTGCAGCTGGCTGCAGCCTGGCTTTAAAGTACCCAAACTGTAGCTGTACTGTCTAATTAATCTTGAAGCATGCTACTTGCCATGCACTGCATCCCTGTCCCAGATGTGCCATTCCCCCATTCAGTTCCCTCCTCTGCCTGAAGGGATTCAAACCCAAATCCCCAACATCCAAAGAAGAGTGTATTGTGATTTTGGAGTATCTTCTATCTAGGAAAAGACATGAGAATAGTGAAGACAGTAGGAAACAGATAAAACAAGGCCTGTGGTACCTAGCAGATCTGGAATTCTTACTGGAGATTTCAAACTTATTTCTACTTTATAGGAAGGAGATACTCTCTTCTCACTACCGGCATATAGAGCTAGAATTTTTCTATTTCTGTTTTAATGAAGAAGCAGTACTTTGTTTACAGGATAGTCTGTTATCTTGTAATTAACAAACTCATCAGAACCAGGATCACAAATCACTGATAAAATCATTTCTATCATCTTTATATATGGGAGATAGTGCAGGGGGACTCTGGCAAGCTGTCACACTGAGTAACAGTGTTTGCAAAAGAATGGAGGAGAGTAGCAGCTCTAGTCTGCACATGAATTAAGATACACCAAATAATGCAATTTTGCCTTCTAGTTGTTGAAGAAAAGAAAGTATTGCTTTGCTAAGGAATAGTGCTACGCATAAAACTTTAAATGGAAAGAAGTATCAGTATGCATTTCATATTTGATTTTCAGCATGTCTCATCACAGTAAGTGAAGAACCTGCTGGAGGTCAAAACACTGGCAGCATTCTTGTCCTGCTTCAGTGAAACCAGGATAAAGCACTGCCACTGCTGGGAAACTGCAACAGAGCACATTTCAGCTTTCCTGAACAGCAATCAGGAGGCAATTAGGCAGCATTTAAATTATGGCTTGAGCTGAAGTGAGAACAGGAAAAGGATGCCGGAATTGTGTGAGAAAAGGGCAAGAGATGGAGGAGACAGCAAGATACAGAAAACAAGGGAGTGCCTTTAGACTCAGGCCTGGAATGGGGAAGCAGAATTGCTACCTGCCTGTTGAAATTTCTGTGCCACTTTGCAGTCAGCACAAGGGAAGGCTCCAGGCAGAGGCAAAGCTAAGCTCTCAGAAGCCATTTTATTTGATGGGTTGCTTTCCTCCTCACTTTCCCTTTCACATATGGGCTGCAGTAATTGTACCCAATAAAACCCAAGGCCCACGTAAGGATGGCCCTGGGAGGCTCTTCTAATATCCCAACACAGAGCCTACTGAGCAACTTCTGAAAATCAGTTTTCCCTTTTGGCCTTTACCCAGAGTCCCTGGCTACTGGAGAACCTCCTCCACTACAGCATCACCTATACTACCAGACAGGGTATGTCAGGAATTGTTGTATCTCCAAGGCCAAAACTCTCTTTTCCCTCCCTCAAGTGAAGACACCACACTCAGGCTGCCTGCTGACAGCTGCGTGCTCCAGCTGCCTCCCTGGCCGTGCCCAGCTGTGCTCAGAGCAGGGGCTAGTACTGGGCTGTGCTGAAGGGTATGCTGACCTCCAGACACTGCAGAGTTACGGACCAGAGCCTCGGCCAAGAGGCTGAGCATGGTGCAATCGCCACACGCCCACAGCTAATCCATGTCACTTGTTCAGGCTGGTATTTATGAGCTTGCTGTACTGGGGGCTGCTAGGAAAGCACGGAATCCTGTGCCAGGGCTCATGGTGTGGTGGGTGTTGGCTCTTCCCACTCTGCTAGCACAGGTGCCACCCATGTGTCAACCCAGAACAGGGACAGTGACACCTCTGCTCTCATATGTGCCAAGAGCTGACAAACGGGTCCTCTCTGCAGCTCTTCTCTCTTCCCCACCACAGCTGGACAGCCAGTTCATTCTGATCTTCAAGCCCTTGGGATAATACCATTTGATTGTTGACTGTGACTTATATTCTCTTTCTTATGTAGTCACCTTTTGAACATGATAATATGAACTTAATTCAATTATCTCCAACACAGACAGAGACAAAATACATCACAATAGTAACAGCAATCTAATGACAATTTCTGAAAATCTTAGTTCACTGACATTAGACCTGTCAAGCCAGGGGTTTACGCTAGCTGAAGGAATAAATGTCCAATTCAAAATTATAACAGGAAACCAGATTAAAGTTTCAATTTCCCATCCTCAGCTCTGTCCCTTCATCACAGGGTCAGCTTTCTTAAAAACTTTCCTGGTGATGTGGCAGCAAATCTTCCAATATGTTTAATAAAGCGGTATTAATGTGGTGTGAAGGGACCCCAACAAGATCAAAACTTCATTGTTCAAAGCGGTGCAGAAGCTGGCTCTGCTCCGAAGTGATGGTGATCTAATTACGCAGGGGCACCAGGAGTGCACAGCACTGCACGGACTTAATCCCTGTTACCCTGCACAGTCCTGGAAGAACCGGACCTTCAGGCTTGGAGACCGGGGCTCTGCTCCCCACACTGCACCGCCTCTTTTGTTTGCTCTTCCAAGCAGCATTTTTTTATGACATCACATTTGTTAGAAGAACGAGCAGCCATGCCAGTGTGTGTGCAGGGGTGCAGAGTCCATCTGCAGCATTGCAAACAGTGACAGCACACCGGGATTGCTGTTTCTTGCACCGCACACTCTTAGCAGATGCCAGTATACCCTGACCCAGTTTTTCACTTCAGAGCAGCAAGTGGATCCCACCAGCAGCCACAGAAAGAGAAAAGAGACTTGGTCAAAGCTTTTTTTCATTTTGAAAACAATGGTGCTTCTCTGCTGTTTAAACTGCAGTCATGAACAGCCCTTCTCTAAGCCACTGCTTTGTTTTATTTACACCTTGAGACAGTGACTCCCTGTTTTTAATGGCACCACTGGCACCTCAACTCTTTAGCACCTTTTTCTCCCAGACTTCAAGTGCTGCTCGGGCCCAGCAGCTGCCCACCATTTGTAGAGAAGAGCCCTGGCATCCCAGAGAGGTGCTGCTTCAAAGGCTGTAAAAGGAAAAATCAATCAATCAAACAATCAGTCCTTCTCCAGTCTACCCTCACTTGTGGTATGTCAGGCCCATTATTGATTCACTGCTCAAAATATCAACAGTGCCTTTCAACAGTTTTGATCAGTAAAAGGTGTTCAGTTCTTCAGAAGACAACTATCTTCAGAAACTATGATGGATAATAAAGTCTGGAAAAAACAAAATCTAACTCACTGATTACTTTTGCCCCCCTGTTCATCAGCAGGGCCTTCAGGCCTGGCACGTTCAACAAGCAGGCAGTTTTCATCACAATTCATGACCAAGCACAGTTCTAGACGGAAATGAATGTGTGCTGATGCTTTGAAGCCTTTTTTTTGTGTTATTACCATAGATAACCTTGTGCACAGTTTAGGCACCAATTTTGTTGGTTGGAAGATCTGTCTGAGCCACTCACAAGGGCTTGATCCCTCTCCCCAGTAATTTATCACAGAATTATAGAATGGCTTGGCCTGGAAGGGACTTTTAAGATCATCCAGTTCCAAACCCCCTGCCATGGGCAGGGTCACCTTCCACTAGACCAGGTTGCTCGGAGCAGCAACCTGGCCTGGAATACTTTCAGGAGCTGGGCACTCCACAGTTTCTCTGAGCAAACTGTTCCTATGCCTCACCACCCTCACAGTAGAGATTTTCTTCCTAATGTCTTATCTAAACCTACCCTTATCAGTTTGAAGCCATTCTGCCTTGTTCTTTTGCTCCAGACCCTTGTAAAAAGTCTCTCTCCATTGATCTTGTAGGCTTCCTTCAGCTATGGGAATGACACAATTTGGTCACCCCAAAGTCTTTTATTTTCCAGGCTGAACAATCCCAGTTCTCTCAGCCTGCTGCCCGCAGTGCTTTGGATGCAGCATCACTTTTTCTCCTCTTTTTTCAGTTCTGTCCCGTAAGAGCAACTTCAGAAGTTGAGTGAACAATGAAGACGTTTCTACACAGCTCTGGAGTGTGCAGAAAGATCCATATAATCCTCTTGAAAAGGAGAAAGGATTTGACAACCTTTTGCTTTTGAGTTGCAGCTGTGGAGACTGTCAGCAGAGAGATTTTTGTGAATACGCCTTTAACTACTCTAGGTCATCCACTGGCTTACCATCAGTCAAGCAAATCAGTGTTTTGAATTCACCTTCCTGAATACCTACCTGCTGGCTGTCTTAGCTTTGGTAGGGCTTTTGCTACTGTCTTCTGTAGCGCCCTTACTGACAAATTGATGAAGCATGGACTAGGTCAGTGGGCATGAGAGGTGTCTGAACTGTCAGACTAAAAGAGCTGTGATTAACAGTAAAGTGTCTCTGAAGGGCAGTAGCTGGTGCTGTGCCCTGAGACTAATACTGGGGCCAGTCCTGTTCAACATCTTCATCAGTGACATGGATGATGAGACAGTGCACCCTCAGCACGTTCACACCAGGGGTTGTGACACCATTCCCAGGGTCCTCAGTGAGCTGGAGAAATGGGCTGACAGGAGCCCCAGGCAGCTGGGCAGAGGGAAGTGCAAGGTCCTGCACTCCCTGCACCAGCACGGGCTGGAGTCCAATCGACTGGAGAGCAGAGCAGGAGCTGGGGACAAGGAGAACAGGAGCCAGCAATGGGCCCCCGCAGCAAGGCCAGCAGCATCCTGGGCTCCCCTGGGCAGAGCTCTGCCAGCAGGTCAAGGGAGGGATCCTTCCCCTCTGCTCAGCCTGGTGAGGCACATCTGGAGTGCTGCACAACGTCATGGGCTCCCCAGCAGGAATAACACTGATGTGCTGAAGGGACCCCCATCAAGGGTCACAAGGATGATGAAGGAAGTCTATTAGGAAGAAATCACACATGCTGTTTCAGATGTGCTGGATATAGAATCAGCAGCAGCTAACTAGAAGAGTTGAGCTGGAGACTGAAAATGCTACACATGCAGACACTTGCTCAATGAAAACCTCTGTGCTGTTATCAGAACAGTTTTCAACTTGGAAACATACAGTCATGCAAATCTCATCCAAGGTATATTTAGCTCAACACTTGAAGCTTCATTCAAAATTACCCAAAGTTTTGCAAAGGTTTTTTTTTTTTGTCAACACAGACTGTATTTCAAGAAAAGAAATGTTTTAAAGCAATTTTAGGTTCATTTCTCCTTTATAAAATTGGGATAAGGCAAGTATCTGGCTCATGAAAATCTTTTGAATTGCTGTTCAGTTTTATTCAGCTGCTTCTTCAAAGGTGCATGACTTGGTGCTTGAGGTAGAAATCATGTTCAACACATCATTTTAGGACTGTCTTCAGGTGTCATAGATAGCAATTTCATACGAATCATGGTTTGAATTGCGTGTGTTAATAAATAACATCCAGTGCCATGTAGCATTTAGTATATAAATGCTATTTAACAATAAACAACAATAATGAATGAAAGCGCAGCTCATCAGTTACTATGCATTGTCCCTCCTGTATTTATGGAGGGAAAATGTAGGCAAGAAAGGAAATTAGACAGGATATCAGTGTTAACACCATAATTTCAGAAACATGTTAAAAGTTATTTCTCAGTAGTTGCTAGGACTGCACACAGGGTCAAACAAATAGACACAGGCCAAGGTTTTAACTGCTTGTCAGCTTTTCAGTAACAACTACAACTTTGCCATGTCCTTTCTTAGAAAAGGAAAATGATAACTCTGATATTAGTATTTTTTATCTAATAAGATGCCACTCATTCTGTAATACACATGCTTTTAAAATGAATTCTGAACTTCTCATAGTTCAAAAAAATATTTTAAGCGAAGTACCTTTTTATTCTTTAAGAAGTTTAAAAAGCTATGGTTTTGAACTGCCTAGAGATTCTGAGTTCAGCTGTTGTTTTATAAGCTAGATACCACTGACATTTGAAATAATGTATTGTTTTATATGGAAAGAGGTATTTTTTTGTCATAAAGTGGCTCAGAGGCTAGATCATCAAAGGTAAGTGTTCCCAATATTGTCAATTCAGAGGCAAATTATTTCTTATTCACAAGATTATACAGTGGTGGCAAAAGGGGAAAGTGGCAAGTCCTTCACTCAGACAATGAAATTCCTTCTCTTAAGGAAACTGCACACATTTTGATGGCCTTTTATCAGTCACCGGTGACTACCACTGCCTTGGAGCTTTCCATGGACATTTTGCATGACCTTAAGCCTATGGCTGCACTTTTGGGATCCACCTGGAGGGATCACAGCTTAGCACTTCACAGGCAAGCAGATCCAAAGCAGACCTGGATTTGTGACAAGATCACTGTCACTTGGAACCTCACTGTTTTCCAGAACTCCAAGTTGCCTTCTTTTTACTCCAAACTAGCTGCAAATAAAACAAAATACTTCCTCTTCTAAGTTATTTCTGAGCTAGACTAGTCTCCCTAAATCAAAAGTAGCTGTGTTCCTGGCTTCAGCTATGCATGTATTGGGGATTATTTGTTTGATTATAGCAGTGATAAGGATAGCCAGCTCACTTGCTGGTTTTCCTTCCTTCCTCGACCTGGTTTAACTTTGTAGGAGCTGTGGCCAGCTAATGATCCCTGGGGAAGTGCAGGAAGGCTCTGGATTAATGCCTGTGTGCACCAAGGTAGCACGCTGGGTTTGGGTGCATCTTTTCCAACATGAGCCTGGAGCACCCCACCTTCTATCGCAGTTTTCCCTGCTGGTCAAATCTTCAGGCACATAGAACTGTTGGCTCAGGAAGACTTTCAAAACCAGGATCCACCACATCACAAGTCCCTTTTTTCATAGCCAGGCTTTATCCAGCTGTAAACACTGGACCTGCAAGTTCCTGGCAGGCAGTCCTAGGAACATCTGTAAGCTGAAGCTTTGCAGTCAGCATATCAGCAATTAATGTGAAGGGAAGCCTGATATTTCTTTGCTGTAGGAAATTCCTGGAGTCTTGCTGTTCCTATCCACTCTGCAGCTGGATGGAACAGCAGCTGCCTAAGTTTTTGAATTTCCTATGCTTTCAAATGCATGGTTAGAGGTATTAAAAGGCCATAGAGAAGCATGTCCTGCAATAGATCTCTGTGAGTCTTTGATTTTATTTCCTTCCCATTTTGGTTATTTAAGATGGCAACCATCCATCTGACCCAAAGATGACTCAGTGGTTGTGCTAACAGAAATCTGACATCAAACGCTGTTGTTGAGCATGTTTTGAGTGTGCCTTGAGGCTGAAATTTCAGTAAGACAAAGGTTAGGGCTGTGGCTTATAGTAGCTTGGTTCTCCAGCCTAGGACAACCACAATCCTAATACAGCTTCCCTTCAGCAGACAAGCTGGGTTAGAGAAGGCAAAAGACATCTGTGAAAATTTTTGTTTTGCCCAGTGTGATATTTTCATAGTAAAAACTACCACTGTGTTAAACACAAACACATCCAGAATTTATCATAAAAATAAAATACAAGGGAAATGTCAA
Organism: Dasyornis broadbenti; assembly: GCA_013397935.1. Taxonomy (NCBI): domain Eukaryota; kingdom Metazoa; phylum Chordata; class Aves; order Passeriformes; family Dasyornithidae; genus Dasyornis; species Dasyornis broadbenti. The sequence continues at coordinate 218,904 of VZRN01005383.1, forward strand.
CCAAAAACTTCCACTTCTGTGGAAAGAATATCCCTACCATTAAATAATTTTATTGGTGATCTGGAAGAAACCAGAAAATCAGTGCAGAGAATATTTTCAGATGAGATAAAAATTGGCAAGCCAGTAAATGAGGAAGATTGGTCAGATAGGGTGAACTGAGTCACTTGCTAAAGTCGTTGGAATAAAAAAATCTACATTCATAAGGGAAGGAAAAGGAAAAGCAAAGATAAAAGGTCATATATGAGGGGGGCTGCATGCTGAAGTTCATGACACTGGGAATAGCACCACGGTAATGGCAAACTACAATCTGATTTTGTGCTTATAATGTAATAGAAGATGTGTAGTAACTAAAATTTGACCCTGAAAAAGTAATAGAATACCAATGTTATACACAACAACAAATCCACATTGGCAAGTTTTTGTGTCTGTACTTCAAAGTTACGTTTTTAAGCATTCGACAAGAGCCAAAAAATTGTAGTCCATGGAATAAGCCTGAAGAAACTCAGTGTATTTATCTCATTTAAGGGAAGAGAGAGGTGATTTGACCAAAGTTTGGAAGCACCCCTCTGTGAAATAGATTTCTGATAGAGGCTGCACCTATTCTTGGCACGGAAAGAAAGAGTATAGTCCTGAGTTTGGAAGAAGGTACAAAAATTGCAGTTAGCAAGAGGCAGAAATCTTGAAAAATTAGTCATGGAATCACAGAATGTTTTGTGTTGGAAGAAACCTTAAAGGTCTTCTCATTTCAAGTCTGTGCCATGGGCAGGAACACCTTCCACTAGACCAGGTTACTCAAAGCCCCATCCAACCTGGCCTTGACAGGTGCTCCATCTCTCTGATCATGTTGGCGGCCTCCTCTGGACTCACTCCAACAGGTCCATGTCCCTCCTGTGCAGGGACCCCAGAGCTGGATGCAGTGCTCCAGGTGGGTCTCACCAGAGCAGAGCAGAGGGGCAGAATCCCCTCCCTCCCCTGCTGCTCACAGGGCTCTGGATGCAGCCCAGGACACGTTTGGCTCTCTGGGCTGTGAGTGCCATGGCCAGGGCATGTCCAGCCTCTCACCCACCAGCACCCCCAAGTCCTTCTGGGCAGGGCTGCTCTCGGTCTGTTCCTGCCCAGCCTGGGCTGATACTGGGGGTTGCCCTGACCCAGGTGCAGCTCCAGCACTTGGCCTTGTTGAACCTCATGATGTGCCCATGGGCCTTTCCTCGAGCTTGTCTAGGTCCCTCTGGATGCCATCCTGTCCTTCAGGTGTGTCAGAGCACCACTCAGCTTGGAGTCACCTGCAAACTTGCTGAAGGTGCAGTCGATCCCTTTTTTTATGTCATTGATGAAGATATAGCACTGGTCCCAGTGAGGATCCCTGGGTGTCTCAGTTGTCACTGATGACCTTTGGGACTCAAAGACATTGACCACTACCCTCTGGATGCTAGTGTCCAACCACTTTCATATCCATCTAACAGACCACTGGTCAAATCCATCTCTCTCCATAAATTAAACATATCATCTGAGCAGCCCAGCTCATGAGCATGCAAAATGTCTTGATTTCACCAGGACACAACCTCCATACAGCTCAAACTAAGAACATAGCTTTCCTTTGATCAGAACGAATACTGTCAAGGATGCAACAGTCCTCTTACCAGCAACCTTAATTCACTAACCTAGGACTAAATATTTACAGTCATTCTCTAAATAAATAAAGATAATGAAAGAGAAGAAAGAAACCTGCTGCCCTTGTAGCTCTAATTTACAGTGGGTTTTGCACTCCATATACTGCATATTTTCATCTCAGCAGGCAGCTCTCATTCGAGAGGGACAAGTGTCATGGGGCTGTTGCAGAGGACACACAATGCTCTTTTTTCAGAGATTTATTTTATTACTTCTGCTAAAAAAGATCTTCAGGCTCCAGCACATGATAGCCCCATGCATGTGCAGAAACAGTGTCAGTCAGTCGGACACACCCTATAAATCTGTTTGGGGACTCCTGGTAATTGCAGAGCCAATTCAGCACCAGCTTCCCACAACTATTGGCCAGTAACATACATTCAGGGAAACCAACAGCTTTCAGCTCTAAGCTGAGCAGATTTCCTGTATGAAAGCAGCACAATGTGTCTGGTCACCAGAAAATAAATAGCTTTTCTGGGTAACTTTTTCTTCCTCAGCTGATTGATTATTTATTTAAACAAAAACCTCAAACAGATCATCTATGGTCAAGATATTATTCTGTTTGTGCTGTCGTAATTGTCACTATATACTGGAAAACTGTAAAGAGGAAAGAGAGGAAAGGGACCCCATCCAGTATCCTGTACAAAAAAAAAAATCGCACCGAAGTCACTCACTCATCCCTCCTAATATGGACTCCAAGGAAGTGGAAGCTGGTGGAAAAACCACCCAAGAGAGTTTCTGTCCTGTGAAGAGCACCAACCAACATCGGTCAAAAGAAACGTTTCAGAAATATTGAAATAATCAGTTTTGACATTGTTCATGATTACTCATGAAACCCATTTAACACAAAAGTGTTTCAACCACTCCAATACTCTACTTTTCAGAAACTAAACTTTCTAGCATAGCTTGTTCCCACTGCTGCTTCCCATTTACACAGACAAACTCATTCTTCACCTAGGGTAAAGGGGACTGCCTGTACTGGATGGAAAATTTCAACTCCAGCTTTGATTATCCTTCTACAGTTTCAGACCCAATAAGGGTCATGGCCCTGGCAGTCACAGCAGCAGAATAAAAGCTCCCTGAACAAAGTTTCCACTGTATTAGTGGACACTTTTTACTTCCTCCTATGCTTGTAACAACAGCAGCCATTGAACCCTGAGACATGGGTTGCTCAAAAGATTTGTTGAGCTCGGTAGAGAATGTTTTTGTGCTCCCCATCTCACTACTCCTTGGGATACCGTGAGTCCAACAAGGCATGAAAGACACATTTCCCATTTGGAGGGTGAGCGCAGGTCAGGCAGACTGATGCTGAGTCGGAGTGGGTGTTGAAGAGGCACAGGAGCAGCAGATCCAAAGTCCCAGCACCCTCACACAGACCAGCACTGCCTGCTCCCAGCAGGGTCCTCACGTAAACGGGGATGGTCAATCTGACCACCCTTGTGGGAAGGCAGAGGGTGCCAGCAGGAAGCTTCAGCCAAAATCTGAAATTTGCTGATTGTGTAGCTACAATAACTACCAAGACACATTTTTGCTCCCATTAACTACAGCAGGATCTGGCAGCTGCAACATTCCCTCTGCCTTCTTGCCTAAAGACAAACTTGGAAAAGATGCATGAACAGGAATGAAGTGACTCTGGAACAACAGGGAATTGTCAGCTTCCAGATGACATGCAGGAAGCACTTGCGCAAGAGGGATGTCTGCTGTACGCAAACTCCTGCCTCATGCTTGAGCCTGTGGATGCTCATGGCCTCCCCTCAGTTTAAATGCAAAGTAAAACTTAAATTTTATGTGGATGTGAAACCGAGACCAGCTGAGCTCAACATCTCATCAGAATGGCAGGAGGGTGAACTCAGTCACTTCTTCTACATCACAGCTCCTAGGGGCAAAAATCTCACTGGTCTTTCACAGTGTGTGAGTTACTCCAGTGATTTGCAATGACTACCAGGGTGTGTCCCTTGAAGGTTAGGACTAGGGATGGTGACACACAGGAAAGAATTTTCAGAAAAACACCATTCATCAGCTTTCAGATAGGCATTGCAGCAGAGGACAGTGATTTTATTAGCCAGCAGTTTGTTATGAGTCTGATTCATGCTTCCATATATTAGAACATGACAATATTTTTACTTCCAAAGCCAAACAAGGAAATATACTTCCTAGTGAACACAGTGGTAATTTATTGTCAAGTTTCTTTAGTTCAGCCATCGTATGAAACAGATAACAGATATAGGAGAATAAACAGGAAACATAACATCTTCATGACTGCCATCTGTGTAAACAATCATGTGGGGAGCTTGCAGATTCACTGTACTTCTGGTCACAGTGAGTCCTGATGGGTTTGTAATAAAACACTCCCTCTCTGATAGTTCATTGTTCAGCTTCCCCCATCCTGGAGTTTTGCTTCTGGCCATTTCCCATTAATGCCACATTTACTCTCACTCCAGTGTGCCAGTGTTGCAAGTGGGAATTTTCCTTAACACCGCAGAAAACTGCAATGCCCTTTGACCAAACTAGTGGGTGAGAGGCTGGACATGCCCTGGCCATGGCACTCAGAGCCCAGAGAGCCAAACGTGTCCTGGGCTGCATCCAGAGCCCTATGGGCAGCAGGGGAGGGAGGGGATTCTGCCCCTCTGCTCTGCTCTGGTGAGACCCACCTGGAGCACTGCATCCCGCTCTGGGGTCCTGGCACAGGAGGGGCATGGACCTGTTGGTGCAAGACCAGAGGAGGCCATGAAGGTGATCAGAGGGATGGAGCACCTCTGCTGTGAGGAAAGGCTGAGAGATTTGGGATTGTTCAGCATGGAAAAGCAAAGGCTTTGGGGTGACCAAATCATGGCCTTCCAGTACCTAGGGGGAGCTAGCAAGAAAGAAGGAGAGGGTGTTTTTACGAGAACATGTTGTGACAGGACAAGGTAATGGCTTCAAACTGCTAGAGAGTAGGTTTAGATTTGATATTAGCAAAAAATTATTTACTGTGGGGGTGGTGAGGCACTGGCACAGGTTGCCCAGAGAAGCTGTGGATGCTCCATCCCTGAAAGTGTTCAAGGCCAGGTTGGATGTTGTTCTGAGCAACCTGGTTCTGTGGAAGGTGTCCCTGGCCATGGCAAGCGAGTTGGAATGAGATGAGCTTTAAGGTTCCCTCCAACTCAAACAATTTTGTGATTCTACAGTTCTTTCTCTCATGTCTCAGCCCCCAGTCAGAGCCAATGAATCACTGAATCCAGACCATCTTCTTACCTGCTTGTGCCATGACAAAGGTGGGAGTTAACTCCAGAGATCTAGCAAAAGACCGCCTTCCAAAACACACAATCCCTCCCGGAAACTATTTTCCTCTGTCCCAAAGCTTTAACTTTGATCCAGCAAAAGCTAACTTGATGGCTCATAACAGTGAATTAGGAGAAGCCATCGAGAATCATGATGAATTTTCATTTTCATTAGTTTGTGATACCAAGGAGGCATCGACTGAAGCCCAGATATTTAGCAACTTCTTGGTTTCCGCATGTTCACCACAGATTCCTTTAAAAACCCTGAGATCTCAGCTTACAGAGTGGTTGGCCACTCTGAAGGTACTGTGGTTATTTCCCATTCCCTGGGCCTTACTGCTGTAACCATTGCATCTGTAGGAGAGACCTGCACTCCTTGGCTAACACATCCCAGGTTTTGTTTCTGTGAGTGTGCTGGAAGTATCTGCATTAGTTCACTAAGAGAAAAGACAGAAACAAGCAATATCCTCGTGTGAGCTCCCCATATTCTACTGCAGGGAGTAAGGGTTGGGGAGGCTGCAATGCTGGGAAGCAACATTAATGTTTCTTATTAATGACCACTCTGAAACACAGTCTTCTCAGCCAATCCAAGGAAGAAAGAGGGGTCTGGCACCAACTCCTGTTCTCTAGAGAATACAATAACCCTCTGAAAACAAACACATCTAGGACATTCATCGTACTGCAGCATACTGTGTTTCTGTAACCACATTAAACTATCAGTTGAGCTGAATTAAGTGCCTCTGTCTGGAACACCCCACCTGAAATCTCTTTCTCTTGCCTCATCCTGTTACCACGCTGGTTTAATTTTGAGCTGATGCTGGCAGCCACCAAGCACATCCTTTGGTGGGTGCTGCATGCTTGGCTGAGCCAAGGGAGCGCAGCAAGCAACCACAGGAACTGCCCACCAGTCTGTGTTGAGCAGCGGGTCATCCAGGAATGACTAATGGAACTTTGCAAAATAGAGGGAGCTTCCACTCACTTCTCAGATCAGTTTAATCTTCTCCCTTAGAGCACCCGTGCTTCTTCTTCTTCTACTTTTCCCCCTCATCTTTTTTAATGATCTCTTTTATGCTGGAGTATCAAGCACCAAATGAACTTAGTGATAGGGATCCCTGGCATATAAAATACGTTTTTATAGCTTTTGTTTTTTTTCCTGGAAATTCCATTGTACAAATCTTCTTGCACTAGAAACTTAAAATACCAGAGACATCAAACATATGCAATGTCGTTTATTGAAGCTTGAAACAAATATGTCATTATAGTCTGCTTTTTAAACCTCGAAATGTTAGAACAAGCTGTGAATGTGACAAATACACATTTTTTCCTGAGCAATCTGTTGAAGCTGATGTGTCTCGAGCTAATATGATAACATAATGATAACACACCTCTGCACTTAGCATTCAATTCAGTTGTGAGACTAATGACCATCTGAGTTCAGATCATAAACCCACCTTTACTTAAGAACAGTTCTATCATAACAGCAGTGGCACTGCTCTGTTAAAACAGTTCATGTTGTCACAGTTATTTTCCCTAAAGTTTTAAGACGAGCAACAGCAATGACTGCACTTCCCTGGGTAGAAAGATTATTTTGACTAATGTCCATAATATAATTTATTCATTTTTTATTAATTTCAAATGAAATTGCAGCTCCCTGAAGAAAACAATGAAGACAGAAATGGTTTTACTCCACGCTAACCCTAAGGAGCACTAGAAAGGACAACAATACCTGCAGGCATTTTCCTCCCACCTGCATCATATCCACTCAATCAGCTCCTTTCTCATTAGCCCACATACATAGTGGCCTGCTTCTGCTGACCTCTGCAGATAAAACATTGCAGAAGAATCTGACCCTGGACTTTGTCCCACCCAAATGCCATAGAACGCTTCTGGGAATACAAGAAGCACCTGCACTACCCACAAGTCTAGGCTGTTTGGCTGTTGGGGAACTGCTCTACACAACACAGCCCAAGGCCAAGCCCTGCCCAAATCCTTCCTGAAATGGGCGGAACACCTCTATTCCTGCACATGATTCAATACTTCTGTGACCAGAGGAGTAAGAACTGCCCAGATTTCTACTGCTCGAAGGGTCAGCACCCATTTGGGTCCTCAGAAGGACAAGAAGCACACTGTGAAACTTAAAAAGCGTCATGTCTGGCGTTGGCCTGCAACACCACGGACATCTATTATTGTAAGAGTGTGTGCACGGGTGCACATGCACCACTGCAAGTCATCCCCATATCTGTTAATCTAGCACCACAGTTTTAACAGTGGATTTTGTTTTATCAGCACCTAAAACTGGGGTTACACTGCCATCACAGAGGTTAATAAATCTAACCTTACCATGCTGCATATTTTGAACTCCCAGAGACTTCAAGTGAAGAAGTAAGTCCTTAGCCAAAGGTCACAAACCTTCGAAAACCGACAAATTCGACTTGTGGCCATCATTAGGTTAATACAGTATAGCCAGGCTGAAATACTTCTATTAACTGTCATAACGGTCTGTCTGGGAAAAAAGCTACTGCTAGTCATAGTTCTGTAACCATAGTGATACTTGGATTCATGACCACGTGTCTCACTGTATACTGCATTAAATGTGACATTTCCCTGTACTGCAATCTGAAATCACAAGGTAAGTAGGGTACAAATCTGAGGTTTTCAAAAAAGTATGAAGAACCAAGGTGTCTAAACCCTACTGAAGTCCAAAGGAATCTAAATCTCTGCTCTTGTCCAGCTCTTTTCAAAATGCCCAGCTTTGTTCAAAGGGTCCAGTCTTCGTTCCCTGAAATTTGTTTTGGCATTTTCTTCACTAGCAAAATAGATATGCTATTTGGCTAGCGGTGCCTTAAAGCCTAAGACCTGAGCTGTGCTGATACTACACTGGGCCACAGATTCCTGTCCCAGGAGCTCTCAGTTCCACTATGATCAAGGATTTATATTGCAGGAAAAGTCTGCTGTAAGTGAGGTGGTAGACTGCTCTTGTGGATGTGGGCTTATGTTCTACTGGGAGATCCTGGATGAAATGATAGCTCTATCACTGAATATTTATGTGAATTACAAAGTTTCCAGTTGTTAGTTGGCCTTTATGCTGATGGTGCAAAATTGTTTTCAAAACGTAGTATAGGAAACTTCCAGCCGAAATGCTTGCATGCCACATCTGAAGCTGCAAGAAATGTTTAAGTCTGTAAAGTTGAATTCTATCATATAAGTGAACATGAAAATAGCAAAACTGTTTAGCTGGATCAACTTATTGCTCCTTCCAAGGAACAGAAAGATTTCAGTTTTTAAATGCAAAAGACTCAACTTCAAATTGTCCTTACCCACAACAGTTCAGAAGTCTTTTGCTTTCTCACTATGTGACCCCTTTACTCTTCGTGCTGTAAGCAATGGAAGCCATTACAGGGCTTGGTTCCTCTGTTCAGCAGCTGTAATATTTTTTAAACTAAATGGAGCTGACCACTAACATAAAACTGGTGAAAGTGAGTGGTTGATAAAGAGAGAATACCACGCTTTCCAAAGGATGAGTGTTGAGGTTAAATTTTTGCTGCAGAACAAGCTGGTACAATCTCTATGCTCCATCAGTTCCCTGACAGCTTTTTATGTCCTGCTGACTTGTATAATTTGTGTCTGAATACCTGCAGCTCTGGTGATTTGCCAAAGTTTTGACTTGGAAGGCTTGCCTTATCTGATTTCAAATGGCCTTGGATAATTAATTTTAAATGGAGAGGAATGACAGATGATATTTTAGAGTGTTATGGCCTGTCTATCAAAAGATCTGCAAAACCAAAATTTTCTCTATACTGAAATAATTCTATCAGAATGTATAAAACTGTCTAACAGATATTGCTGGTTTCTCCCCTAGATGTGTAAAAAGACATGTAGATATGGCACTTAGGAATGTGGTTTAGTGGTGGACTTGGCACTGCTGGATTAGAGGTTGGACTTGTTGATCTTAAAGGTCTTTTCCAACCTAAAGGATTCTATGACTCCATTAAGGTGATAGATGCAAATGGCTTTGCTTTCGTGGTACCAAGAAATGTTGCTTAAAACATATTTGGGTACTTAACATTCCATATTTGAGTGAGTTTTCAGATTACAGCAAGACATTTGTAGCAGAAGAAAACCGTCAAGAACAGGTTATGGTTGAGGTATCCTTTAGAAGTTCAGTCAAGTACTAAGCAAAGATTTTTTTCTCCTGAAAAAAACCCGAATGCTTCAATTCTTCCTGCCTGTCATAAGCAGATATTATAAAACTCTGCTTTTAAATTTCTGAAGTGAGCAATGAATTTGGAGAAACACTGCCACTTTACCTTGATTCCTAAAAAAGAATGGCAAGTGAGCATAAAGAGAACTGGCCCATGGCACAGCTCTGTGTCTGTTGCCCCACTGGCCACCTTCACTAAGCACTCTTGAGTAAGTGGTGCTGGTGTTTCAAGTGGGTTTTGGATGAGAGATGGAAGAACAAGTTAAACATTCATTATAAAAAATCAGAAAATTCTTGCAAGCCTGTTTCTACTGTCTATGCATGCCTAAGAAGTACTAGTTGCTGGTACATTGTAAATTATGTTACAAATTTTGGACTATTACAGAGAAAAAAATGAAGCAGTAAATTATGACTGACAACCCTAGGTGATGTGCTTTCCCAGTTTTGATCACATCTTCTCCATTATGTTGGATGGTTCAGAAAAAAATAAGGAACGTAAAAACTGTAAACAGAAGCTCTTTTCAAGGAAACAAGATAAAAACAGATAGTGTCAAGCTGCTTGGTTGTTGTTTTCTTGGTTTTGAGGTGGTTTTCTTCTAGATTTAGTGTAATTTTGTTGTTTGAAGCCTCGCTGATCCCCATATCTTGCTTTGTTACGAATCCGGGGCTGACTACATGTGAAGCAGCACTGAGTCTGTATTGATGGCAGCAAGCACTTGCCAATGCCTTTCAGCCTCTGGCAGAAGAGAACCGACAGCTGGTCTTTGCTGCAGGGCAGCCCTGTGGTGAGGAAGGTGAGAAGAATTAGCTGTATTTTGCTGACACACTCTCTGTATTTCTAAAATTTTAAACTGCTTGATGCCAGACAGCAATGTCTATTAAGGGTTTTACTTATGGTGGCTTTCTCTGGCAGTCCTTATCAGCAGAAAAATCAGAGTGGAAAACACAGATCAGCTGTGTGTGCCACTGAAAGCCTTACTGAACAGTAATGAGTGCTGTATTTTCCAAACCACACGGTCGTGTGTTCACTAAAAGATCCTAGAATTTCAGAGGGAGATCAAGCTGACCCATAATACAAAGGAAGAGTAAGCCAAAATAAATGGCTGGCAACAATGATTTGTGAGTCTGGTACTTTGGCATTCTTATAACTGCATTTAAGACGAGCATCATGGGCTGGCAGAGCTCTGCAGAGCCACGCAGGGCAGGCAGGAAAGCGCAGAAAATGCACATTCCAACTGCATGTTCAGCTTGGCTATGCTTTAATTCCTGCAGCACCAGAATAAGATGGGGACTGCCACTGTCTGTACTACGGTGCTGATATGTCTGTGGTAGCTTTAATGAACTGAGTCAGGCCCAGGAGGAGATGGTTAGTGACCTGCTTTGACAATTTCTATGGGCCCAGATGGGACTAACCCCAGAGTAATGAGGGAACTGGTGAAAGAACTTGTAAAACCACTCACAATCATCTACCAGCAGTCCTGGTTAACTGGAGAACTTCAAGAGTACTGGAAATTAGCAAATGTAATGCCCATCTACAGGTGGGTCAAAAGGATGATCCAAGGAACTACAGGCTTTTTAATAGTCCTAATATATGTCAGTTGGGAATGCTGAACGACTTTTATGTTTGTGAATCCCAGGAAAGCACCAAACTCCTGTATTCCTGCTAATTAGGATCTTGTAAATGCCATTTGTGGAGACATAATGTTGGGCTGCATGGATCAGTGCTAACCCAGCAGAGCATTTCCTATGTTTTAGGGGCCACTTGAGCTTTTACTCACAGAATAACTATTAATAATATGTGTAATCACTGTTTATCTGAGTCTGTCTTTCTGAACATGAGGACGGGAAATAAGCAGGCCAATTCACCCCTAGGGCAAAAGGTGTGTTAAAACTCTTTGAACAGCAGCAGGAGTGATGCATCACTCTCAAGAGTATGTCAGATCTGCACTGCCCTCAGGATTCAAACCACTGCCTCACTGTCAAATTAGACTCTTAGCACCGAGTTTCTAATCGGGAAGATCACCCTCCAAAAGGCTTTAGAGAAGGTTTTTCTTGAAGGGCTCTGAGCTGTTGCTTTTCTTACCTGAGGGTACCTGCTGGATACAGCAGTACACAGACTACAGATAAAGATCTGTATCCATCTGTAGGCTTCCTCCTTCCTCTTTTTCTGGGCTATTAACCACCTACACAACTGGGCCCTGGGCCTTTGAAGGACAGAGGTACAAGCCACCCTGACTCACAAGAGTACTTCTCTCCACCTCTTCATTTTAGGCAGTCTCACCCTGTGGGACACAGATTTCTCTACAGAGTCTCTCTGTAAGGATTTGCTTGCTTGCAGAATCCGAAGTTTCCGTAGAGGGATCTGTCTTAAGATCTGTCTTAAGATGCCAACAGGCATCTGTTTGGACTCACTGTGTGTCCTTCCACAGTCCTCAATGCAGCCTGAGTTACCTAAGACAGGCCAATACAAGCAGACCTTCTAATTTACTTGTGGCATCGTAAATTAGGGATGCCCACTCAGAGACTGCACTCCCATCATGGCAACACTAGAAGAGCTGGAAGACTCAACAGCGTGGTTCTGCCAACAGAGCAGCTGAACAGCAGCAGGCCAGGCTGACCTGTAATTACTGAGCCCACAGTACTCAAAACAAGTCGACAGATTGAGTCAGTTCCCAGTTTTTGCAGAATCTCAGCATAAATGAAAGAGCCTTTTGCAAACTGTTTCATGCAGGTGTAATACGGTACCTGTAGTTTTCCTGCACTCTTGCAGATTGCATTTCTGATACTTTGTGGGCTTGGCTTTATCCACACACATACGGTCATCTTCAGTTTCATTCGTTTCTGTATTCACGCATTTCACAGTTCTTTGCTGAATGCCCCCACCACAAGAAACAGTGCACTGAAAGAAAGCAATTGTAACATATGTAATTTTTTTTTTACACGGAAATTTTGTAATATGCCAATATTTGAGCTGTGATGTGACAGGAAGCTAAAACTGCCATGTGATGCAGAAGCAATGGCATTACAGTATTTTGTGTGCTGTATGCTCCATCCAGACACCTCCATGGTGCGTTGTGGCCAGGTTTGGCAGGATACAGTAAAATGTATAAATATAGGATCTTGGAATGTGTAAATAGAGGGAGAGGACTGTTTTCTACAGAGGAGGATGAGGATGATCTGAAACGCCAATCCTACAATTTAAGTGAGCTGTAAACCAAATTAGTACAAATTAGGACATTTTTTGATTCCTGTGTTATCTTCTCACTATTCAAGTTAAACATGAATAATCAATTGCAACGTTCAGTCTACAAATCAGCAAGCTAAGATTTAAAAAAGGCCCAATAAGGTTTTGTTTATTTCTTGGCATTTAAATGGTAGTTACCCTTTCTTTATGACCACAAAAGAACGGCCAGCTGCTTGTTCTGGCTGCACACAGAAGGCCACAAAACATAAACACTTTAAAATACCTTTGTGTACCATTCTGTATATGTAGTTAATTCTTCTGACTTCCCAGAGCATCTGAGAATTCCAATAGTTTTAAAATGTTTTTCTCTACAGATAAATAGTACCAGCAAGATAAAGAATTCAACAGATAGACGACGTCAGCTAATGAAGCACAAGAGATGAAGACAGGAGTGGAACCTCTGTTGTTTTTCTGCAAATTATCCCCTCTCTGAAGTATATCTCTGTGCATGGAACACAATAGTCCTGGTGTAAGGTACACTGAAAGATCTTAGGTATTTTTGCAACAACTTTATATTGATGTTTAAAATATTTTTGTAAAGTAAAATTAATAATGAACACATCAATAATGGATTAATAAATCAGGGAAATAGTTGCTATAATGCTTGGTATTCAGTTGCTTATTTTATGCACTTCACTTCCATATTTAAATGTTGCATTAACTCTGCCTTGTATTACAGTCATGTCCCATCTAATGGCTTTGTGTCAAAACCAGCTCATTACATTTTCTGTGTTTGAGTCTCCATTGTTACCTTATTCACGGCTCCTGCTTTAAGCTTCCTTCAATATTCTATTCCGCTGTGAGAAGTATTTGTAATGCATGCAATGTTTGTTAAGAAAACTGGAGGGAAAAGTTTACTAGATATTCCAGTGTCTTTACAGAATAATATGTATAGCAGATACTGGTAGGTTCCCCAAAGATATGCCGCATGTTTGTCAATAAGAATTCCAGGTGCTAAAGTAGGAGGCTATTGGTCAAAATTCAGAATTTCTTTTTGTGTGGGCAAGTCCAGCATTCCACAAAGTTGTTTTAAGGATCACCCAATCCCCTCCAACAGCCTCAAACAGTGGAAAACTTCAAATGAGCAATGGAAGAATGTTAATGGTAACAAATTTTTTATTAGACAGGATAAACAGCCCCAGACCTCCAACAAAATCTAATGCAGCAACAAAAAGTAGAAGCCACAGTATTTGTAACCTGAAGGAACAGACATGGGCTGGCTATTAAATGTTCAGTAATGTTTTCAAAAGTTCTTTGCTTGTAGCTTCAGCTGTGCATTAGAAACTGTACTTGCCACAGGCACTCAGGTTGAGAGACAAGTGGATAATACGACCAAATATGGCCAACTCATGACAAAAAATAAGACAGAAATAAACTGAATCCTACCGGGCTCCAGGCCTGGTGAATCCACTGTGTGCAAGGCTGCCTGTTACATGATGCAGTGGCATCAGGTCTTTTGGTCCAGTCGCAGTGCCCTTCTCGCGGGCAGCGGATGTGGCGCTTCTGCTGGCCACCACCACACGTCCTCGAGCACTGACAAGAAAGGGGCACAGTCACAGCAGAGAAAAGACGAGAAATCAGAAACAGACCACAAAGACAGCTGGAAATGTTTATTTAGAAGTGTGGGGCCACTGGCCCAGATGCTTATAAAGATGTATGGGCTAGCCTGCACATCAAGTCCTAAAGTCCAGACATGCAGAAAAGCTCTGCACTGAGACACTTACTCCATGTGCTTGGAAGGAGACAGGGAAGAAGCTGTTATGTTGGGAAAAGCTGCTCCTGGCACATAATACTGGAAGGACAATGGAACTGACTACACAGAACAGGCAACACAGAATTGCTCATCAGCATTACCAACACCAGTAGCTTCTCCAACAAGAATGAGATTAGAAGTCACATGTCTGCAGAATTAATGTGTAATATTAACCGAAGACAGAACAAGTTCATGAGATGCAGCATCTCCATTTAATGAGGTGATTTGAGACATTAAAATTCAATCCATATAATAAGTGAACTGTTTGGCAAGAAAAGTGTAATAAAAAGATAGCGACCCAGGGGTTTTTTAAAACATTCTTCTGTCCACATTCTAGCATTACTTATCCACTGATATTGTACTACTTTTTCACTAAGTCTGTAGTAGAGTCTGCTTGAAATAGACAAAGTATTTCACACTCTGACACAAAACAAGGTACCAGATAAACTTCGAAAAATGCATTGTTCCTGTCCTACAGGGAATTGCACCCCTATGGACAGAAAAATATATCTGACATCCGATAAATGAACCTTTTCAATCCATTTCTATCCAGTGTCCTTAGCATGAGGACAACTGTCAGGGTTAGACCAGTGTTTTTATAAAATACTTTAAGTGGCAAACAGGTGCAATCATTTGGCTATTCACATTTTTCCAATCCCTACTGATTGCTCTGACAGAAATCACACACCCTGGTCTCCTCCAGGTGTGATTTGTCAGTGCCCTGTAAAGAAAATGTCATCACCTCCCTTAAAATCCCCAAGCATCAGGTCCACTGGGCTGCAAACATTGTGACACTCTCTCTAGAGCTGCTTTCAGTGGGGTTAAGTACTAAAATATAATCAGACCACGTGCTTTAGTAAATAATGTAAATAAAATTTAGTAAATAAATATGTACCCGGCTGCCTCTGAGATATTTGCAGTTTATTATTACAAATGGACCCAAAATTTAGATTTATCTTACGTCTGGTCTAAGCCTCTGGGTCCATAAAATTTCAGTCTAAAAATGTAAAGGAAAATTCTAAATTCACCATAATGAGAGAGCAACATTAAAATCACAGCAAAAAGGATTCATCTAAATGAACCACTGATGCAATAGGATAGCTAAAATAAATTTTCTTCCAGGCCATCTGCTTCTCTTTTTCAGGAAATGGTAATTTACAGCTCCAGCTGTAAATCACATGCAGTCCTAAGAACAATTCTGTGAAGCCTTACAAACACCTGTGTTAATTTTTGCTGTAGCCATCACAATAACTGCGGAGTGGTGCACACCAGCTGCGTGTCTTCCTTGGAGCAGAATTTTACCTGTCAGCACAGGATCTAACAGTCTCTGTTACCTGAAAGGAAGTTGTTGATTCCCAAAGCTTCTTTTAAAGAACAATACCTCATTCCAGGGCTCTACATGCCATTGCAAGCAAGGCTCCATGTTACAGCTGGTGTTGAATTGTGGTTTATAGCTGAGTAGCTGGCAATGGAAAGGCCTGAGGAGTCGCTTTTCCCGAACATCAATGCAGTGAACGTCTCGGGTCTTGAAGCCTCCGCTGCAGTTCACAGAGCACTGCACACAAAACAGAGGGGCACATCTCCACGTGATGCTCCGCTGAGGGGGCTTTACCTTCCCCAGGCACAGAGGAGAAGGACAGCCTAAGCTTTGAGCATCCTGAACAGAGGGAATTTCCAGTTCACCATAACACCAATCTGTCATGAGGCTTAAACACTGTGGTTTTCATCACAGCAGCCTGGAACATGCCATGTAAGTACTTCCCTTTCTGCTGTGGCCATTAATAACAAGGATGCACATTTAATTGGGAAATCTTGCCAGATGTTTCCAAAAATGTCCCATTGACAGAGTCATAATGCAGTAAATATAAAAAACAGATTCTGTGTGCAGGAATATTGTCAGTTCCTTAGTTGTTTCAGAGGGAGGAAGGGAGTGAGTAACAGTTCCCTCCCTCACCTTCCTTGCTGCTCCATGGCACCAGGAGGATCCATACCCTAAGCACAGCCTGGGTGTGAGAGAATGGGAGAGACAGAAGAGGCACCCTGAGCCTCACTCACAGCCTGTGAAACCACTGCTCAGCTTAGAGCTCTGCTGGGGAGCAAAATGAGCCTTTCCAGTCTCCTTTTTCTAGCCAGAGCTTCTTCCAAGGCCTCATGCAACATCATCAGGTCCTGTCCCCAGGCACCAAAGTCCAGGACCTTTCCTGCTCTTGAGGAAGAACTGAATTTGCTGCCTAAAGGGTTAGGAAAAATACACCTTTTGTCTTCACGCAGAATTAAAACCATTTCCAACTGCATCACTGAATAATCTCAGATCAGTTTTCACCTTTACCACTATGGTGCAATAGCAGCTGAAGCTGTTCTCCATTGCATAAATAAGCATCCTTTAGTTGAGCAAGGAACCTGAATACAAAACCTCCCCCTGGAGATGAAGAATGGATGGAAAGAGAATTCTTATTCTTGTCCACAGGAGTTTCTGTCTCTCTGGAGAGAAACAGTGGACAGAAGTGACTGCATAAGAAACTGAGTACAACAGCCTCAAAATGCAAATTATATTTGGCATTAAACTCAGACTCAGCTTTAGTGTGAAGCACCTTTCTTTTAGGGTAAGGGGAAAATTAAATTAGAGTAGAGAAACAGAAAAAACTCTACTACACTAGCAGGGAACCTAGCCATCTTGCTGTCATAAGGTGTCTTTAAAATGTTTGAAATGAGTAACAAAAAACTATTGCCACTTGTAAAGCAAGCAAAATTTAGTCTTTTTAATATGAAATTGTAATTATGTTTGTTGATGGAAAATAAGGAGGGTAACACAAGTAGGAGAAGCCTCTTGCCTCAAACTTGTTTCATAACTGGCCTGACATTTTTAAAAATTTGCTTCCTATAATATTTTATCACTAAACCTGATTGCTAGCTACTTTTTGCAACATGACTATCATTCACTTGTTGCAAGAACAATGACATTTATGAAGAAAAAGTGAAAGTGAAATTGCCCTACTGCAGCTGGGAGGGCAGGATGTCTATGTATCTTTTAAAATTAATTTCGAAGGCTTAAATGTAGTTATGTAAAGCCTTGGCCTTTCCTGAACTTTCTAAACAGGCTTGTAATTCCTGTACAAATCAATTTTACGTCAAAGGGCTCAATAACAACACAGGTTTTGTAACTATAACCTTTTACTCATATCAATCTGCCCTCCAGCCCAATGACAACATTGTCCACAGAAATGATCTGTACTGAAAGAGTTTGAGACACCTATCTTTTTCTTTATTAAATCAACAATATTTGAACTAGAATTTAGTATTTATCTGGTTTTAGTCTTGAAAGATAACCTGTGGTTTGAAACTCAATTCTTGGACTGCATGAAGACAAAATGTAATAAACTTCAAGAAGTCACCGAAGTCTTTCCAGGTGTTATTCACACAGCTTAAAATACTGAAATGGAACTCAAGTACAATTTCTTGGGTTCCACTTAGCACCCTGGACACTTTTCTGTCCCTTTACTAGGCCATGGGTACAAAAGTAGGACCAAACAGGACTCTATTTATAGCAGGCATTCTCCCCAGTACAATTTTTTTTTTTTTTAATACAAAACTTAGGGGTTACATGGATGGGGAACAGACTATGTCATATAAGAGACAGTACATGGTGACAAGGGTGAATAGGGACATGACAACTCCCTCTTTCAAATTCCCACTGCTTCTTAAAAATCAGGATACGCCCTGGAGGCAGAGTTTAAGAAGATGCCACAAGCAACTACATACAGCTTTGCCCTACCATCTCCACAGAATGTGACCAGTGAGTCCTGCTTTCCCTCTAGATGCAAGAGCTAATGAGTACAACCCACCACAGGAAGCACAAAATTCACAGCAGATGTGTTTCCAGATATAACTTGGTCAGGAAATTAGTAAATCAGTGCTGAATGGTCAACTGGGAATCATGTATGCATTCACTGAGTAAATAATTATTTTAAAAATTAAGTATTTAGAATTTCATACTCACTGAAATTTGCAAGCTTACTGTTCACACATAGCTCTTAATGAAGTTACCTTGCTCCAATTTCCTGTTTTCCAGCTAGCACATGGGCGGAGATAACATCTCCTTGCAGGATCAGGCTTTTTCACGTCCTGACAGTGAGATGTGTTCCTGCTGCTGCATTCCACATGTCTCCAGAAAGCCCCCATTCCACAGGTGGTAGAGCACTGCACAAGGGCAAGAAGAAAGCCCAGGGGCAAACTCAACATTAGTATATTATTCTGGAAATAATCCTGGAACATAAATATAAATATCTAGAGCCATTTTGGATTACCTAGGTTATCTGAGATACTCAAAAGAAGATTTCAAATTCACCTAAATTTTGCTTAGTATTCTGAAAGGGGGCTTTCTTTTGATTTCTTAAGACAATACCAATCCTGATTTATACTTTTCACTTCTTTTCTTTGGCAAATTCCTCCTTATTCAGACATTCTAAATCTGTACCAGCTGTTCCACTGTTTTCTTCTGTTACCTTTGGGGATCCAATGTAAAATGTAATTGCATCCAATCTTCAGCATTGTTCCCTTTCTACCCCTAATACTGCTGATGAGATAGTCAGCTACTTGACTGCATGATGCTAAAAATCTTAATAAAGTGTGTGAGGATCTTGGGAAACCAGTAAAATGTTTCTCTGGATTATTAATTCAGGAAGTGGCTGAGTGTTTTCAAAATTTGGGAGGATTTGAGTGTCTGAGGAAAGAGAGTATTGATTATTCCAGTCCATATCCCAAGAGTACATACTCCTCACAAAAAACCACAACCACTGTCATTGTATTCTGAAGCAGGAAGGGGTGAAAAGTGGTTGGAGACACCCATTTAGCTTTTCGACATGAGAAATGGGGGACAGTGAACTGTGCACATAGACCCAAATCCTACACACACTACGCAGCCTGTAGCTGGCATGAAGAACAGCAGAAATAATCTTGGATCAAGTCAGCAAAATGATGAAGAGAGTCAGTGCTATTTTGCCATTTGGACTCCCTATTGGGAAGTGGGAAAGTTAAATATGGAAAGCTGAGTAAGTGTCCTTGGAAAAATAAGGAAACTTAAGCTGAAACTAAGACAGAAAAAAAAATCAACACTGAAGATTTTTGATCTCAAGGAGATTCCTGACACGTATCCAAGTGGTCACAAAGATCCTGTTAAAGGAAGCTGCATACCACTGCTCTGTTTTGCCTGGTCACACACCTATCCAAGACAATTTTTATGACTGAGAGGATGGAGTGCCCTTGTCTTGCTTTCTGATGGTTTGATGCCTTCACCAGCTTTGCTATACCAGTCTGACAACACCAAGACTTTACTGAAGGGCTGCTTAGTCTTTGTCCAAAGCCCCATTCGGAGCACATGTGAGAAGATCAAAGACAGCTCCACAGACAATGCTGGGCAGATCACACTGAGAAAGCTTTATATTCTTGTCTGAGGAAGGTGAAACACAGCAGGATTCTTTCAAAATCTGTTGTGTGCAGGCCACAGGGGTCAAGAGAGAAAGGTATGATACTGCAAATGGTCTTAGGATACTAAGCCTTGGTTTTCTTGACTGTTGTTTGATGCTAAATAAGTTTCTGAAGTCATACTGCTTTTCCCTTTTGTCATTTGGGAACCAAAATTTCCTCTTGGTGCAGTAGATGTCTGTCACAGGGGGAGAAAATGCAGGTGACTTTACACGGCCAGTAGAAGAGATGATGTTAGAATGAGCTGATCTGGTGGTAATGGAGTGTCTTTGTTACCCACAAAGCTCTTAGAAATGGAAAAGTGATAGCCCAGAATGACCTAGGAAAGTAGTAGGAAAGGAAGTAAAAGTTGCAGACTGGTGGAATTGGGCACTGTTTTGCCCTACTCAAATTAGTGCTCTCCCTTGAGGGGCAAGTGCCAGCCCTGTTATGGGACATGTCACATCTTTCCATCCCAGCCACTACCATTGCTCCTGGCACTATTTATTTACTAGTATGGACATCTCCTGCAAAGCAACATCAGAATATTTGCAGCTACTAAAAGAGAAAGAGCACAGCAAGACATTCATCTAGGTGGATGCAGTGGCCTTGAAATACCAATGCCTTGGAGACATGTCATCTAAAAACAGGCTCCAAGTTTTATGACAGAGGGGTACACAGTAAGAGCAAAAATAAAGTCAGAAAACTGTAGATTAAAAATTAACTAATAGTAGTGAACAAAAAGAAAAAGTTCTGTGAATGTTAGGCTCAAGGTGCGTATGTGAAATAGATAACTTTTACTTCATGAGAAAAAGTAACAGCTGACTTCATTAACACAACCACAGAATGGTTGAAACTGGAAAGGATCTTAGCTCAAGCAGGGCCACCTAGAGGCGGTTGCCCAGAACCACATCCAGATGGCTTCAGAAAATATCCATGGACACTCCACGAGTTCTCTTTTCCATCACTTCTTCAAATTTGTAAAAAAAAGGTAAATGTGCCACACTTCCCATGAAGTTTATTTTAATAAGAAACAACAGCTTGAATGAGAATAGCAAAAGATTACTAAATAATTAAAGAATAACAAAGTTAGATGCATTAAGTATCCTCAAATTGACTTCATCAGTTCTGTGAAACCAAATGTATTAACCTTATCTCTACATGCATTAAAGTGTTCTTCAATAATCTTTGAATTGTTGAGAATTAATTTTTATAATAGATTGGAAAGGTCCCAGAGGTTTAGATAAGAACATCTTTCAATTTATCTCTAGGAAAATAAAAAGTTCGATCTTTGGTCTAATGAAATGCCTCACCCAAGCTGACTTCACAAGAGGACAAAAACAAAATTATTAAACAACCAAGATCAAAAAGCAAATACTAACAAAGATGATAAAGCAATAGAAAAGCCCATGTAGATCTATCTAGAAGAAATAATTCAACTGGGTCTAATATTTTTCTCTGACAGGGCGACACGGCTTAATGAAAATAAGGAGTCGGCTGTTCTGATGCATTTTTACATGATTGCATAAAGCATTCTTTTAGCAAATGGTGGAAACACAGTCTAGGTTAAATAATTACAAGATTGGTGTTCAGCTAACTGAAAAGCTGTGACAAAGTGGTTCTCAGTGGTTCAGTGCCAAAATGAACAGACGTTTCAATCATTGTCCTGCAGGGCTCTGTCCAAAGCCAATCTCTCTTCAGCATTTTTATCTCAGCATTTTCATTAACTAACTGAATGATGAAAGATAGTATGCACTTAAGACATTTGAAGACGATGACAAGTTGTGAGAGTAGGCAAGAATTTTGAAATCTGAATACAATGACATCTCACAACAATAAAAACTGTAAGAAAACAGTAACCTGAAATACAAAAATAGATGCAAAATACTACATTTAGGGAAACCTTTTCATGCACACATACACATGTGTGTGTATATATATATATATATACACACACGCACACACATATATATGTAACTGAGAACTTCTGATCTAGAAATACTGCAGTAGGAATCCAGGGTTTACAATGGACCACAAATTGAATAAATCAAAGTGAGATAGTTACAAAACAAAATAAATCTCACTTCTGCATTCACAAAGAGAGTAATAAATAAAATGATAGTAATTACTCCATTTTATATGCCATGTGTCCACTGGGGCCACAGGGAACACCACTGACAAAGAAATATGTAATGAAACTGAATCAAGACCAGACAAGAACAAAGTCCCCACATACTTAAGGAACAAAAGGAAAATCCAAAAATAATCAAAATATCAGACCCCAAAACAGTGAGTAAGAAGATAAGTGTCCTCCACAATCTGCATATCAAGGGAATCTTCATTTTCAGTATGAAAGATGTTGGCTATGTATAGGGAAAATATTTCAAGGTGAATAGTGAATGACTAGGACAGATTGTAGCACAACAGACCTTTTCTTGGGCTGTGGTGGGCTTGGGGCCACAACCTTTCCCTTGATGTTCTCTTGCAGGCTCTTGCACCCAAGCAGATGTGAACACAGGTCTTCTCTGACAGGGCTATGTGTGGGAGGGAATGCTTCACCTGTCCCACTAGAACATGGAAGCTAAGACCATTCTCATGTGGCCACAGGAAGGCACAAGATGAAACTTCAAAGTGCCATCCGGAGTGCGTGTTCTGAACAAGTGCTGATGCAGTGGTGACAGAGCAGGGCTCTTACCCACTGTCTGCAGCACACACAGTCTCAACAGTCTAGATGTGCCTCCACTGACATGGGATACACTTACCATGCTGTCCTTTTGGGCCCTGCATTTCTGCATTTCTATGACTTTGAATAATTCCCGACAGACCCAAGAGCAAACAGTTACACAGAAACAGATCTTTTATAGCCTCCTCCATCAATACTGAGACACAGAAGCAGATCAGCTCTAGGAGGTTTCCAGATCTGACCCTATTTGGCTTGGTAAAAAAAACCTTCAAAAAATGAGATTATTAGTTCAGATACCAACATCTCTCACTTTAGGTATCATGATTCAAGAATATAAAATCTGTTAGCATAAAAAGAACTCTGTTTACATAAAAATAAAACTTTATAGTGGGAAGGATATTAAATGAAAGTTTGTAAAATTTGGCCAGGCCCTGTGATGACTATATTAATTCTCTGTAAGCAATCTAATCTTAGATATCCCAAGTTACCACCTCTTTAGTGATAAGTATTTCATATGAATGTATGATACTGATTTCAGATAATTGTGACAAACTAAGAAGCTTCATTTCCTCAGCAGCGTTTCAGACAGCTGTTCACCCTCTCCACTTCTCATGTGCATAAAATAACTTACCTCACTCCAGTTGCCTACTATCCAGTACGCATCACTGGGCAAACTGTTGGATGTTATTAGGTGGCTGTTTTCTGTGACATTTATTAAAACACCCCCAGATGCTGCACTTTGGTTTTTCAGAGCATGATCGAGAGCTGAGGACTGTGTGCTGGTAGTTAGGGTGTCAGGTACCTTTATTTCTTCTCTGCTGCCAGTCTGGCCTCTGGGTGCATGACCAAGCACCGTGGGCATTTCTGTAACCAGTGCCTGTGGGGTGGTTACCTCTACAACAGGCACATTAATTTGCAGACTGACAGAGTTTGCTGCTGTTGGAAATGCCAACCCTTGTGCTGCTGTGCTGACAGGATTGAGCACAGAAGGGTCTTGATGATGAGATGCTGGTGGGGACTGAGGAGTCACACTCTCATTCTGAATGACAAGAGAGGCAGTGTCCAAGGTTGTGCTTCTTGTTCCGATTTCAGGATTGAGTTCTGTGCTGTAAAAGAGATCAGCTGGTTTCTTGCTGACTCCAAGTGGCCCATCAGTGCTGTCAGATTCCTCAGTTAAGTAATCGTAGCTGGAAGTTATCTCTGGATTACTGGTAAAAGAAAAAACAGAAGTGTCCTCACTTCTTTGCATCTCACGCTCTGCTGCAGAAACTGGCTCACTTTTAGAAGTGTTTTCGGCATGCCTTCTAATTTCAGTACTTAAGCTGTTATGAAAAGGCCATGAAGTAGTATTGTGATGTGAACTACTTTCAGTAGAAACAACTGGGTATTTGTAAACATCACTTGATCCAGCAAAATTACTTTGTAATGTCCTGTTGGCTGCTCCCTCTTTTCCTGAGACATTACTCAAACCAGAGGATGTAGGCAAACAGGGAGTTACACTTTCATGCTTGGGTGTTTTTGTTGTTGTATGGAACCTGGGGTTTGGTCTGGGTATTCTGCGAGGAAGGCTCCGTTCAGGATCAGTAGTTGTTTTACTGATTATGATCTTGCCTCTTCTGGGTGCCAGTGGAGGGATCAGGAATCTTCCAGCAGAAGGGCACTGCTGAAGACCACACAAGGCCTTAGAGTTTGGTCTCTTGGAACTATCACATGGCTCATCATTATTTTTGGCACAAGTGACATTACGAGTTCTTACTCCACCACCACAAGTGACTGTGCACTGCAAATGAAACAGAATTAATGCATCACCCCTCTTCACTCTGCTGCACATAAGTATCAGACGGCATTTTATTTATAATAAAAAAGCGTCATGATGAATTATCAATTACAAAGCTTTTCCTGAAGAACAAGCCCTTTATTCTAGTGATGTTCTGCTACCATGGATTTCTTTCCAAATTTTTCAAACTATAAATGTCACCTCAGGGAAACAGTAGTGAAAATAGACTACGTGATAAAGACAAAATATCACTATGATAGAATTTGGCTTCTTCATTGACTCATGAAGTCATCTAACCAATACCTTTTCCATCAGATTTATAAAAAACAGACTAAAAACCTGCACTCAAACCCGCACCTCACTGGCTCAGTGCTGCTTACAGTGCCACAAACCTGCTGTGACGATCCACGCAGTTCACAGACCCTTGTTGACTTTAGGAAATTGATTTTTCATTCAGTATTGGTACACCCATGAACTGCTGCCAGAGCTACCAGCATCTCTCTCCTCAATTAGAGACTACTGGAAGTATTAAGCCCACATGGCTTCTATTTAAATGGGAGCACAGCTGTATATAAAGGGTGCTGGAAGCTGAGGAGACCCAGCTTGTCTGTGATGTTTTTCATGCCCAGGCCCACAGGCACAGCCACGCTTTCAGCAGCTGTCGCTCCACTAAGGATTTCGTGAAATCATGCTTCTCTGGTTTTGGATACTATGGCTGGATCACTGGTTGAGTAGGAATGGAGAAGTTGCAAACAACCTACTGGAGGAATTCTTCTTAGGATGCAAGGAAGCCTAACCAGGTGCTCAACATGAAGTGATGAACACTGCTTTTGCCAGGACTTTTATGCCTCTGGTATATTTAACTCATTTTGGAGCTGGTCGGGGTCACGGGACAGTAGAAACACCAGTGACCTTGTGTTGCTGGGGCACTCTGTTGATCACACCTGTAAAATAACATCAGCTCTGCAGCAACAGGAGCAGGAAAGCAAGCAGAGTAGCCTCTCAAAAGGTAACTTTTTGAGGTAATAGCTATCTCCCAGAATTAGCTTTATATTACAACCATGTACTAAAAAGAGATTTCAGAATGGCAACAACACACTGTGCTCATTATCTACCTAATTAAATATGTTTGCTTGTAAGACACACAATGATCTTCTAACAGACAGGTAAGTTTAGAATAAAAGGAAGTTTTAAGTGCGTAAAATCTCTCCCTTTCCTTCACCAATAAAGAACATTCTGTAGTTACAAATCTCCTTTCAATCCTGTCATTTGTGTAGATGAAATAGCCTGTCCTATGCTCTCTCTCCAGTTTCCACAGGTGCAAAAATGTATTTTTGTCAGTAATTTGTAAATATAATCCAATGGCATATGAGCATCGGCAGTATGCCTTTCCTATATAATTGCACTGCTAGTTATGCACCTCAGTCTATTTTTTCAGAGGCATTTAAAACATGGGTGTTAGTCAATTAACAAAATAATCAACATTCTGTGATGATAGTGTGTGAGCAGCATAAACCAATCCAATACTGTCACAATATTTTATTAGTTCAGTATGTGAACTGGGGTTCACAGCAGTGAGTCTAGTTGAAAAAAACACTTAGGAGAAAGGTGAGAGAGGAGTTTTCAAAACAGAAGGGAATACTGTATTTTCAGCTGGGACCTTCCTTCAGCAAGAGACCCTCAACAATCATCTACTTGTACTGCCTGAGCACTTCATGGCTGACCAAAAGTCAAAGCGTGCTGCTAAGGGCGTTATCCAAATGTCTATTAAACACTGATGGGCTGGGGACACGGAAAATCTCTCTAGAAAGCCTGTTCCTGTGTTTGACCACCCTCCCAGTAGAGAAATGCTTCCCACTGTCCAGCCTGAACCTCTCCTGGCACAGCTTTGAACAATCGCCGCATGTTCCCAAAGCTATGGGAAAAAAGGCAGAGTCCTGAATGAAAAAGATATGAATGTAAAGAATATACAAATGCTTCTTTGTTGGCCATGACTGTCACACAGATGCTTTAGCACTAAGCACTCTCTACGTTCTACAGTCCCAAAAGATCAGCAATGCAACATGCAACACTTGCTAAAATCTTTCGAAAGCAGGGCTGCTTTTTTTTGCTTCTGCACAAAGGATTTGTGAACACATTAAACAAAAAAAACGTACTTAAAAAAATTTCAAAAGGTAAAACAGCAGGTTGTTGATCCTCTCTGCTGACTAAAATAGGTAATTTTGAAAAAAAGTTCCATATTTCAGCTGTCATGAATTTACCTCAGTCCAGTTGCTCACTGTCCAGTCAGATGGGCACAAGACATCTCTGTTGCATGACAGATGAGTCTTTGGTTTGAGCAGGTGCTGGCACTCCGTGACATCCAGTGCCTGCTCATCAGATCCCACTGTCTGGATGCAAAGCACAGTTCGCTTCTTCTGGCCTGTCGGACCACACGTGGTCGAACATTTCTGCCATTCCCCTGCCCACCACCTGAAAATGAGCCGGGTGAGAAACATCAGAAAACAACCCACCACAAGAACGTTAAGGAAAAGGTCAGAGACTATGAGAAAAAGGGCTGGTAATTTGAAATCTGGGCCCAGATACATGCTTGTCACATTAAGTTCAGATCACTCAATCTCTCCCATCTGCCCTGTGCTGTAGTACCAGCCAGGCAGTGAAAGTGAGAAGACACAAGCAGTCAGGATATCCAGACAGAAGTAGACACTGAGTTTTATGTTTCAATAAGTCCTTCAAATAGGTAGATAGTCCTTCAAATCCAAGTTTGAAGAACTGCTAGCAAATTTACTTAAGCAAGGAATCTGTTTACTCCATCCTGTTATTTTTTTTCTGTTTACTACTACCTCAGTACAGAAGAGTTAACAAATGAGAATCAGTGGGGAGTCTGTAATGACAGCACAGAGGTGGTAAAGGTCCCTTTACCAATGTCTATGCAGCCAGTACTGCACAAGTGCTCAAACTGGCTCTCCATAAGGGTTACCTCCATGAGGCCAGCTCCCATTAGGGAAAGCAGTGAGGCACACAACCCCAAATGCAGGTTAATCAGAGCTTTGCTGTGTGGGATCAGTGCCCTGCAGTCCTGTCACCCTGGGCATGCTGTCCAGGGCTGCACTAGGCTGGACTCTCCTGAACTTTGTTCCCTCACAAAGTAGAAACAAGCCCCTAGTGTGTCTCTGTCATGACTAAAGTCAGTCTTTCATGGTGTGTTACGCAATGTTCCACCAAAATAAGGATAACTGTTTCCTCTGGAGCAGTATTTTTCAATGCAAAACACCTTACCAATAAGCTGTCCCCTTTACATTTGGTTCACCTTAGCCTTTCTCCAGCATCATCCTACTGATTTTTCTCACGCTGATCTAGAGAAGATTGTGCACCTGCATATCAGCCTTCCATGATAAGAAAGGGGAGCAAAAATTTCTGAGTTTCTACAGTTTGAGAAGCATTGGCATCAATTGTGATGTTTGCCTAAAGATTCATCTTTATAGTTATAAAAAAAGGGGGAAAAAATCAAACCAAGAAAAGCCTTTTTCCTTCATTTAAGAGTGCCCTAAGCAAGAATACAACTTCAAGCTGCTGTATAAAAAATCTTGCCCAGCTCTAAACTCTAAGCCACAAAACTCCTAGACAGCATTACTTGTTCCTGAGTTTTCAAGGAGATCATGACAAAGTCTTGCAATGCAAACAAAACAGGAAGGTATTTAGAAAACACCTTTCCAGAAAAACACACTTTTGGCTTACAACCAACACCATTCTATTAGGGTTTTCTTTTCCTTTTAAGGTCCATGAAGTTAGAGACAAAATAATCCTGTTCTATCAAGGAACAACATCCAGATTTATAACGGTTTTCATTCCTTGCTTTGTCTTTGCTGACAATCCCTCTGCCCTTCTCACTGTAGTTTCCATGTTCTTTAATTCATTTCTACTTCCACAGCACATTAGCTGCCACTGACATGGAAAGCACTGGTATTTATTCCTAATAATAAAAAAAAAAACCCCAAACAACCAAGACTCAGAGCAATCAAGCAATAATACAGCTTATTTGTGCAACCATCTGGTCTTCTCTGTGGTACCTACATCTATTTTCTTCCACCTTAGTTATCTGTACATGCAGCATTTCCTTTTAAGTTACCCCAGAAGTCTTCTGTGGCATTGACTATTTTGCTCTAGAATGCAGTCCATTGCCACAACCCTGAGGCAAGGTCTCTGGACCAAATTAAACAGAAAAAAACACCCAAAATACTTTTCTCCTCCTGCTTCCTTTCTTCAGAGTGTTTCTTTTTCTTCCAGGCTTCTGCAAACAACAATGGAAAACTAACAAGTAAAGAGAAAAAGTCAGCACACCTCAGCAGAAAACAGTAAGAAAAAAAAAGAGAATAATAAATCATCATCACCTGAATCAAGCCATTTCAGGGTTGTTATCATCTCTTGCATCTCCTTTACAATTTTGTCTTTTCTATAATCTTGTAAATTGCTGACATTTCGGCACAAATGGCACATAAATATGTGAATTGCTCTATTAATTTTAATGGGACGAGATTACATATTTCAAGGTACAGATGTGCTAAGTTGACTCCTCTTCCCCCACAGCATTTTCAAATGGCTCTGACTGAGTATTCAACAATTGGCAGGTTGAAATACCAAACTCCCAGCCATAAATTATCAGATCTTACCACAGAACCTACGCAGAGCAGCAGTAATGGTGTGGGATTAACTATTGCATATAAAACACTTCTTAAAAGCCATGGAAGTAGTCAAGAAAGTCAGGTTTTCCACAGTTAGAAAATCCCAGAATCAAGATTTTATCCTGTTGCACCTTCATGATCAAACTAAAACTACAATCAGCCATAAGACTTCTTCTGTAGACTTCTTTCTCACTCAGTGCAGGTAACTTCAAAAAAACTTGCTCTAAGTTTATTCTTATCAGTAACTGGAATTTTTTATGTTGTGTTTTCCTATTTTCATCCTAGGGTACATGCATATGTCTTAAACATCCAAGAGCCAGAAACCTGACCTGGAACACCTGCAATCTTGTCTCTTTGCGGTTTCTCCTGAGGACCTGAGCTGTGGCATCTCTGCCAATGGAGAACAAAAGCAAAGCAAGGATGGCAAAACAGCCAACATTCATTTGTCTGTTCAGGTACAGGATGGCCCAGAGCTGGTTCTGGAACACAGAGAGGAAAGTAACATCTGAGTGACTGCTTTGCCAAACTCTGCTTTGTGTTGGAGTTTTTGTTGTCTCTGTACACTGCAGAGACAACACTGGAGGTGACTGCCGAGCACACACCCGTAAATGACACAGCAATCTGAGCTTTCAACGTGCAGCTTCTAACCTGAAACGGCCAAGCTGTCAGACCTCGCAGCCAAGCTAAAGAGTGGAGGACACTGCCAGGCAGGCACAGCTTCCAGCAGGTTATACACAAGGCTTTCCTTAGACCACAAACACAGTGAGATGCTTGGGAAAGAAAAGGATATGTAGAGCAAAACCAGCAGGTAGGTGTGCTGACTGTGGGGAGAGACTGTGACAAGCTGCTGCAAACTAAAGCCTGATGGGAGTTATCATTCAATACTTGTTCCTACCTCTGTTTTCTGATTCTACCTCTGGCATTTACTGCTCCAGCAACTGAGTGTTTCTTTCTTAAGTATTAATGCATCACCTGATCCCTGCAAGCAAAATGATTGTCTTATCTCCACAGGCAGGCATGGCAAGGAGAGATTGTGGTAACAAACAAACAAACAAACCAAATGTGCTATTTGGGTAATTAATTTGCATGTGCACTAATTTTCTTCTGACTGTCAAAACAAAGAGCAGCCTGTCTGGTGAAAACATAACCTCAGGTAGTTTTCAGCTTAAGGTGTGAGTGCTCAGCTCTTCTGCAAACAAGTCTGTGACAGAGATAGGAAGAAAATCTCATTCTTTCAGGTGGCATTCAGCTGCCTTAAATGAGACTTATCTTTTTCTTCCCACACTGAGTTTCTAAGGCTTGTAACAAATTAGGCAGAGCCCAAAAGCCATATCCATTACATAGCCCTCATCTATACATAGATGATGAGTGGTGAATGAGGCGTAGATCCTGTTGAAAAAGCAGCAGCATGGGATTTTGGAACCAAAATTTGCTAGACCTGCCTATGGGTCTGAATGTTCCCTCCCTCCCACCATGCCACGTCACACCTAAAGAGAGACTGCCAGCATTCGTTGTGCATTTGTACAGCATCAGGCACAGAAAATACCAAAAGGACTCAGATTCTCACTCTGTGTATTATAATAGAAACCAGATTTCCCATTCTCATTATGCTGCTGGAAGTCTACTAAGCAGTCTGGAAGCAGGACAATACAATAGCAGCAGGTAAAAACCAGGAGATTCCAAGCACTTGTGAAATGATCTATTTATGGTTACTCTGTTCAAGTGGGTAGTCAAGCTGAAAAGGCTCCAGACAATTTTCTTTACAAGGGTAAGCAAAACTTTATTCACCATGCTATAGGTAGTTAAAACATCACTCTTCTTCAAGTAGTATCTATTGATTTTAACATGAAACCTATGTGACTAAATACCGGCCTACCAAAGGAACATTCAACTGGAAACCATACTCCATAGCAAATGTGGAAAAAAGCATGCATTTATGCTACAGTCTTGCTGCCCTGCAGCTAAGCACTATCACTCAAATTGTACATGAGCGGTTTCATGACGTTTTAACTCTCAGCTGTCCAGCTGAGAGTTATTTTGTTCTGAGTCAAAACATGGCATACATGTATTATGATATTTTTAATATTTCATTACTTTTGCTCCAAATTATTCTAGGAGAAAATGTAAAAATAAATGTAATAATAATTGCAAAACAAATATAGAACAAATTAGCTAACAAAAAAGAATGTTAAGGCTTAAAAGTCTCAGAAGCCTAATAAAAAAAAATTAGTTTACAACTAACTTCCTGAAAGGGATTAATGAGATAAGACCTGGTTTGTGAGAAGCACAAACATTTCATTCTTTATCTGTAGCTACTGTTTGATGAATTGCCTATTTCCTACGTAGTGGTCTAGCAGCATGTTTAATGGGAACATGTTTTTCGTCAGTGGGATTTAGCAGATCATCAGAGGGAAGTTTATACAAGGGAACAACCATAATTTTTTTAGATAGAATATTACTATAAAGCACCTGGTTCACCTGTTGAGAAGTGAAAGGTCATCCAATTGTTTCAGTTCTGTGGCTGCAGCACTAAACAAAGGTCTCCTTTAGTGTTACGTTTAACAGCACTGTCCTCTCTACGGAACACTTTATTTTCAGCAGCTTCTTATGGACTCTCAGTTATCCCATATAATGCCACATAGGACAGTCACACCTTCCTCCAGTATTCAGACTTTCTTTAGAACCAACGAACTGCACTAAGTTGTCCTGGATTTCAAATGAAGATTAGTAATCATCTGTCTGCACTAGGGGTGCCACACATGTCATGGAAAGTGAATACCAACTAAATCACATGCTCGAACTACAGCCTGGAACAGAGAGCAGGTTTACAAAAAGGTGGTCTTGGGAAAGTGAGTAATAATTCACTCTTCACTGCCATCTCTTCCAACACAAGGACTCAGGGCCACGAACAGAAGTTAGTGAGAGTCAGCTTCAAAGCACTTAAAATGTGGTGGTGCTTCACATAGGCACTAGAGCTGTGGAACTTCTTGCAAAGGAAGTTGCATATAGTAGAAGTTTTACAAGGTTGCAGAGAGAGGCTAGATGAGTACTTGGAAGTGAGGTTCATTGGAGGTTACTGGTTCGACAAGCCATAAAAACCTCTGGAAATGCCTTGAATTAAAACCAGTTGGAAGCTGGAAGGGCATTAGAAAGAAATCCGATTAATGTTTTCCGTGCCCTTATTCCTCCTTAGGCACGTAGGTCCTGCTGAGAGCCAGAGCAGAGACTTAGACCCTTGGTCAAGCTGCTACAGTCACTTTTATGTTACTAAGAGAAAAATAAATACACAACATGACTCCAGAATTAAATACACATGGTTTTTCTGCACTGCACTTTGTCATGATTTTGGTGTCCTGAGAAGGATAACCAGTGATTTCCCCTGCAGTGCAGAATGAGCCCAAGAAGCATCACTCAGGCTGTCAGCACACAAGACCTTTTCTGTCTGGTCTGCAGAAGAGTTTAGTTCATGTATGACATTCTGCAATCTGCTCAATACTGGACAAATTCAAGTCCTTCACTTTCAAGAATAGGTCTGAATAATGTTGTCACTTAGAACAAATGGCATAAATTGAGTTAATTTAGAATTTCTGAACTGATTGTACACTTTATATGTGCCATAAAAACCAGCTTGATGTGTACAGGTAGCATCAGCTCTTAACTAGTCAAACAATTAAAATATTTGGTCTACTGTCAATTGATTTCCTGGCAATCTACAAAGAATTATGAAATGCTGGTAGTCTATGCTGCAAGCACAAAGATGTAATTCCCAGAGGAGCCATCATACACTGTTGTGAAGATGCTTGGAAACAACTAATAAAACCAACAACCACACAGAACTTACATCAAAGTTTCATGAAATTCACTGCTGGCAAATGCAACACAATGAATTCCAAGGACTCACTGCTTCAATTTGATTCTGACTGAACTAGAATTACCAGGGAAAGCCTGGTGTGCCTTCGTGAACAGCATGATAAACAACTTTCAAAGACAATAAAAGACAAAACCAAGATGTTCCAGTACCTAAGGCATGAAATGAAAACCAATATTGATCTCTTCCAGCAAATCTATGCCTGCTGTACAAGCTCACAGTTCTGCTGGCACCTGGAATGTTTGCTGTGATTAGTATTCCTTACCCCACTTGCTAAAATGGTAGCACAGGAAAACCAGAGACGAAGATAAAGTAAGAGAATGTTGTGAGAAAGGAAAAAATTATTCTCATGTGATCACAGAATGAAGTAAGCTGCAATTCACTCAAAGTTAAAAATAAGAAGGAACATAATTAAAAATGCCAAATAATGTGCTATGAAGAAAGTAAAGAAAATTACTTATAGAAGTAGGCATTTCCCCTCATCATCTCTCACAAAAATGACAAAGGTGTATCAAAAAATACTGAGAAACGGCATCAAAAGGTTCTGCTAGTTAGCTTTTGGAACACACAATAATGCATTATCACTTGAGCTAAGCCAAAAATACAATTTTAAAATAAGAACTTATATGGTCTTCAGGCACACTCACACCCAAACTGAACAAAAATAGTATCTACATGCATGAGAGGACAATCTCTGCCATTTCCAGCTCAGACTCATCAGTAACTTGCCTCAGAAACCTTTCAGGGTGGCTCACTTCTAATTTGTTTATTATGGGATTTCTGGCACCTTGCTCTATGACGTGTGGCAGCTCTCACCATGGCAGGCTGCGGATGCCACACCAGCCTGGCATCAGAAACCCCTTCCTTTGAATAAGGCTGCTATTTTACACCTCCAAAGCCACCCCAGAACCCGTTACCTGGGTGGGCAGTCCTGCTCGTAGCATTTCTTCTGCCTCCCGTTCGGCTGCGTTGCTGGGTCACAGAAGGAGTTTTTGATTGCTCCGCTTCCTTTCCACACGCAGTGGGCGATCTGCCTCCGCACCCCTTCCGAAAAAACCACACACACAAAAAAGAAAGAGTAATCTCTGTAGGTTGGGGTGTTGAACTGCAGAAATCCTCAGGTATGAGCATCCTTCAGTGAAGCTGAAAAGGTTAAGCAGAGCTCTATCGGATCAGATCAGAGCTCAAGTGACATATTAGAAAGCACCTTCCTTAACGTATTTATCAGCCTTAGAAAGGGCTCCTGCAGGCCCTGAAGCAGGTTTAAATGGCTGGGGAGTGTTTTTGGGTTGTCCACAGACAAGAGGAACACAGCAACATCAGGCTATTCACAGCAAGCCTGGTTTTACTGACTTTTTCTTTGTACTTTGGGAAGGCTATTTAGGCAGAACACAGAGTCACAGAACAGCCCTGTGACTCCTAATCTGAATTCAACTTTTAAGAAGTTTTGGTACACATTTTGACTGAAATGAAGATGAAAAAGGTCTTCTGTTTTCTAAGTAGGTAATAAACAACACTCAGCACAAGAAGCCAAGCATAGTGATGAAGAGACACACAGAAACATTCCAGACAAACAACCTGGGTTATTTCCTAATCGTTCAATTTATACAAAATCCCACTCATTTAACAGACAAAAACATGAACCAAAATACTACATTACTCTAGTGCGAATCTAAAGAAAGCCTTTTTCCAGGGGTCTGCTTTCCACATAGTTCTGCAAGAATTTGAGGCAGATCTCTTGCTGCAACCCAATGTAAAAAAAAAGTATTTAAGTACTAACATTTGAAAGGTTGTAATGAGACTGATATAGAGGCATGAAAATAGTCCAAACAAATCTTAAGGACTAAAAAGACTAAAAAACATTCATTAACTCTCATTAAATTAACTGTGCTATTAATTCACAGCAATTCATTAATCCACACGTGGTATGTGAATTACTGAATCTCTAGAGCTTTTATTCTCCTGGTATGCACAGGGTCTAACTGCACTGTTATCGAGGGTAAATGTTAGGCTATTTTGCAGTATGTTTAGGAAACAAGCTTTTCCTTTCCTCAGGCTTCCTGATAGTGTGGAAGAGCAGCAAACTATAGAAAATAACTGGGAAAGAGGAATACATTCCTCTGCCACATATAGACTCGTAGGATCATAGAAGTGTTAAAGCTGGGAAAGACCTGTAGGATCAACAAATCCAGTCATTAACCCTGCATTACCTCAGCAACACGGAAGTGAGTTTTTCATGCATATTTGGGTCATTCCATAGCAACCAATGGAACCAATATTCCCTTTTTTTCTTACCACTTTAGAACATCAGGTAAGTGAGGAAATGTTTTTGCATTTTGATTACTTTCAGACTTGTGACTGAGACATATAAAACAGCTGCTGACTACAGCACTGGAATTGATGACTGGCTCTGATGCAGTCAGACATGAAGGCTGATCTGGCAGAACAGTGATCTGTGCCACCTGCAAGGGAAGATTAAGGGACTGAGGCATTCAAGCTCCAGGGTACATGGTGTGGAAGCAGCTGCAAGACTGCAGTAAGTCTGGACATGGTGATCTCCTATTCGTAGGTGACTTCATACAGGAGAAGTAGTTTTGGCTCAGTGTAGGACTCTCAGGGAGCAGTGCTGTCTTTTATGCAATGGTACAAATGTAACTGGAATATTTAGCAACCTTCCTGCTAGCTGTAAACAAAGCAGTTCACAGAAAAGTTTCTGCTCCTTTCAAAATCATGATATGTTACTGTTCCAAATAAAAATAACAAGAAATCTTTTGCTTTGATAAATTTTTAGAGTCATTTCAGCTGCTGTTATTCACTTCAAAGCCACTATAAACCTTTGCAACAGCTTTGCTTTGAAGCTGCACATTCTCATAAAATGATCAGCTGACATCAATGAACTAATCTATTCCAACAAGCAACTTTTATTATGAACATTATGTGAACTCCCACTGTAGTTTTAAAATCTCTGGCAGCTCAGCTCCAAAGTTGGAAGGAATCCTATACGCGTATATCAATACACACATATAAATGTAGGTTTACATATCATGACGTAATGGAACGGTTTTATCAGCTTGAGCAAGCTGAGCTAGAAAACACTGCCAAAGCAGAAAACTATTTACCCCACACTGACCCTGCCCTAATAAGTACTTACACAGTTATATAACTTAAGTGTGTAATATTCTATTTAAGCCACAGATTAAAAATTCTAAATATATGGAAACCTCAGTAATATTTGAAACTTAAACACTATTTCTAAAGGGCTGTGAGAGGCAGCTGTTTTCCTCACTTCACCACTTTTACTTGTCTCTGACCTCAATGCTATTTAGTTCACCTGATGTGTACTATCTCAGCTCTGTGAAAAAAACCCTTCAAGTATTTCTGAGAAAGAAAGGATAAATCAAGAAAGATAACCATCAAAACAAAGAATAGTCTTCATTTCACTAAATCTGCTCAGTGATTTCTTCTACTTCTCTGTGACACTCCATCCCTAATGCAGGACTCTTTAGATCTGAGGCTGACCCACACAGATCTTGGAATCTCACTTGGTTTGCAAAGAAAGGTACAATTCCAACATTACCCATTCTGTGATTCTGTGATGATTTAAAGAAGGAATAACAGGTATTTGGTCTAGAAAAAAACCTCAGTGACACATTTAAATTAATCGGCATGTAAAAAAGATTATGGGCTCTAGCTGCTGTCTTGAGAGCAGGCTCTGAAGGGACAGCTCTTGTCCAGAGGGTGCAGCAGTTTGCAGGACACTGGTGTGCACACATTCTGCACTGTAAAGAATTCTTTTCCACATAAAGCAAATGGCAGAAGGAAATTCAACCTGTCCTACACTGAGGACAGAGAAAGGTTTATGACTTTTACTACAAATTATTCCCTTTGGTGCTTGTTTGCAATGGACTGTACTGCAATGTCATTAGTTATCTATTTTCTACATTTCAAAGGAATATCGGGTATTGCAATGTGTTCTGCTTTTCCCTGCATACAGTATTGGGTATGTTTGCCAGAGAAAACATTGATTTTTCAGCGAGTATTTTTCCCTGTTAAATGGTGTCACAGTAGACTGGCCAGAGCCATCTTTGACACTGCAGTAGATGGGACCACATGAAAGAAATGAAGGAAGCCATGAACACATTTGGATCTTCTGTTTCTCCACTGCCGTGGAGCTGGAGAAGGATATGCATCAGGGCATGGTGTGGTGCTACTCTGAAAGGAAAGTATCTCTAGGGAGCTGGCCTGGGTTCATTCTCTAAAGAGACGGCTTCACTCTACAGTGTCTTTATTCATCACTGGGACTTTTTCCAGGCACCTTTCCCATGGATAAGGAAATGTATCATAGGGCTAAAACCATATTTTTTCTCTTAGGACCAATGAAGCTTTCCTTCATCAGCCCATTGCCCTGCCTGTAGCCCAATCTACTATCATTCCCTAAGGCAGCTTTACTTTCTTGGCTCCAGAAAGCATTTGTTTGTATTGTCCTGATCTCTGTGGCTACCAAAGGCTGAAGTGCCCTTGGATTTACTGTTGTATTTTTGACCAGTGGTGATGAAAGAACCTGTGCTGAACCTTTAACAGGTCCAGGTTTGCCAAGAGAACAGAAGTCTAAGCAAGGATCAATTTCTCCCGCTGGCTGCAGCTGTCAAAGTTAGTTCAACAGTTCACTTTTCTTGGTCCTCTTTTTTATCCTAAAAAATACCCAAATGATAATTGCAATAATCCTTGAAAGCTATTTACTACTACCCTTAAGCTAAATAAACATTGTTTTTCTTATTTATCTATCTGTGGACTTGTCTTCAATAAGACTTGTCACATAGCATGCCCATAGCAGAAGAAAATCTTGCTTATTTCAATGCACTTTAATCCTGCAAACCATTCAAAACTTCAGACGCCAGTGATTTGTTACAAGTGTGTTACTGCCAACAGCAGTAAGTTCTGAATCTAAACAGAGTGAACATTAAGATGAAATCAATTTCATCATTCAAAGCCAGAAAGAAGTTTTGTGGAAGTCAATTGGACATCAGGAAGAATTTTTTCAGTGAAAGGGTTGTCAAGCATGGGACAGGGTGCGCAGGGGAGTGGTGGAGTCACCATCCCTGGGAGTGCTCAAGAAACAACTGGATGTGGCACTTGGTGGCATGGTTTAGTTGACAAGGTTGCGTCGGTCTAGGCACGGACTCCATGATCCTGCAGGTGTTTTTCAGCCTTAATGGTGCTTTGAACAGCAATGCTGGTCCACATCCCGCTGCCCCAGAGCACAACCAAATTAAACAATGTGTGCCTGCAGAGAAATGCACACAGACTGTAACATCAGGTTCCCCTGCTCCAAGTGATGCACTGAAACTCTGTGCCAGGGTTTCTCTTAGTTAATGGGCGGGGAGTGAGACAATACCCTGACTGCACCACATTTTCGTCCTTCTTTAGACCTGTCCAGTTACCTTTCTAAACATATGTATATCAGAGGAAAGAGGGCTACAGGTTTATTCATTTCTTTCCCTCTGTCCATGAAGGAATGCAGAGAACTGGTGAGGCTTCTGTGCCCTTCATGAACTGGGATGCCTCTCTTGGTTCCCCTTCCAACTGATGTCACCAACTCCATAACCTTGCCTG
Source organism: Dasyornis broadbenti (assembly GCA_013397935.1). NCBI lineage: Eukaryota > Metazoa > Chordata > Aves > Passeriformes > Dasyornithidae > Dasyornis > Dasyornis broadbenti. The sequence continues at coordinate 257,110 of VZRN01005383.1, forward strand.
AAATATATGCATTCTACTTAACAAAGGCAATATACGCTTTCTACTTAACAAAGGCAATATACGCTTTCTACTTAACAAAGGCAATAAGCTCAAAAAACATTCATTAAGAGCACAAATGCAGCAAACAGAGGAAGTCAATTAGTAAATAAAAAACTGGAAAAACCTCACATTACAGAGTTCTCTACTTAAGCAATCCATGTAGCAGTTAGAAATCAAAGCCACGTCTCATGGTTTGTTAGACAGAAGAGAGTACGCAGGGCTACAATTTACCCAGTGAGAAACAGTTCTGGAAAAACTATAGCTGATGTAAAAAAGAACCTCAAAACAGCATAATAAACAGTCTACTAATGCATTCCCTCCTCTCCCCTTTTTTATCATAACAATTTTTACATTAAACATGACTCAGAACTAGGTAGGTATCAGAACTAAAATTTACAGCACACAATTAAGCAAAACACTTGTTTTATGCACCTATTTAAAGAAAATGGTGGGTGTTTTTCTGCTAACCAGAAAGCACACAGTGTTTTGTGCTGAGAGTCTCTTCTAAAAAAAAAATCCAGAAAACAAATCACAGCATCTACCCACTAAGCATACATATATGTAAATGAACACACATCTCTATAATATGTTGATTATAGATATACAAATATTTTTATATATAATATATGAATGTTATTGGGATGGGATATTTTACACTATGCTTCTAAAAGTTCTTCTTTTAATCTTTTAAAATTTAGGTCATACAAAGGCCTTTGTTCAAACCACTGAAATTGCATTATTTTAGTGTCTTCCTTGACAAGAGAGATTTAAAAATTGTTATTCCTGCAATTATCACTGCTTCCAGAATTGCAGCTGGATTTGTTACAAAACTTCTTTGTCCTTTTACTTTCCTTCTGCAAAGTAGATTTTAAAAAGCAGTAATAATCAGAACCCACTAACAATTCTCTAGCATTAACAAAGGCCTTTCTCATAATATTGGTCTGGTTGTACCATTGGTCTTCTACTCGTCTGTACTGTTTTCACACAGATGGTCAGACACTAAGGTTCCTGTCCTATCCTCCAGGACTCTCCTTCTATCCTGTGAAACTCAGGAGCTAATTCAGATGGAAGGCTACAATTCCTTTCCCCCAAGTGCAGACCTCCTGTCATAGACAACCTTCTCCTCACGTTTTAAAAATCATTCCCTCAACAGATGGATAAAAAAAAAAAATTACTGTTGCAAAGAAACCTTCAATGTTTTTGTCCTTATTGTCAATTTACTACAAATATTGACTTTATCTCAATGATGTTAGCTACTTCAGAGACAATTCTTCTGCTAACATTTTTCTGTGTGTTACCAGAAGCAAACTTCTAGACCTGTTGTTAAATCCTACATCATGGTCATCATTCGCTAGTCTGGTTTAAGGTGCTGCGCAGAACCACAGTAGATCTGCAGTGGTACTCGAGCCATTGCCAAATGGGCAAAGACATGGGAGTTCTCAAGACTAATTTAAATAAATTACAAGCAATTATTGAGTAATGCACAAAAATTATTGAGCAATCCATGCTGTTGCTTGTCAAGGCGGGACAGAAAGGAAGAATATCTTTTGTAGTTACTGTATTGAAAAGACTTAACAGGGGAACAACAGTAGCTCATAAATCAGCATTGCTGGAAAGCAGAGTTTTGGTGAACAGCACTGACGACTAATTTTGAGGGAAAGAAAACCAAACCTTCTCATTTTGGTTCACAGAAGCTGAGAAAACAGGGTCACCTGCTGCAAGCTGCACAGGATCACCACCAGGCAGATTTTGAAAGTCTCCAGAGAAGGAGACTCCACAGCCTCTCCAGGCAGTTTCTTCCAATGCTCTGTCACCTTCAAAGTAAACAAGTTATTCCTGATATTATTTTTCTAACCACATGATCTGATTTCCTACCAAATGCAGATTAGAGAACATTACCTCTTTGAGGACTGCATCTGTAATGAAGACAAAGAGAAAAAGGAAGCAAGGAGTTACCTCTTCCACAGGTAACACTGCAGGCTGTCCACTCTCCATACTGCCAAAAATACTCTGGCTCTCCAATCTCATTCTCAGTACTTTCTTCTTTACGTACAGTGTATTCATACTCAATTCCAGGATTGGTTTCTTGAAAAAGTAGCTGGAAAGAGTGTGGTTTATTAATTATTTAATTAATAACCTGCTGAACAAAAGCTTTCCAAGTGTGAGACTGGAAGAATAAAAGCTGCCTATTTTGGAGTCTGCTAACAGTTCAGAAAAGCAGACCTGCAAAATTCCCAGTTCCACATTGACAGTGGCATACATGAGTCTTTCAGAGACACAGTTGTTTACCATGCACCTCTGCAAGCACAGGTGGGAATAAATGGGTCAGCATAATTGGTATCCTATTGACTGTAAGAAAAGATAATGCAAAGTCCATCCAAAGTATCCCTATGCTGCTGATTAAGAGCTGTTGCTTACACTCATTATAAATTATAATTTCCCTACCTTCTGAAATAGCTGTTACAAAACAACCATTAAGTCAGAAAATTATAGATGTTGTTCAGACACTGTTTAAATATTATTTTTCAGTGTTTCTGAATTAAGTAGAAAAATTCCAACTGAGAAGAGGCATTCAAGAAATTTAACTGAAAGAGAGAAAGTAAACATCATCAAGGGATAAAAGACTTCAGCAATGAACTTTTACTCTTCCTCCCAATCGTACTAAAAGCGAAGACTGAGCACACATTAGTGTTATCTTCTCACCAGACATTTGAAGTGTGAAAGTGGTCTCCCATCACACCCCTAATACTTTTTTTGATTACATGGTGGATACACAGGCAAAAAAGCCATGAGATCCATTCAGAGATCAAAGGGACAATTCAAAATTATGTTTTCAGAACTGACAGAAGCTGGTTACATTTAAGTTAGAATCCATAAAATAACATGAAAGAAACAACATAAAACACCCTCTGTGAATGTTAAATGGATCAGTTGCACTTACCATAAGCTATTAATCCATCTATGTAATGCTGTATGCTTTTCTTGCTCAGTGTAAGTTGGCATTGTTGTCAGCCTTCCCTAGCTCTCACTGTTCATATCAGCTCCCTTTTTGTGACAACTTATTTCTCATCTGGATCTGGTTCACATCACAGCCATGTGTTGGTCTAAGTTGGTACAAGAGACAAGGAAGTTTGGGCAAAGGACTGCCCAGCTACAGGCAACAGGATCCCTGTCCTAGTGGCAGCACGGGATTATAACAGCCTTTAAGAATCATCAGAGCATGATAGAGGACATGTATTTTTAGGCAGGATGAACAGTCCTTAAATAAGGTGCTTATTTCTCTCCAAAAGAGCTCAACTATTTATTCCAAGACAGCATGCTAAGAGTAGTTTATATGCCAACATATATGTTTTCCCAGACTCAGTTTCAGAGCCCCAGCACATTCTGCTGCCGTCCAAATGAGCAGGTTCTGCCCATGATCTCTGCTTTACCTGAATCCATATTGATTCATTGGTGGGTCCTGGAGCAGTCAGATTTTCCAGATCCCCTGTTCTGTCATATTGAAATATTGTGCCTGCCACTTTGTATTCACCATTCCACTGGATGATAAAGCCTCCATTCAGGTAGTATTTTTCTGGGTCTTCGCTTCGCACAGCAAGGAAATTTCCTGATTCTGCAACTTCTGTGACTTTGATTCCCCTTGCACCTTTTGGAATTAGCCCAATATCAACATATCCTAAGAGACAAGAAAAGTTCATGGAGGCGGACAACAGAAATGTCACTGCATTTTACTTATTTGTAAGGTGATTAAAAACATCAGATTAGCTTGAAAATACATACAAATGTGCTATCACAGAGCTTGTATTTAATTTTGTTAGTAGTGTGACTTTCCAGGTCAGGTTTTCTAGCATCAGTTGGGGAATAGTGTTTAGGCAGTGCCAGAGGCATTTCGAAGAGATGCGGAGGTGAATGATTTTCAGAGCTGTACCAGGGGAAATCTACTCCACAGATGAGCATCGACATTTCCATAGCCATACCCAAGGGCTCTGGCACACTGCAGTCTGGAGGAATGCCAGGGTCTTACAGTGAGTTTACAGTCTGTTTTGGGAAAGGTTTTTTTCAATTTGCAAAGAACGTTTTCACCTGTACCCAATGTACAGGTATGTACAGAATTCCATGTGCCTTCCCTTAAGGGATTTAACTTCTCTGTGACTGCTTGCCTTACAACAAAAAGATGAATGTTAGTCAAATGCATCAAATTACTACTGTAAATTGAACACATTTTTATAAACGAGTGTTTTCCATAACAAAGTTCAAGGTCAGTTCCCTGCCCTGACAGTTATGTGTTAAGAGAATTATGGTCTGTGTATAAAGAAGGACCCAAAGCAGTTACAGAATTTTGTTCACACCACAGGCAATATGTGACATCAGGCTCTGTGTTTCTCACTTTACAGGAAATTGCTATTGTTGCTACAACATTGTTGTTGCTGAATTGTAGAAAAAGGAAGTTCACATATATCCTTGAACACAAACTCAGGTAGCTTTCTTGGTTTTGCCCCTAGCTGAGCTCTAGAAATTAGATGGATGACATTTCTACAAGCTGGTGCACTGCAGTGTGAGCTGCATTTTGTGCTGGTTTACTTCAAGACTGGAACATGACTTCCCCAGCTCTCTTCACACACTACTGAGGTCATAAATTAAATTCTGAGATTCACATCGTGTTCACCCTTCTTGTGAAATGAGCTTATCACCTTTGATTACTCACTCACATGAGTGAGATAAACCACACTGGGCACACTAAGCTATCTTCAGTATCAATGTTCTTCCCCTACCAGAACTATTTATGTGTGGTACAAAAACCTGCTGCTGTAAATAAGTGCCCAAGACTCTTTAACATCTGAATCTTTGCAGCCCTTTTGTGGTGTAATAAATATTGGTTAAAATGTCATATGCTGCTTATGGTACAAAATAGAATCTGCCTGCTTCAGGTTCTTCCTAATTACATTGATCATATATAATTGCATGTATGGATTGCCAGTGAATGATGTTCAAGAAGGAGAATTTTCTGGATGTTACCTTTTGCAAGTGTTCTGTAGAAATCCAAACATTTCAGTTTTCTTTAAGTGAATGATGTAACAAAATCTGGAGGCTCAGTGAATAACTTCTATAATTCAGGAAATCAGCAGTCTAGGCCTATTGTAAGTAACCAAGTCTAATGATTCTCCTGAATGTTCTATTCATTCAGTGCAGAGAAGACATGTTACGAACACAGTGTGTGATTATGTAACTAAAGGCTTGATTAGAAGGCATACTTACAACCAGGCCAAATTAACACAGCATGGAAAATCTTAATTATTTCACATCCTGACAGCTTGGCTTTAGATTGCTTTTACAGTAGGGTTGGGTTTTTTTTTTCCCCCCAATATATTTAGAATAACACTTGTTCAAAACACAAAAACATAAAAACAGTAAAACAATTTTTGTTCTGTTGGAGCACAAATAATCTGTATACCCTTTCAAGATTTTGCACAGTTATTTTTGTCTCAATCATCTGATGTTGCTCATAAACTTCATTTTAAAGTATTGCAACTGTCTGGTAAGGGATGTTACCATTTGGTCTGTGTAACACATTGCGTTCTCTCTGGCCCTCCCAACCAGCTAAATCACCTCCTGATTTCCCAGAGCCTCTCATTGATTCCCAATAAGCATTATCTGATTTTGAAAGGAAAGCTAATCAGCAGCAAGCTTTTGAGTTCATCACTCAACATAATAAATTTTTGTTTAAAAATTCTGCAGGTGGTGTTTATGTAATTGTTCCTGGCTCTGTGGTTTCATTCTGTAAGGATCTAGAGATCCAAGATTCAGTAACAGTCAAAATGTCAGCAGTCTCACCTACACACTGGGCTCATTAAATCCTGGAGCAACCCTATTGTGGGTGCTTCTGCACACCTGTGAATTGGCAACTCCTAGATGCTATTAATCCTTCCTTTTTAAATTAAAATTAAATCTGTATGCTCCCAACACAGATATGAATAAATTCATGAAACCGTTGTTGTATGCACAGCTCTACAAGGACTGAAGAGTTTGTCTCTTTTTTCCCACTTCTGTGAGAAAGGAGTAATTTCACTCAGACTGTGAGCACAGCATTGCAGAACAAATGATAATCAGATCTGACTATTTCTCCTTATCACAACAGTTCACTTTCCTACTCTCCTGCCTGTTGTATTTGCAAGACTCTCTTAAAAATATGCATTCGTGAGGTACAATTTTCCTCTGTGCCAAGCTCTAGACACTACCATGACTTCTTCGCCCAGGCGTGACCTTCGTGCTTTTCCATGTCCTGCTTATGCTGCAACCTTTCTGCCATCAAAGTTCAGCCAAAGCAACTTAAATGGCTTTCTAACAAACCCCCTTAAAACAAGGAGGCTAATATTAGTGCCAACCGCAGAGACAAAGTGACCAAATTAGACCTCTGATTTGTTTTCTGTCATGAAACTCCAACAGAAGCCACTACAAAGATCATTGCAGCTGTGTTGGATGCCCCGGACTGCTATTTCCATTTTGCATCCATGGGAAAGACAAAGAATGTTTAAGAAAATGCAAGTAATAATACATATTTTAAAACTTTTCTTTCTGACCATGAGGCAGTAAGACTCATGGTCAGAAAGAAAAAGACATGTAAAACTGATCACCCTGCCCTGCAGTGAAAGGCTGAATTATTAAAACTCTTTCCTAGCATTTCATTAGTTAGACATGGTAACTGAGTCAGCTTGGTCAGAGGATACACAATACTGCAGCACTAGTCCCAAGAAGAACCCTGCTGGACTGAAGTTCTGAATAAAGATTTAAATCAGAATATATTAGCTTTGTCTTTGTATTTTTCTATGCCAATGATCATAGAAAAACTTTTCAAATCTTTGCCAGTGACTGGGACAATACTTTGATACAGTTTTGTTACCTATGCTGAATTTATGAGCCTCAAGTTTTTATGTTTATACAACCTGTTCAGCAGCCACTCCACTATAAAATCTGACAAAAAACCACACTAGCTGTCACAGACAAAAAGAAGACAGATATTGTCAACAAAACCTTTTTCCTATTCCCAGTTTAACACCTGTGCACATCAGTGAAATCCACACATTGTCTTGAAGAGCCCACCAACCTCCTCCTTGCCTGACATTTTTCCTTTTTTTTGCCTACAATGTAGTCAATGTCAATAGAAGGGAGAGAATCTGCAAAATCAATCAATTTTTCACTGATTCTAGAGAAAACAGTAAAATAATTTTACTTAACACTCAGTATCCCTCAGCAGTATCTGTCAGTGAGGCTGACTGAATTTTGCTGCAAGGAAAAACTAAGTGACTATAAAACACAAAATTAATTTAAGTAATATAAGAGGCATTTATCCTTCCATAAATTACAGCACTGGATCTTTTATGCAAAAATTGTTATTCAAAAAGAAAGTTCGTATCTTTAATTCATCTTTAGCCGAATCTTTGGTTCGCATCTTGGAAAGCTCACACACAGTCAAAGGCTGAGTGAATTTTAGATTTGCAGAAGCAAAAGATTAGAGGCTGAAGGATTATGGCAGTACTGAAAGAGAGGGAGCTCTAGATTTTCCGTTGCAAGTCTCACATACAAATGCAACCTGCACTGCTGCAGGATTGCAGGCATCTTCACAGTTCACCTTTGGGACACAGAGAGAAGGAAAGCAAACTCAAGTACAGGAAAATAAACTCCTGAAATATTAAAGACCCTTTTACCCCAAACTTGGAAAATCTAGTCAAACTAGTTCTAAATTAGAAGCACAAATCATACTTGTGCAAGGCAGAACTATATTATCTGAGAAATCCCACAAACCCCAAAGTCAGCCCAAGGCATTGACCGCAGTTTCTTCCTCCTCACAACCATGGCACCAGGTACTGATCTCGAGACTTCTCATCTCTGCATCAGCCTTTCTCTTTAGCTGCAGACCTTACTCTAAGCATACTCTCCAGTGCCTTGTCTTCTCACCTCTCCCCTTCCTGTCCTGGTTTTCCATTGAAAGCTGTTCATCCTGACTGTCTCTTCACTCCACCTCACCACCATATTTCTTACTCAGTTTGAGGCTCCCACTCCTGCTTCCAGACTCTCCAGCTCCCATTCACCCCACACAAGTCCACTTAAAGCCTGAATGTCTCACTATCATCAGTGAAGACAGGCTCAGTCCTCCAAGTGCTTATTCAGACCCTTTCAGCCCTGCAGGGAGTTACTCTTCTTCCCTTTAAGACACTTAGAAATGAATCCCCTAGCCACTCTCTCCAGCATTTTCTTGGTGCTTTCCACTGTACAGAGATTAGGTCCAGATTTTTCAAGACAGCAAATTATATTTATTTTGTAAATGTACTTGCTATTTTGTATTTTATTGCTAACCGCCTAACTGGAATAGGACCTGTTGGGTCTCTGACAGTTTTTATACGACAAGGTGAACTTAAAAAGCACAGAGCACGCATTTTTTTCTGGCAGAAGCATGACTCATTGAAACACCCATTTACAATTTCCCACGCAGATGATCACTCAGCTTTCAATGGGAAGCACTTTAATCTTTTTTGCATAGAGAAATAACTTCACCAAAGGAAGAATTTAAAAGAAGAACCCATATTACCAAATCCTTCACTTTGATTAAATATCATCTTCACTGTATGACAAGCAGAGCCGTCTCCCAGGCAAACTCCACACTGGTCTTCTGTTGCATTGGAATTTATCTCATAATCACAGCCAACAGCCTAGAAGGAAAAGCAGTATCAGAATAAAGGTGGCTTCCACAATCGATTATTGAGAGTGCATATATCACTGCACTTCTAAGAAGGGGAGTACTATATATCCTGTAGAGTGTATTACACCAAGGTGAAAAACAAACTATCAACTAACAAACAATAACCATCAGCACATCACAAAACATACAGTAGTAACCAGTCACTTGAGATAGAAATGTGCCACCCAAATGGCCTCATCTATCTGGGATTGGCCAGTACATCTAGGATTTGTGTCTGGTTTTTTTATAGCATAGGTTCCCAGGAATACAATGCAGTAACAGAACTGAAATCTCTGCCAGCTTTTTGTGGCCACGCAACAGCACAGAACCTCTACTACAGTGGAGCCCCCTGGCAAAGAGAAACTCTTCAGGAAGTATGAAGTTTTATATCAATGCTTTTCCAGCTTGGAGGCACATGGCATGGGTCAAGATAAAGCTCTGGTAAAGACAGATTTTCCAGCTCATGCTTACTACAATGAGAAAGTGAGAGAAAAATTTATTCATACTGAGTCAGGAAAAAGCTTCTTCCTTGCCCAACCCAAAAATTCTATGCTCTAATGTCTTTAAATTTCAACAAAATGTTCATTTGGTTTTGGCATTTTTTTTTTCTGCCCCTCTTCAAAAACAAGCAAGGTTGCAGAACACAATCTAATGTCCAACACTTAGGGGTTGTTGATTGTATCTAAGATACCTGGAGGCCTGTGATGCAGATGAACAGCCAGAAGTTTGTTTGTATGTAAAGGGTTTTTCAGCTGATTTTTCTCAAAATAAGATTTCAGAGGTTGTATCTGTCAACTTCTCTAAAACTCTCTTGATGTATGAAAATCTGGGTATTACCTCTTTTGATTTTGATCTTCTTTTACCTTCAGTACATCAGCTACAGTACTCTTCTGCAAGCTTCTGACAGGAAAATCCATCTATTATTCTAATCAAGGTATACAGGCTCCTACATTCTTTAGTATTTTTCTATCATTTTCACCTTAAGAAACATCTGCGCCTTTTGTCTAAGCACCAATGATTTCACGAACAATTAGAGATACAGTGAAAAACAAAAGCAAGGAAAGGCCTCAAGCTACAGATAGTGTCAAGTTGTGTCACTTTAAAGAAGATTCAAAAAAGACTCATCCATCAGTTAATACCAATACATTAATGCCAGCTAATGGCAGCACCTTTTAACACTAGCTCTGAAGTGCCATGGCCATGTCAAAGGTTCTGCAGCAGCCTTAGCTTCTCTCTCCTCTCAGTGAAGGCTACTTTCAAACAATGGAAGGTTTTGTAATTTCTTGCATGCAGACAGATCCTGGCACCAAGGACCACATTTATGAGCAGTACAGAGTGTTACAGAGGATTTGTTAAGAAGGTGACTAACTTTTTGCCTCCAAGTATGTAGCTGTTTGACCAAGGATGGATTTAAGCAACTATTCAGAATACACAGATGCCACTGCTACACGAACAGGATGTTTCTTTATCTTGTCAGGAGTCCAGATCTGTCTTTTCACCAGCTATCTACAGAGGTACGGGAGTTTATGTTTAACACTTCCTGATAATTTGAAGAGGCTAGAGTGTTGCTGTTTTCTCGAAGTGATGTGTTTCACTACATCTACTGTACTATTAGTACAGTACATCTACTGTACTACTAGTACATTTGTTAATCATTTGTGAACAGTAAAATCATAGTTACCTGGTTTATTATTAGACCAGAGGAATAATCAAACACTCTGGAGTGTCATGGAAGTTGAAGTTTTTCTATACTATGCACATATACACCTAAACAGAAAGGGGGGGAAAGTCTGGAGAGGGAACCCTTGGCTTCGTGTTTTGCTATTGGAAAACATGATTACTGACTCGGACTGTCTCTTTTGAACTTCTCTAAAAAAGTACTTGTCTTCAAATTATGTAAATTTTGCCAAATTAGCATTTTCTGGTAGAAAATTCATGTTTTTGAAAAGGTTTCTGTCCATCTATATGTACTGTGCATTCTTGTTTGAGAGGCTGCACACAGAATTAATTTATCTAGTTCACAATGTCAATCAGGTAATTTGAAATGAACATCACTGAGCATATTTCCCATCCAAGTACTGTGTGGGGTAAAAACCCCCAAAGATTTAACTAATTAATTCTAAACTTCTGCAGCCCTGGCTCTAATTAAGATGGCAGCACCACAGTATCAATACTTTCCTGCTTTTGGGGTGCCAATTAGTGCTTCTGCAGGGGCTGTGCTCTATCAGTCACAATCAGCTCACGTCTTCCCCACTTGACCATACACTTCCTTTAGCAACAGGCCTGTGGCATCAAAATATGACATTGATGTGATATGAAGGGAATCCCTTTGCCCCTTCCAATAATAACAACCACAGAAGTTTGTATTTCAGTGTTCTTCTGATATTTGAAACAATTTGTGCTGGTCAGACATCAGCCTTACCTATACATGCAACATTCCTATACATTCTTGGGGTTCTGGAATACTCACTAACAAGGCAGGGCAGAAAATTTACTGTGCTACAGTAAATAAAGCTTTTGTTTTATTCACAGCTCTGGGGTGTTGCTGGTGCTGCAATGACCTTCATATCTAACAGCAGGGCCCCATTGTACAAAGCCATTAAGCACCATCAGAAAGCAATATTCTCATGTGTGAGAATAAACAGCATTCATTTACTCCGAATACATTTCCATGAACTTTAATTTCCAGACCATATTTTCCTTTATCACTTCAGTGAATAGCACATTATTTTTGTCATCCATTAGAATAATTTCAGAATGCTTCCTTCTTTTTATGTGCTTTCCTCACGATTCTGATTCTTCTGGATGCACTAGCCGTGTTTTCTAAAAGCGCCTCAAACTTTTCAGAATGTCAATATGACCCATCAATGTGCTCTTGTGGTGCAGAACTAGCTGATGTTTAAGGTCCATTCCAACCTGAACCAAGCTATGATTCTACGATGAATTTCTGACAAATAACTGTTAAAAGGGATCTGGAGACTAATGCAAGTTGTGAAACATGAAAGAATATCAGAGGCAATTAGGCTCTGATTTTTTTTTACATGCATATAACTTTGTGCACCCTCTGCCAGTAAAACATGCTGTTTTACAGCAACCACTGTGTGCCCTGGCATGGGCAACACAAGTTAGCATCCCTCCCTGCAGTACTTTGCCATTGCCCCACTCACCAAGAGCCTTTTTTTGACACACCTGAGACCAGCTTTATTTCTGGTCACAGCACACAGTGCAGAGGTGGGTGTAATGACCTGAATTGCCTGGCTGCATAGAAAGGAAGGACAAACAATTTATTTCCTGCTGCTCAGTGACTAAAGGGAAAACAGCCAGACATATTGCCCTTTTTTCATTTCCAGAGGGAGAGGTTTTTGTGTCAGATGGGCAGCAGGGGGCAGACACCGAAAGTCCTTGCTGTCACTGAAGGGTATGGCCTGGATGTGCTGCCTGAATATCCTTTATGTGAATGCTACACTGAACCTTAAGGTCTTCCTTTTATTTTGTCTCCCCTACTAGACTTCAAATAAAGAAATCATGTTCACTTCATGTTGGCCATGACTTTGCCTTGAATGGGCAGAAATGTGTCCTAATGTCAGTAATTTATCTTGTAATTTGTCTGTATGGGTCTGAGACAATGTCTTGTTGCACTAGCTGTGGGAGGAGGAAGCTGAACCACAGTGAGAAGCAGTAAAGCTACTACATAAAAATCCAAGTTGTGTAAACTGCTTTTCAACAAGGGAAAAGAAATAGTTCCCTCCCTAGTACTACACAGCTGTTTAATTCTCCAGTACAATGCTACTCTCTAAACATAACAACTGTGAATTACCACAGAGAATAGACCACAGATTTGCATGATTGAAGGTCACTAAAGCCGATCAAAATTTTGTACAGGAGATGAATGGTTGTTAGAGACATCAGAGAGATGCCAGGCCCTCCACCCTTAGCATGTGCACACTCCAGTGCAAAGAACATGCAAGCCTTCATTTTAGATGATGTGATGACTTGTATTTAATCAAAAATCCCTCTTATGTACATATCAGCATAAAACAAACATGCTCTGGTGGCAGTTTATTCACTCATTCACTGGGGAACAACTGAGTGAAAACAAAAATTAAGAGTGCACTTGTGATGTACAAATTTAGCACAGGAAGACAGGCTATGTGTTTTAAAAATCTTCTAAATAAAAGGGGAAAAGTGACAACTGAAAAATGAGTGCTGAGGAATATAGTTAAACAACAAACTAGTCATAGTATAGCTTGATGATCTGAGATTAAGTTATTGAGAAATCCTGTCAGATCTCCTGACAGAACTCTTCTGTGTAAGGTTGATGTTGAGAGAGGACCCAGCTCTTTTATGGGCCAGGCCTTCAAATGAGTTAACCATTTTAGCTTGTCTTTAAATTGACAAGTTCTAAAGGAACACCATGCTAACAACACCTCACTGTAAGCCTCCCTTCAGCACTGAGGCATAGGCATCACTTCTGAAAAATCAGGAGATATTGGATAAATTGAAAGGATCAAGTGAGTCAGTGGTCTGTCTGTACTTACTTCTCACTTGAAGATGCACATTGTGTCTTTGTCAGACCGGCTAGGAGAGCATCCAGTATACCTCAGGCAGCTAAAATGAAGCATCTCAAACCACATTTGACCATCAATGTAAGACCAGTTTCTCTGATTGCTCAGAAAAAATTCCTGACAAACTGCAAAATCAGACTGAAATCAGATGAATTTAGAGGATTAAATTCTTTACTGGATCTATCTATCTTGTTTTGACATACCCAGTAGGAAAACTCTGAACTCGCTTGATAAAAAATATCTACTCTATACACCAATCACATGTGAGTAATATAGACAGCGGATATAATATCTTACTAATTTAATTTTTTTCTCAGTTTCAGAACAAAGTGGACTGTTATTTTAGTACTCAGAACAAATATGAAGTGCTCTTGCAAGGTACAATTCTGAAAACCAGAACAGCGCTTTAATAGACTAACATTTGTGAATGCCTTTTCCATATTATTAGCAACATGCTGCAAACACTCTACAAGAATGATGGACCAGACTAATTATATTAAACACATTTCCAGATTCATTCTCCATGACCTGTAATGTATCTATTGTGTTTAACTAGCTGGACTAAAATACTAGGGAATTAGACGAAGATGTATGAAAAAGCTGCTCTCAAGTGTTACGCCAGGTTCCTATTTCAGATAAAAGCACACTATCATACAATACTGTGAGCTATTTGGGTTACCTATTCATCATTTGGTCTCTTTTTACATGGCTATATTGTTATTCTGTGATCCTGACTCCAAATGAATGTGTTTGCCAGGAGATATGAAGCAGCAGCTACTACGTGAAATGCTGACAAAAGCAGCATCTTGCAGGGAGTTCCTCAGAAACACTTTGAGGCCACAGAACTATTAATGCTGAAATATATCTGGGATCCACAAACTGCAATTAGATTGGCTTTCCTTCTACCTCTAATCTATTAATTCGGATTAGTTAAGTTTTGCTGTCTCTAAAATAGGTATAAATCTGAGCTGTCAGAGGCAAGGTTCAATATAGAAAGCATATGCAAACTGAAATTGACCATAGTGATGCCAGTCCAGCTGGGCTGGAAATCAGAAAATGAATGTATCACAAGGACAGCCTGAGTTCAATAACTGGTTTCTTTAAAATGAAGGTCAAAAGCACGGATATGGTATGCAACACATCCTGCATGTTTCAATATTCTGAAGATGTGATTCATTATGGCTTGAACTGTTCAAAGCCAGGTCAGATCTTTCACCATCATCGTTTGAAGGTCCATCCCAACTCTCAGCAAAGGTAAGTAGGATCTCTTCATTGTGACCTTGAGCAGGGCCATGGTAATTCCCTTTCATAAATGCAACTCTTGAAAGGAAAGCTTACAACACATCTTTTATTACTGCTCTCTGAGGCACTGTCATTCTGCTAAAATAAAGAGTTTAAACAGAGGGTATACCAATTACCTATTAAAATATGAAGTTTCTGTCACTGGAAGTCTTTAAGAAAAGAATACGAAAAAGGTCAAAAAAGGAATGTAATTAGTAAAAGGATGAAACAGACGACTTCTTGAAGTCCCTTCTAGTTCTATTTTTATATGATTAAATGGCTTAGGACACACAGCCCCTAGACTGGATAAGCTAATGTAGTTTCCACAAGATACCAAGTTCTGCTTTTGTTTCCAAAGACACTAAAAGCAAAACAGCTATCAGGCTTCAAGGGGGTACAGGACACAAAAGCTCAATCTGAAGAAATAAACCATAGACGTAAATATATCCCCTGCAAGTAGAGCCCTCATTTAATTTACAAGAAATTGACTAAAACCAATGCTAGACTGTGGAGGTTACAGAATTTACAGAACACTCTTTCAACGCCATACAGACACACAGATCATCCTAGAAACCTGTGACCAACACATAGAATATACTCACTTTTCAATACACAGAACATTATTCAGCTCTCTGCCCATCATCTTATTGTACAATGTTATTCATTTTAATGTTGCAAACTAATGAATTTTTACTGTCCACAACTGCAAATGTCTGATCCTATTACAAGACAGCTCAGAACTACTACACGTGTATTGCTAAACAGCATTTTCATAAAAAAAACCCCCACAGACAGTGGTGACACCAGTTACAACCCTAAAGCTACAATCCTTTGTGAAAATGTCTCAACAGAAACAGATTTTCTTGAACTCATGTTTTAAAACAATCAGAAAAACCCAGAGGTTTTAAAAGGCACCAAAAGTAATCAGTAGTCCGGCTAACCGACTCAGTTAAAAGGGTGGAAATTATTCTTATGTCTACTCGGAAAGCTTTTTCTAAAAACTTGCTTTCATGGTTATTAAAAATGTCATAAAATGGAATACTTGGCCTTGATCCTAGCAAAAAAAAAATGGTTAAGTATTTTCCCATCACATTTTAAAATAAAATGGTAGAGAAAGAAACATGCAAACATACCCAATACCTTACACATGCCATTAATACAGATATCTCGGCTGTGCCTTCCTTCAAAGCAAGGAGTACCGTCAGTGACTGCATCAAGCATCTTCTCTGAAAAATGGCCATCTACTGGGCGGCAGTGGAGCTCACAGGGGTTTGCTGAAAGGGAAACAAGGACACTCACTCAGACAATACTTCATCATGGCGATGAACTGCAATGCACAGGGTCTTTGCTGAACCATTTGCTCACTTTCCCTGCCATTTGACAGAACTGGCAGAATTAGAAGAATTGAGTAGAGCCAGGGTAGTGCTAAGAGTGATACAGGCCTGATAACTAGCACTTGTGGATTTGTAGGAATCAGCTGGAGGCTGGTCCTCTCACACCTGCCCTCCACTGCTGGTACATCAACAACCCTGCTGAGCGAGGCTGTAACGAGGCCTTCAGCAGTGATGGAGAAAGGGATGGGAAACCAGCAAAGACAGCTGTCATTAGTGCAGGGGTGGGATTGCCACGGACACTGCTAAGAAAGTTTTCCATCAGCTGGTGACTGAGTAATTTCAGAGAAATTTTAAACTTTTCATCACTGCTGTCAGCCTCTCTCAGAAAGCAGCCAACTGGCTGCTTCTGATCTTCTGCATAGTTCATAGTTTTCATCTACCTGTTGGCACTTAATAAATAATTCCAAAAATTCTTCTTTTTCCTGCTTGACAACTTATGAAATAGAGATAATATTGGCGAGTTTAACAGACTCAGGCTATTCTCAGATATATGGCCCAAAGAAGCAACAGGGAAGAGAGAAGCTCTAGCAAGAACAACCAGTGGTCTCTGAAACGAGATTTCCTGTGAGGGGTCAGGGCCTTAGTCTATTCCATCTATGGAGTAAGAAGAGCCAAACACATATGTCCCTGTCTCAGACACTGGCTTTGGGAATGAGAAATTTTGAATCTGAGACATCAGAGAGAAAGGACAAAAGTTTGATGAATAAAATGTCTGCGTGGAAGATGAGTTAGAGCTGAAATGCGGGTCAAAGCAAAGACAGATATAATCCCTGCCTTTGTCTCACTCTCTGGAAACTCTCCAGCAGAATCAGAACTATCTGAATTAAAAATTGTCCACTATCATATTGATGAAGAACAGCAACAGAGGACCTGTCTTCATGTTTTGGTCTATTCAAAAACCCCAGTCTCACCCAGCACTAAAGCAATTTGCTCTTGCTCAGCAAGCTGAAATGCTTCGCTAAGAAAAGCAGTGGGCCGTTAAACCCGCCAGTCAGTAGGGACTTCAAGGCACCATTATTAACTGTATCCCTGTGTGCTGCAGACATGCCAATGCTGAGTGACAGCTTTATCCTGTGCCTGACAGAGTTGACACAAACCGCTCCCTTGGTCTCAGAGGGGTGTGGGGTAACTATAAGCTTCCTCCATCCTGGTTGGTGAATTTATTCTTATCTCTTCTCTCTTCTTTGTTGGCTTTGTTTGGGTCATATGAAGAGTTATGTTTAAACAAATTTTTGGTAACAAGAGAAAGGCCAACTTCTGATAAAGCCAATAAACTAATTAATTTCTGACAAAAGGATTTATTTTTCTGGAGGAGGAAAATTTGCTCTCATTACTCTGGTTTGTACCAACAAACACACAACACCACACAGTGCACAAAGGTGACAGCAGCTCCTCCGCTCAAAATTTTGCAGCTTAAGAACTGAATTCTTCATAGCCTGAGCTTAGGTACTGTGAATGTCATTTGTGTAAACAGAAACACTACAGAACTGGGAACCAAAACAAATCTAAAAAAAAAGAACAGTAGAGGAAATTCAAAACCTTAATGAGGGGTTGTTTTTCCTCTCTTGTCAGTAGAGCTAAAATGGCATCTCATGTCTGTCACCAATGTTGTGCTTCTGGCTTCTAAAACAAAAAATACCTTGATAAAATGTGAGACCCAGAGGACGTGCATGGACCATGGTTATACAGCTGGTGGAATTCAAGGTGATGTGAGTTGGGTTCAAGACTACCAGTAGAGATGGAGCTACAAGGATTTTCAGGCAAGAATATAAAGCATGTAATCCTCACCAGCCCTCAGCCCCTCTGTGAAAGCTGCCAGCCATAATATCTATCAGCTGAGATGCCACCAACACTCAGCAGCCTAGAAAAATTACAACCTGGTTTTTCATGTGGTATCCACATCTTACACCTGCTGCTGATTTGACCAGAGACTTGATCAATTCCCTGCTATATAGAAGAATCACAGTTATAATGGAATCCCAAGCAACAGAGCTCCCTTAAGAGCCTAGTGACTTATCTGACTTATCTGTAATCAGAATGGGACTGAGGAAGCAAACCAGCAAAGTTGAGTAAAAGCCCTAAAATTTGGGAATGTGATTTTCTGCCTCCTGTGTATATTATTAAAAAGTTCAGATTCACCAAGTGTAAACAGAACAACATGAAGATAACTAGAAAGGAACACATTTCCTTCCCAATTTAAATTTGTTTACCTCACAGCTGACTCCCATGAGTTCACATGCAGGAAGGATCCAGCTTAACCTGACTAAGAAGGATGTGATTAACGTGTCTGCCAGCAGAAGATAAGGCTGCAATATCTTTCCCAACTTCACAAGGAAGAAAAGAGGTGGGCCTCTTCAACCCCTCATCTCTGTGAGAACTCAGAATTGGCTGAGGAAATCCCAAACAAAGAAAATTAGAAAAGACAATGACCAATAAGATAAAATGGGTAAAAAAAGCTGAGGTGAAGCTACTTATCACTTTAACCAAGCCTGGAGCTCCAAAAGGAAGTTTAATTTTGAAACAGGGGCAGCAGAAACATTACTTCATGCCCTTAGGTCTGCCCTTGTGACTGTATCAGAACATATCTTGCTTGATACACAGAAATATTTTGGAAGAAATACAAAATTTAAAACATTTTTAACAACACAACTCTTATCTGACAGTATATTACATGATCCTGGCACTGATAAAGAAAATAAATGTAGTTATATGATTTAATGTAGGACTTATACATGGAAGTTAAGCCCTGAGAAGCTATTAGATTCATACAAATGGAATTTGTCAACTGGTATGAAATAAATAAGCATTGGGTCAGTGTGATGGAAAGAGAAGTGAATAAGTACTGAAGTCTGACCAAAGTGTCAAAATAGGGGCCTGGGTCATGAGAAAAATCCAGAAAATATCCTGCTCAGGCTGCTGGATGGTTTATCACCCTTGAACTTGGAAGTCCCTATCATTTTAAGATTCCCAGGGGCACTCTGATGTTCCAGCTTGAGCACATGGAATTCTGAGATCCAGAGCAATTCCACAACAGGACTATGCAAGTTTCCCAACAGTCACAAAGTCATTTAAACCAGAAAATTTTCAACTGAAACCTCACACGTAAGTAGGATAGGTAACAGCAAGATGTCACTTACTGGTTTTCTGTGAGGCTACTTGTTAAAGCTACTTGTTGCATTAAATCATAAATGATTCAGAAAAGTCTCTGTTCTCATGTGAAGTTACAGTTTACACAACAGAAAAGACTCTTTAGTTATGTGACATTCACTATAACTGCTTTATGTAAGCTAGGAAATTAAAGACAGGAGAGAGAATTGTGACCATCCAGATAATCTGGTTTTTCCAGTGGGATGAAGGAACACAGAATGTCTAAAATGTCACAGAATGTCTAGCTCAGGAATTCGTCTCCTCAACTAGACACTCCCACACAAAAACTGTATATGCACTCAGGGTTTGGGAAAGCTTCATTAGATTTTCTTTTCCCTTTAGATCCCAAGAGCAGCATGAGAGGATTCAAAATGCCTGACACACAAACAAGAGCTGTATTCAGTTTGCATGGCCAGGTTCTGGTAGCAGGGGGCTACAGGGGCAGCTCTGTGAGAAGCTGCCAGAAGCTTCCCCCATAACTGACAGAGCCAATGCCAGACTGATCCAAGAAGGACCTGCTGCTGGTAAAGACCAAACTCAGCAGTGATGCTGGCAGCACCTCTGGGATAGTGTATTTAAGAAAGGGGGAAAAGTGCACAACTGCAGCTGGAGAGAGGAATGCAAATATGTGAGAGGAGCAGCTCTACAGACACAAGGTCAGTGAAGGAGGAGGGGCAGGAACTGCTCCAGGTGCCGGAGCTGAGATTCCCCTGCAGCCCCAGGTGCAGCCCATGGTGAGGCAGCTGTGCCCCTGCAGCCCTTGGAGGTCCCTGGGGGAGCACAGATCCACCTGCAGCCCCCAGAGGGCCCCACAGCAGAGCAGGGAGATGTGCCTGGAGGAGGCTGTGACCTCATGGGAAGCCAGTGCTAGGCCCACAGGTCAGGGACCCCTGCTGGAGCAGCCTGTTCCCAAAGGATTGCAGCCTGTGGAAAGGATCCACACCGGATGGAGCAGTTCAGGAAGAACTGCAGCCCATGAGAAGAACTCATGTTGGAGAGGTTCAAGGAAGACTGTCTCCCATGACTACTCTATTCTAAGTCAGCTTCTAATAAATTAAACTCATTTCCCCAAATCCAGTCAGTCTTGCCCACGATGGTAATCAGTGCGTGATCTCTCCCTGCGCTTATCTTGACCCACGAACTTTTTGTCACGTTCTCTCTCCCCTATCCCATTAAGAAAAGGAAGCAACAGGGTGGCTTTGGTGGGCACCTGGCGTCCAGGTGGGATTAACCCACTGCAAATGCCAAAACCTCCTTGGTAGCAAGACGATGTAGTAACAGAGTGCTGTGAAAAGTCCTTGAAATTGGGCTGCACAAATTGAGAGGGAAAGTACGGGAAGCTGGTACACGCTAGGAAAGGTCAGTGTACACATGGAGGACATTGTGAGTAAGTCTCTAGAGCCCTCAAACATCAGCTCGTTTTTGTGGGGGGTTTACAAGAGGCTGTTTGTTTGTTTTTGTTTAAAGTCTTGGTTTGTTTGGATAAACACATGCAAGGAAGGCTCAAACTGCTGGATCTCTCAGAGAGAGCACTGTTTCGTGACCTTATTTGCAGCTATTTTGCACAGGACTCTTTTAGCCACTGATAGAAAGTGAAAGAATATTTGAAACTGAGATGGCAGGAAAACTCTCAGATATGTTTCAGGGAATGCTGGCTGGACAAAACTGGAAGCAGTGTGCCCAAGAGAGACACCCACTCTCAGTCATACAATGATGTCAGATGAAGAATCAGCACAGGATTTGGCCAACTCCCTGTTCTTTTTGAGTGTTTCCAGGAGAGCCCGACTATCTGAGGAAGCCAATTTTACTTTAAGAGTTTAGCAACAAGAAAACACTTCAAATGCTGTTAGTGGAATGTAAGAATTAAAGTGAAAACATTAAGGGCATCCAAGCTCATGGGGAAGATATGGAAATCTATGCTGAAATTCTGGCTACCGAGAGTATGGGTGAAAACAGCCAAAAAGTATTCAAGCCACAGGAAAAATATTTCCTTTGTATTTGAAGGATTTTGCAAATGATTTTCTAGATGAAATATATCAGGCTCAGCAGCACAGCATTTTAAATAGGACTGGTTTTTCTGTACAGTTCCAATCAGGTCTTTTTGAAATACAGCATGAACAGACCCTGCCTTCCAGTGTGCAGGAAGCATTTGACTCATGAGTCTCAATGTCCTTTATAAACAGACCTTCTGTAACAAATGCGTACGCAGAACTACCAGTTCTGCTGCAGAGTCATAGAGAAGACATGAACAGAATGAACACTGTACCCTGCAGTAGTACACCCTGAGTAACAGAGGTCTGGAATCTTCATTTCAATGACAGGTGACTGCAGAAAATTTTTATGAGTCCGGTTTTGACCTAAACATTAGGCTGTTAGCATTTACTGGGATTACTGGGATTTACTGGGACTCCTTCCAAAAAAATCTCTTTGTATCAACCATACTTTTCTTTCATCAGGAATTTTACTGGAAGTCTGCCTGCTCTAGGTTCATCTTCAATGGTGTATTTGTTAGATGAAATAGAAACAATAGCTGAAATTTAGGAAACCAATTCAGAGCTGCCAATAACTGAAAAAACAATTAACATGCTGAAAAATACTATTGGCAAATGAAACTGCAAGTTTAATCCTGATATTCCCTATCCTAACTGACTTTTTTTTTTCATTAAAAAATGCATTGCTAGCAAGTTTGCTGATATTATAGAACTGTGGAGAGTGGATCCACCTGAAGGCTCTGCTGCCTTTCAGTAGGACCTTGATAGTGGGCAGACTTGGGCAGGGAAAAACTTAACAGGGTTCAGAAAGGGCAAGTGTAGGTCCTGCACCTGGGAAGGAATAACCCCAAGCACCAGCACAGGCTGGGGGCTGACCTGCTGGAGAGCAGCTCTGCTGAGAAGGACCTGGGAGTTTTGGTGGATGACAGGCTGCCCATGACCTGGCAGTGTTCCCTGGCATCCAGGAGGGCCGATGGGATCCTGGGGTGCCTTGGGAAGAGTTTGGCCAGCAAGTTAAGGGAGGTGATCCTTCCACCTCTCCTTGGCCCTGGTGAGGCCACACCTGGAGTGCTGTGTCCAGTTCTGGGTTCCTCAGCACAAGAAAAGCAAGGAGCTACTGGGGAGGGTCCAGCAGCGGCCACAAAGATTATTGAGGGTCTGGAGCATCTCTCTTCTGAGGAGAGACTGTGGGGGCTGACCCTGTTCAGTCTGGAGGAGAGCAGACTGAGAGGGGGTATCATTAATGCATGTAAATATCTCAAAGGTGTCAAGGGATGGTACCAGACTCTTGAGTGGGGTCCGGTGACAGGACAAAGAGCAATGGCCATAAACTAAAACACAGGAGGTTCCTCCTCAACATGTGGAAAAACTTCTTTATGTAGAAGGTGGCAGAACACAGCAAAAGTTGCCCCGGGAGGTGTTGAAGTTTCCCTCTCTGGAGACATTCAAACAGCACCTGGATGACTTCCTGTGTCACCTGCTCCAGGGCAGGGGGGCTAGACTGGATGATCTCCAGAGAGCCCTTCCAACCGTAACAATTCTGTGATTTTATTGGATAATCCATACCTCACATTTATGCACAAACCAAGAATCAAACTGCATGGTAATAACTATTACCCTTGTATTTAATAACCAGCTCTTATAAAGCAAGTTATAAAGCAGTCATTGACTCTGCCTCTAAGTAAAGGGCAGCATGATACTGAACAAGCTGAGGTATCGCTTCTTCACTGAAAGGCAAAGTACACCTACCACACAGATCTGAGTCTGGAAGTAGTAAAGCCACATTTGTGCAGAGGAACAGCTCTGCTTATTGGGGGCAGAGATGCCTGCAGGCCCAAAGATGCAGCTTTACACCACACTACTCTACTTCTTGTCCTGTGGTTGACACTGGAAAAGATGGTTTAGATCTATCCCAAACAACTAGTACAGACATGACTCCAACAGCTTTTCTTAGTGCGATACCATTTCAGGAACTGGACTAGTTACATCACCAGAGCTCTGAAAAAACCCCTACGTGGAGAGAAGACCTATTGCCTTTTTTTACACACAAATGACACACCAGAAAATGGAGGCACACCAGATTTTTCCCTCTAATTAATCAGAGTACTTATAATTCAGTGACTTCTTGCCCTCACAGAGGTTTCTCATAAGCGTGTAACTTCAGCTTTTTACACAAGATATTAAAAAAATTTGTAGCTCCATACCAGAGTTATAAACAGGAACCCAGTGGTAGAATTCGTTCTGGTAGGGAACTGTATCAAATTCACTGCACTGCATCTGACGGAAGGTTGGCAAGCCTTTGTGACAGGGACTGATGTTACACATGCGATAGCGTTTCCTCTCTCCAGTGCAGTAGTCTCCTCCAAACTGTGGTCTAGAAAACAAACATTGAGACTGGGCCATAAGACTGTAGGTAAAAAAAAAAGTTTAAAAGAGCAAAGTATTTCCGGTCCCAGTGGCATAACAAGGTGACTCTGAGCCCTTGACAGGGTAGAGATACTGTTTCCATGTTTAAGTACTCAAACATGTCAGTGTGAAGCACAGAAGTCTACACAACTCCTGTATCCCAAAGAAGTGCTTGGCACTACCTCACTGAGCTCACAACAAATCAACTTATCAAGTGGACTGCCCTGAAATCCCATACTTTCCGGAGAATTTGACTGTTCACTTCAAAAAACCAAGTGATTCCTGCTGTTAGGCACCCTCTTAGTGATTTGTGAAAATGAGATGTAGAATCTTCATGAACTCAGATATGTAGTACAGAGTTCTGTCTTTCATGTTCTGTACCTGGCAACTTATGTGTCTGAAGCTGACGACTACAACAAAACACAAAAGGACCAGATTACTAGAAGCTGTTCTCACCTGGTGTTAGAGGACATTTATTTAATCATTGCAGAATCAATAAAGCAATATTTATATTATTTCTGTGAAGTCTAAAGGTTAAGTATGAAGTATTTTTCATTTTGTGCTGAAATAAGCTCCATGGAGGGTAAGGAATAAGGAACAAGATGACTACTGTAAAAGATGAGCCAGCTGAATTTCAGATGGGTATATCTAACTGGGAATAGAGGTGTCAGAGTCTGTGACATGCACTGATGTGGCACCTGCTGATAACAGCCTCATATAAAAGAGCTTCCTGTGTCCTAAGAACCTCAAACACCTTGAACAAAAGTTAGGGAAAGATAGTGCACTCAGCTTACTCTGGATTATCACACGGCCTCTCTGCACTTTGAACACCTGCCCCACACGTCCTTGTGCAATGGGACCAGGATGACCAAACGCCCCACTCTCCATGGATTGCTTCTGGAGTCTTCCCTACTGTAATGCACTCACCAGAGAAGCACCACTGAGGAAAGAAGAGAAGAGCTTCAGATCATTATCACAGGGAAATATCTCTGCGAATTATTTGTTATTTCAGCTCATGAGGGCTAAACACGTAAGTGGAAATGTAAACGGAGATGTCAAAAGATGACCCTCTTTCACACTGAACAGTGGTAGAGCTGCTCGTGGTTTGTCCCTGCCCTTTGGCAGGCAGCGCATCTTGCCAACAGCATGGCTCACAGTCACCTTGTTTTCCCCACACCGAGTGCCATCCGCAGCTGCATCCAGTTTGGAGCGGCAGGAGCCTTTCACCGAGCACCAGAGAGTTTGGCAAAGGTTCTGGAAAAGAAAGAAAACTGCAGCAGTCTGAGGCAGGGCGGAACTCCTATGGCCAAGATTTTCAAAAGTCTTTCACAGTTTTGTGCAGCCACTTAAAAAGCCTTGTAAGGGTTGTACTTCCAGAGGGATCCGTATTTTTCACAAGTTAGGAACTACCAAAGGCCCAAATTTAGGTACTCGTCATTACTGTGCAAAGAGGGACTATCTGAGAAATAAACAATGATAAATTGTCGAGTTAATTCCCTGTACTATGGAGTTCAAATATTCTCCTAATTGGCTGCTAAGCTCCCAGCTACACACAAGAAAATCAGCTTAGCAAATTTTGGTCACTACTGTTTGTAGATAAGGTGAACAGAAAATTATACTATTTTCATTTGAAGAGTACTAACCAATACAATGTTAAATTTTGCATTGCTATCTGCCTGAAAACATACAGTGAAATCAAAGAAGTTTACAGAAGCCGGCCAAGCAAATACAAACAACATGTGTCCAACAATATTAAATGGACGTCCCAAAACTAGATGAGGAAAAAGTAATCAGGCCTCTTAAAACATCAGCTTGGCAGATGGCAAGGAAATGGTCTGAAAAAAAATGCAGTCAGTTAGCTGGCAGAGAAAAAAGCACAGTGGGCTGGGAAGAGTACAGGCTGTGGTTAGTGAATGCTTAAATGTTAAGTAAGTCAGAAACTGGTGCCAGTTTAATGCAGTAGATTGCCAATAAAACGCAGCATTCCAGCTGCTGCTCCATGTACAGTGGTCAGCTCCACAGAAGAGACAGAAACTCCTGAGAGTCAACAACGGAAACAGGGCAAGAAACATTTCAGCTACCTTTTACCAAACCTGCTTCACTCAGTCAGAACTGTTCTCTAGAAAGAGAGGACAGGCATCGAGGGTTATTTCTCCCTCTTCAGTTCACAGGTACACCAGCTTTTTTTTTGTTTGGCTCACAGGAGCCCTGCATGCTTGGGAACTCAGGGCTTTGCCTGAAAGACCACTTCTGAGTTGGAGAAAGCAGGGTTCTCAGAGATACTGCACACTCTGAATGGGAAGAAGAGAAGCAAAAGCACAGGTCTTGACTGAGGCTGTTTGGATGCGAGTCCAGCACCGGAATGGGGAACAGAGCTGGCAGCATGAACCTGTGAAGCAGGGACAGCTCTTTGTCACCAGACAAAGGAGTTGATAAGAAGGATCCCACTAGCATCTCCCATGGGGATTCTCAGAGCACCCCACATGCCAGATTTGGAAGGCATCATATAAACTGTGCACTTTGAAAAACACAGCCCTAACGAGCTGGCAGCAATGCTCATCCAAGTGGGAAATGCACAGTCTGGCTGCTCATTTTTGACCTGCTTCTGTTTAAAATGCCTAAGCTTGGGCACAGTCTGCTTTGAGAGAGTTGCCTTTTATTTACTTTCTCCATTGTGTGTTTACCTTGGTTTGTCAACAACAGCACCAGAAAAAAAGCTGATGGCATGGAACATGTCAAAGCAGTCCAAACCTCTAGCTGGAATACAATGTCTGGGCTGCCACATCTTGGCTCTCTGTTTTGGGACAATGTACACAAGACAAACTTTGTTTGGCAGTTCCCTGTTTTTAGTTCAAGAGTAGCGCTCCTTAACAACTCTATGTGAAGCCATCATTGCAAGGTTCTTAAAGCAGAGCTACCTGAGTGTTCTGGCTGATGGATTTTCTCTCATCATGAAAGTCATCCTTTCTTTTAACTCTTGTACATTGAATATGTTTTGTGGTTTTTTTAGTGTATAAAGTGTACTCTTGCACTGTGCCTCAGATACCAGAGAAACTCACACAGAAAGTGAACACAGCTTTTCATCAGCAGCTTCTTATTTTATAAGGTGCATCCACAGATTTCAAAGCCAAGAGTTCACGGAGGGAATTCTTTAGCTTTGCAAGGACTTTTCCATATTGATCTTTGTGTATCAGAGCTATTTTCCATCTCTAAGAATACTGAAATAACAACAGTATGAGATAAAGCATTATGTGTGCCTTTAGAGGTACAGGCACAAAGTCATGACTCTGCCATGAACTCTCTCCAAAGCAAGTAGGTTTTCTTTTCATCAGTAGTATACTATACATTTCCACCCAATCTATGAGAACAGGGTCTGTGTCTGGAATAAAGTTAATCCAAAAAACCTCCGTTTCATTGGAGCTAATGGGAGTTTTGGAGAAAAGGGCAATAAGATGGGGGTTCTGATCTCCTACAGCCTGTTCCATTGAAAGCTATGGATCCAGCTATGACTTGGAAAATTCCTCCATTTAATACATATTTTGCTTTTCTTTACCTTATTAGAGGGACGATATTTATGTACTTCACAGGACACTTTGCCACCTAAGTGCTTAATGGAAACCACTGTTTGAATTATAAATATCAGTTTTCGCTAAGTGTAATCACTGAAACCTAGGACATCTTCAGCTAAATGCAGATTGTTCTCTCAAAAAAGAATCTGGACCAAATTCAGTCAGACATTAAAATGTACAGAGCAAAAGTAGCTTGTCAGTGAGCAAGGTTAAGTAAACAGAGGAAAGGTAAAGAAGAGTCAGATCTCTTAGACAAAACGACAAAAAGTCTGGTGATTCAATGTTCCAGGTAGAGTGTACTGTTCACAATTCCATCTCTTGCCAGTGCAGCTACCAGCAAAATACAGGCCTTTCAGTAAAATGCAAAATGAGATGATACCAATTAATTTTCTGACATATGTCTAGCTGCAAAATTGGTTAATCAGGAGATGCGAATGTAAAGGCCTATTAGGTTCAAACTCAAGGAGAGACAGACTGAACCAATACTGCAAAATTACATCCTAATTTTCTATCTGTACCAACAGACAAATTACAGTAACTAAGGAAACTCTAACAGCAGGTAATGAAAGCAATCTTTCAGTACCTTCTTCAGATTCAGCAGTTGTAGTTCAACACTGGTAATCATGTTATCTATTAAGGTTGAAAAGATTAATCAGAAATAATTTCCCTAATAGAAGAGTAGATGGAGATACACATAATTATCTGAACAGAATAAACAGTCAACATAAGCAGTGCCCAGTCCACAGCTGTGCTCATACCAGCACTGCCAATAGCCAAAACACACCTGTGTTTAACAGGGCCAGCAGGCTGGCTGTTGTCTCCAGTATTTACTGAACACTACTGCCCAAAAACCAGCAAAAATTAGTGATCCCTTAGCTAGGCTAGCACTTGGAAACACTGTTTCTGAGCTGTTCTATGTATAAAAATTCTGTACAGGCCCAAAGAGTTCTGAACAAGCCAGGTACAGGTAAAATACCATACCTCTGCATTTTAGCTTATATAACCTGTCACTCTGCAGGGCTCCAAGGTCTTGTGAGGGTTACTGTGACTGCACTGTTCCCTTGCATCTCCACAAAACACTGTTTTGCTATGTTGTGAGATAGACCCCTGGGTACTCTGTGAATTATGCACTTCTGCATAAAAATATAACGCTTGATGGAAAAATAATGGTTTTGCAGCATGAATATTTTTCACAGGGACTGAAATATTCTTTTGCTAGTTAGATCATCACGAGTGTGAAAAATTAGGATGTATGGGAAGAGAACACAACCCTAATTTTTTCAGAAAACTCTTCCTGGCACTGAAGATTTGTTCCCAGAATGGTTTGATCAATCAAAAGCCATAAGGTTGAAGAGTATTTTAAAATGGGATTTAAGTTGTATTTATAATTTACCTAAGTATCAGTATTATAAGTTTAAAACCAAAATCACACCACTGCTTAAGGACTGGCACTTAACCATAGATACGGTTCAGATCCAGTCAAGATCATGTGAAATGCAAGTCAAACAGTGCAACAACTCACTTCCAGAATATGCAGAATTAAGTGTTAGGCAATGCCTGCACTGCACATCTAACTGTGAGACTCTAGGCATGCTGCATTTGCAGTTAGCAAATGAGGTGCACTGACCACACTTCCATGCTGCTTGAGAAGTTTGAATTCTTAGTAGAAGAATGAAGAAAAATATTCAGCACTTACGTCCACATCTTCACAGAATGTGGCATTGGAACCATACTGAAGCTGGCACTGGTGGTGCACATCATAAATCACTCCAGGAGCAATGATTGGGGACTTTAGAACTTCTTTTTGGGGGATATCATCCAGACAGAATCCCCACCCGCGACTAAAGGACAAAAACTGCATATTAAAAAAATTCCAAAACCACACTTTTTTTGACACTTCTATACAGAGTTTTAGTATCTAATTCTCAGGGGTAATTTTGATTATGGCCCATAGAAATAATAGTTCCAGATTCCAGCTAAGTTATACTGAAGTTCTGCCAACCAAGTAGTTACTCAATCTAGTAAGAGATGGTTTAACATGGCAAAATACAAGCTGTCAAAGTGGAAATATCTTGAGCTCATTATGGTTTGCAGAGTAGCTTCCACAGCCTCTGGTTAAGGTTATACCACTTTGCTGCACTTAAAAAGAGTGGAACAGATTTGAACAAGTCACTGCAGCCAAGCACATGACACTGTGGCCAAAGGCAAAGGCTATGAAGTTCTGTCAGTGTCCTTGCTATTCTCTCTTCCTGGTAACTGCAGAAAGCTGCAGATTGCACCAAACCTGAGCCAATATGACAAGACTTGAGTTCTCTGCCAGACAACACTATAACAGAACTTTTCCCAAATAAGTGAGCAACAGACCAGTGGTATGTCCCCCATGGAAATTAACGCAAGCACAGTAAAACCCCCTACAATTATCAATACAACAATATAACATTTACTTTGAACTCCGGTACAGTTGTACTCAATTTACGCACATGCTACCACCTGATCACTCACTCTAGGAATCGTGTTATGTACTCCTTGCTGCACTGTGACCAGGTGAGTGGAGTAGGATCATACTGCAACTGTCGGGACATAATATATGGGCGCTTTCCAACAGGCTCACAGTCATTCTCCTTTCCATCGTGCTGGATTCCAAAACTGGAGATAAAAAAACAGCACAGAATAATTTCAGCTGCTTGGCTGTACCACAACACCTACCTACAAGCTCCACTCTGTACTTAAAAGGACATTTATGTTGCTTCCTCCCCTGCAAAGCTGTAGTTACCTGTTTGCTAAAAGAAAACACATCCATAGAACATATGACCCAAAACCTATGAAAAATCTACACTCCCACAGGCTTTCCAACATATCTGTTATGCACATATATGTTATGCAATATTGCCCTGCACAAAATAAAGAACAGACTTTCACAGACTATTCTTATGTACTTTTAAGGGAGCCCAAACACTAGTGCACAGTTGGTCCAGAAGTCACATTTTAAACCTAAAAGTTATGTTACAGCTGTTACAGCTAAGACTGCTCCCTAACTCTTGGACCCACTACTGCAGGCTTGCACCACTTTAACTAAGATCAGGCTTTGTTACATTCCATCTTAAATTCTCTCATAGTCATGTCTCTACTGCTTGTTTCTTTTTAAAACTCTTTTGATAGACTGCAATAGAGATATTGTTTACAAAATTATTGGATTTTCAGTAAATTTGCCTCCAACCTCTATTCCTTCATCCTATTTAATTTTCTCAACCTGTGCCTTAGTAACAGATCTCCATAGCAGGTTCTCTCCAGCTTCTCTGACTTGCTGAGAAATATCTTTATTCAACAGCTTGTAGAAGTCATTACCACAAAAAAAAGTTTGGATGGGATTCAACTGAGTAAGTATACACACCTGTTCATCACCTCAGTGTGAGGATTATCTGAAATAATAACATACAAAGACAGTGATATATGAAGATGTTGACACCTACATTGTTAGAAGGTCTGTAAGGTGTGTAAGTCCTAAGAGCAGTGAAAGCTTATTCAGGTCGTGATTCAGTCATGAATCATATAAAGTATGTTCAAAACACACTTCAGACTATGTTTCTCAAAAATGTAATCATATTGACTCAAAAGTTCCAAAAGCAGAGCATGACTTCAATCAGAATCAACTGCAGTAATGAGTCAGAGGCACAAAAGCAAGGATGTCCTCTTTCTGAGAGGCTCTTTTCCACAAGCAGGGTCTGTTGAATGTTAAGGCTGCGAGCATCTAGAGGGACAGAGTGGTAAAGAGCTGACTTCTGGCATGCATTTAAGGCATGGGTGCATGTCTGCCAGCTCATCTGTTTGTTCATCTGTTCTTACAAACTTGTCCATACCTGAACTTCTCAATGTGTGTGTACACTAACCCAGCTTGAGGTTAACAGGGTGACAGCAAACCCTACGGTATCAATGTTCCTTACGGAGACAATCCTTACGGGAAAGGCCCTGCACCACTCCTGCAAGGGCAAGTACAGCAGTACTGAGTCTCACAGCATCTAAAGGACACAGAGTCACCAGCCAGCCAGGCTAGACCAGGAGAAGGTCACACATGGATTGATCTATGGGGAAAAAGTCTCTTCAGATCATTAGTGTGAATGAAAAAAGCTCCCTGTTAGCAACAGGCTTTGGGGACCAAGAAATTTAAACCACAATCCAACTGTAGTGATTTCAGCGTTATTTATTTATACTATTTCCTTTCTGGCAATGGAGAGGTTGAATAAAGAGTGGCCAATTAACGGGTGACAGGGTCATTATCATCATCATCATCATCATCATCATCATCATCATCATCATCATCATCATCATCATCATCATCATTACATCCTCTCTGGAAATAGAGGCTCCATCCTGATTGGTGGCTGGGTGCACAGTGAAATGAATGTGATTGTAGATAGAGCAATGAACATGTGACTTAGCCAAGCAACAAAGTCCTGTTGAAAAGCACAGGCATTACAGTCAAACCAGAGTATCCATGAGATAATGCTCTGCTCTGAGGAAAACATCTGTGTCAAAACAGATTCAAAAATCCAGGGTTTTTTTAGGTGAGTTAACAAGCAATCTAACCAAACAAAACATCTCCAAAAATTTAAAATTCTGAGAAATTTAGTTCAAGCAAAAACACCCAATCATAAAAAGATTGGAACCATGTCTGAAACTAAATGTTCTAAGTTGACCTAAGTGTACCCATAATAACATTATTATACAGAAGATATCACTTATTAAGAAATGCCCTGAAGTGACTTTATTGGTTCACCAGAAAGGATAATAAATATTAAATATAATATAAGATTAATATATGAAGTTTGACTATATGAGTTAAGAATGTTTGCTAGCGAATATGCAATATTGAAATGCCTTGACATAATGAAACAGGTGTATTTTCTGTAAATGTTCTGGATTGATCTGGAGATCACCTAAATGCACAGAAATTTAGTATATGCTTGGAAAAATTAGCACAGTCAAGTCATGCTTCTTTGTAGCTTAATAATTTCCTCCTGATGTACTGTCCTAGCACAGACTGAATAGTTGTGTATGTAAAACACAGGTCAAAGGCTTAAGAATTTATTTATTATTCCTTTGCTTTGAAATAATAAACAGTTTTGATTTTAATGATAGAAATATTAACTCACTTCTTGTTTTGTTTCTCTCTTGCAATTTGAGTATTAATATACAAATAATAAATCAGACTCGCACAGGTTCCCCGTTCCCTGTCAACTGTACCTGTGTCCAAGTTCATGAGCAATCGTGAAAGCCAGGGGAAGGCCAGAGTCCTCATTGATGTTGCAGCTTCTGTGAGGCTGACACATGCCTGACAGATGAGACAAGCCTAGGGTTTCACAGGGACGGTTCATGCCAGCACAAATGTCCTTTCTAGAAACACAAGAGAGACGTGCCTTTTAAAGAGCTTAAAACCAACTGTGGAGTTTCACTGACACTGAGTGGAGAGCTTCTATCCTATAATGTGACAATTTGCATTTTAAGTAAAGCGTAGTGATAGCGCTTTTACAAACACGTTTGCAGCAACATGTACTTGTTCTACTACTATCATTACACATCTGTAATTTGTAGCCAATGTTCATGTGGCTGTAGTGACTAGATATATACAATTATTTTCAACTCCCATAAGTAGCAATTTTAGAACCTTCACACCTGACAGCATTTTGAAGCATGGTTCATTAACCTCACCATACCTTAGCTTCATTCAAGTGAACTGTCTGAACACTTTTTATTTGGAGAGGCAAATCTCACATCATTGTGAGACTTCATTTCTCATTCTTATTTTAAGATTTTTGACCCAAAAAAAAAGGTTGACAAGGTGGAGATTGGTCAAAGGGTGGACTTGACCTCGGAAGTCTTTTCCAACCTAAATGATGCTGTGACTCTTTTTTACTGAGCTTGAAGGGTATTTTAGGTTGGTTTTTTTTTTTTTTTTCGCCCAACAGACTTTAGCTAAGGACTGTTTTTTTCAGACCACAGACTCAATCTTTTCAACCACTTATATGCAGACTGAATCCATTTTCACCTGCAGAAGTCCCATTTCATGCCAGGACATAAACTCCCTGCATAATCTCAGACAACCTCACTTTTAAGTTTTCTGTTTCTCCCTTGCTCAGACATAAAAAAAATAATTTGTGCCTCCTTAAAAATGGAGATATTTAAAACCCATATGCTTTAAAGCTTAAAAATGAATGGCACCTTGTTTGCACAATACTCTTCCTTTCTGAGATGTACCTGTACATTTCTTCAGAAGCTGTTCATCTACAAGGTGCTTCCTTTAGGCATATTGTCTCAAAGAAGAACAGAGCAGTCACTGAGCACAAAATGAGATAGGATCAAGTTGGGGGAAATGACCTGAACTATGCAAGTTGCTCATCTCCTGGGAACCACAGGTCTCAATTTTGTGAGTAAGATGCCTTTCTAACCCCTAAGCACACATGGTGTTATAAGTATTTTGACCACCTTACTGAGCTCTGTGCAGGATGAACTACATGATGACATGAGCCTATAAAAGTAATATCATCACCAAAAAAAATACAACTGAACAACAGCCAGTCATTGATGCTGAACTGCTATCTTACCTGGTAAGAAGAACAGCCACATCATGGTGTGTGGGGTTGACATCACTCTTGGGATTGACACTTTTCTGCCACTTGCAGAAGCTGGCTAATGTCTTATCAGCATGGTGCACTATCTTCAAGCCTTGCTAATGGGAAATGAAGGAATATATTACTGTAAAGACCACACTGCATTGCAATAACACTTCAGTGAAGTCAGCTGTGAAGATGGGTAATCTAAATGTAATTGATTATGTTTTTGCCTAAAGTTAGAGACATCATTAGGAGCAATGACACCTATTTATCTAACACTGAACATTAAGTTATAATGCTGACATTTCTGTAATCAGTGCAGCTAAAGGAAAACTTACAGAATGTAGAACTCTACGTACATTTTGATAAATTATCTTCATAAGATCCAACACTGAATTGAAACTTTCAAACATATTATATTCTCTTGAAATCAGATTTTCCTCTGAAGAGAAGTGAAGATTACTTATTGTGGGACCTCGTGATCAAATTTGTCACTCAATGTTATGTGAACACTTTCATATTCAGAGAACAATTATGCCTCTAACAGAGTACTTATTTCACAATATTTTTCAATTCTGAAGAGAAACAATGCAGTCATAAATATTTCTTCCTCAACTTATTGTTATACACTTTACATGCAAATTACTGAAAACTCCGAAATAAAAAGTATGCAAAATAAATTCATCCAGAATTGAGTTTTCTAATTCCTGATCTCAGATAATCACTTCATCTTGCTTCAGTTTACTTCGTTTTTAACAAGCATCTAAGTATGAGATTAACTGGTACCAAACAGTAATTTCTGGGTAACTTAGAAACAAATTTTGAGAGGTATTTAACACTGTTGCTGCCAACACTGCCATTCCACAACTGAACAGGAATCCATGGTTTTTATCCAAACAGCCACAGAAATTTAGTAGATACAGTTAATTGGAGGTCATCGTAGATCTTGGGTCTTAATTGTCCTGTTTAGATGTAACCTCGAGTTTTTGTCTCACTTATATTTTAATTGAGAGCTATAAGGACAGACTCTGTCCCAATAAATATTTCTGAAGACATAGCCTTGAGGTTTGGTTTACTGCCTTCAATAGAACTGGGACCGTCTGGCTTATGGGTATAAATCTTAAGCCCCTGAGAAAATCCCTTTAAAGTGTTTCTGCAGTCAGAACTAGTTATGTCACGCACAGTATTTTTAAAATAACTATGAAATTATGACAATCAGCATGTATTTAAGTACATAGTAAGATATTTGTCAAACAGAGACACCGGAAACAATTTAAAGCTAGTTTACAACAATTAACATCTACATAGTCCTCAATTTTTGCTGTTTCAAAACAGATTTAGAAAGAAAAGTATTTGTTTGAACTGCACATTAAGAGATTTACTTCTTTGGAGACCTGCTAATACCATAGCGCTACAGTTCATAATACATTTCAGGCAATGCTAGGTAATTAGATTCTGAATGTTAATAGGAAATTTCTGTTTCTCATCTAGTCTTCCCTGGCATCCCATGTTCTTCTGACAGTGGGGAGATTCCATCTCCCCATTCCTGACTTGACTACTCTAATTACATTTTCCTAGGAAATTTTATGCAGAAATACCTGAAGTTGTCAGCTAAAATACTTTGCTATCCAGGGCAGCATTTATTCTAAACCCAGACATGCTGAAGGTTAATAACAGAGTAAATTTAAAATGTTATTGTAAGCAAATATGATTGCAGCTCAATGCATTTAGCCCAGAAGTTTTGTAAGTGATATTTTGAGGTAAATACAAACCTTACCTCCACCTCCTCAAAGAGAATGAGCCGGACCAGCACAATGTGAATTGCATTGCCAATGCTTGGATCGTGGAACAACCCTGTGACCTGCACCAGAGCCAGGAGGTATGAGATTAACTGATTCCTCTATAGCAGAACACAACTTCAGAGAGAAAACACGACATTTACTTCTAGCATGCTGTTCATCTGGGGGTTGTTTTGCTTTTTAAATCCTCAAATCATTGGAAATTTACTGAAATACAATAAATGTTAGAACCACTGCAAAGGTTAGCTCTGCCAAATGAGTGATGATACAGCATTGGGCAAAAGTTACTAGGCTAAAGAGAAAAAGCCCCCATAAGATTACATTATGTCCATTTCCCTTTCAAAATTTCAGAATTCATAAAAAACACTAGCAGAAAAGGAACTTGGCATCTACACTCATACAACACTGATGGAGAGGTCCACTCAGGGTGCAAATAAAATAGCATATCAAATTTTTCTGTTTCAAATGAACAGGATTCTGTCACAAAAAAGCAAAATTTAGTCACTCGTACCAGACAAAGTGAAACTAGTTGAATGATGGCTACTCTTGTGTTTTCAGAGTATGGGAGAGGATGACCAAAACAAAAGCAAATATAATGACCCCATTCAAAAAAGACTCCACACAGCAAAGAACAAGAATTGAACTCTGCAAAAATGTGACCCAACTTTTTGATGATAAACATCATCAAAATGTTGAATTAGGCAGGAGGAAAGGGAATCAGAGCAGAAGATACGCACAGCCTATCTATATATGTGACCCATGCCATCTGATATCACAGGAAATACGAATGAACAAAATGGATTGCCTTTGGGTCAAAACTGTTATGGAGAAGACCAGTAATGGAGAAAATATCAAAATGAAGTGGAAATTGTGTTTACAGAGGTCTGATTTAGGTATGGATCTTTTTCAAGGTACTCTACAGAAAATTGAAACATTTTACGTAATCCTAGTATCTAAGGTCAGACTGCAGGGAAAATGTTGAGTCTTGTTTGTTCCTGAATCTGATAATGACTGGGTTTTATTCCACGTATTTTCCCCTGTGTGGACAAAACCTCATGTGCTTGAACAACCTTTGTACCTGTTTACTCAGGCTCATTGCCTCAGCAGTGAGCTGGACTGCTTGGGGCACAGCTGGGAACATACGGTACAAACATAAGGGACAGCTCAGTCACCATGGCTAGAATTACACCTGATAAACTTCACATATATTGCACATGTCCATGATAACCACATGGAACACATCCTCAAAAGACTCTCAAGCTCAATATCTACTCTGATACACATAATACTGATACAGGTAATAATAGACGACATATCTGTAGGCAGATGTTATGGCTTTTCCCAGAAGAACTTGCAATTTGAAACTCACCACGCAGGAAAGTCCTTCAAGTTCAACTTTGGTTTATTCCAATGTGAACTTTGTACTCCAGAAAGGATACTTATCTAGAAAAGGGTTGTATTGGCTTCAGCTGGGACAGTTAACTTGCTTCATAATAACTCATACATTGCTGTTTGGATTTGTGACTAAAACAGTAACAAACTATTATTTTAGCTTTTGCAAAGTTACTGCAATTTCCATCAGGCTCCTGTGTGCCTTTCTGATCCACAAATATGTGAAAGAATTCATATGCTTAAAACCTGTAGAATTTCTCTCTGCCATAGCCAACAATCTGAAATCACTGAGCAACAGGTTCCAAGGGACACAGAGGATTTCAGTGGAAAGAAAACTAGTGTTAGCATTTATAGCTATGAGACTTCACCTGCATAAATCCAGAGAAAAATTGTGCCTATACAAAATACAAGATAAAAAATACTTTAAAATGCAGTTTCAATTCATGTATATGAATGATATTACATTTTCCTCCATGAACGTTACAGACCTGTTAGAAGATTAGCAGCACTGACAAATTCAGATTTGCTTCATTTGCCTATCTAAAAAACCCAAAATATTGTACATACCATATTCATTATAGTGAGAATATATGACTCCACGTGGTCACTTCCATGATATTCAACCATTTTACTGTCTGCTACCACAAGCGTCTCCACCCACCGCTCCTTGCTGACAGAGCGTCGAGAAACCCTTCTGACAGCTGCATGATTTTGTTCCCATCTCTCCCTTCGACGCTGCTGCTGTTTGAAAAAGCTGTGGGTATCTGGAAGAGTAAAAAGCAATGCTGTCCTGAACATATTTTCCAGCTTGAACTGTACGGCTGTAATACTTACAGATGATATTAGCTGGAAGTGACTCTTGTGGCTACCACCCACCTGACCCACTACAGGGCCAACTCCAAAGTGATACCCTACTGCCAAGGGCCCTGTCCAGGGCAGGTCTGAATCTCCTGGGAAGGATTAAACACGCATCAAAACTCAAACACCAGGGATTACATTGTGAGACAGAGCCAAGCAAAAAAAAATAAAAAATTAATTAGGGATGCCATTTTCAAGGAGTTTGTCTCCTGCGGTTTGGCCCTAACCTCTCTAATGACACCAGGTGACTGTTTAAGAGAAGGGATATGATTTCTTCACAAGTAGCTCCTTTTCTCATCAGGATGGCACACTAAACCCAGAGCTGTGGCACATTCAAGAACGCCTTGTTCCTTACATGGAAAATATCCTTGACGAGTGGGGACACTTGACCAGCAGGTGTCATCTAAATACCAGCAGGGCAGCCACGGGCTCCTCGTCTGCTGTCATCCTGCCTGATGACAGGCCAGACACTGCTTCCACTATAATTTTGGGATCTATGCATCTAAAAGTTTTTGGGAGGAAGTCTTTGCTCTGTAAGGTTGCTAGCAACCTTGAAATGTGCTCAGTGGGACTAATTCCACTCACTCTAGCTTTGAATGCCAGCTGTCCATGTTACCAGGGATTTACCAGCAATGTAAATACTGCTAGGCCTGAAAGACAAATGAGATGCCAGCTTGTCAGCAACTGCTGACATTTTTCCAACTCATAATCTTGAGAAACCTTCCTACAGGGCTGGGATTTCCCAAGTCCTACGAAGGGTAAGGAGGTTTGGTTTATGTTACATATAATGCAGTAATCCCTTGGCATCTCACTCATGGAAGAGGGTATCCAAATTCCAGATGGGGCACATCCACAGGCCAGGAAGACAGGTCCAAGTGCTTACAGTGTTTCCAGCATCACCTCCAAGGCTGTGTGGCAAGGGACAGTTATCCAGTATTCCCTCCATTGCCCTGCAGTACCAAGTGCTGAGGAACAGTTACCCAGACACTCTTCCCTTGAAGAACGGATGATGTGGCAGCTATGTCCTAAATCTTACATTCACACCAGCAGATTTGCTACACCTTTGTCATGAATGAGCTGTTTGCCCTTTAGACCCAAGCACAGACGGAATAATCACAGCAGTCTGTGTACCTAACAAAATGTGGCACCACTGGATGTGTATATCTCTCAGTGTAAAAGATGGTCTCTTGGTTTATGTGTCCAGGTTTGCAGAAATGCTTTCTCTGAGGTCAGCCTCAAAGATGCCTAGATCCTGGTAACACATAATATACACAATTGAAATATGTCATGTTAATAAACGAAATAACACTGGCCACATATAGAACTGAGCCACTGCACGCAAGTGTGCTGCACAGAGCAGCAATGACCTGTCACTGCGGTAACCTCTACCCTAACCCCACTATCCCACACTGCAGCTCCACTTCAGCTGTCTCCCTCAATCTTTGCTCAGTTACAGCAATCATCACCCCAATGAGGGGCTATTTATGAGCTGTATTCATTAACCTCCCTTGGACATTTGCACGGTTTTCAGCATTCTTATTTCTATGAAGCACAGATCTCATTACCTACATTTTTAAGGGTTTTGTGCTGAGAAAAAACTTCCCCATAGCCATCCGAACAAAAAACTCTGTTCTGGTTAAGTGCTTTGTTTATGGTCAAATAAAACCTCAGGCCAGCTGTCAGGTTTTCTGTTTACAGCTAGCAAAAAGTATTGCTAATCGTCTGGGCAGATGACAGCGCTGGAGGTAAAAATGTTGAAAGTCATAGAGACTGCAGTGGTGAACAACCCTCATAGAAAAATTTGGAGTCCTGGTTAAGCATGAGGCTCTGTACTGCAGGAAAATCTCAGAAGAAATCTGAATTTTGCAAATCAATGCCAGATAGCCGGAGGATTCTGCAGAAAAACTCTGTCCTCAGTGACAGATACCTTCCTGTGCAGGGTATGTCACCTGGACATGTGACTTCTAAGGACTGGAGCTCCACTGTGTGAAATCTCCTGGCAGCTTTTTTAGTTAGATGAAGCAGAGAGGGGTAACTTCTTGGAGACACACTAAAATACAGGCAGCTACAAAGTATAGATCTGCTTTTATGTTTCTTCAAACCTTGACTGCCTCAGTTAACCATTTAATTTTGAAGTTAATGGCCTTACCTTGCTTTTACCTTAAATTAGTAAAGCATTACAAGTGATTTCAGATTCACTGAGAAATCCCAGGCACCCAGTTGTCGAGACATGGAAGCCGTGACTGGGAGCCCACCAGTTCAGGAGGATCCAAGAAGTGAGGAATGGTCTGAGCCAAGTAACAGACGGAGCCGCCTGTCTTCCATCGTAACTGCTGAGCACAGCACATTCCACAAGAAACAGAAGAGAGGAAGGGGGTACTTGTACCCTGAGGGTTTCCACGGATTTTTGAGGAAGAGGCATAACACAGGTAGGGATAGTGCTGGAGCACTTAGGAATAGAAAAGGAATGTAGAGCTGAGAGAGTACCCAGGACAGTCTAAGACTAAACAAAAAGAAGGTTGGTAAGAGATTCAGGTAACAAACTGCATGAAATTCAAGCAGCAATACTCAGAAGTTTCTAGCTGTTGTGGGAGATAATTTTGCAGATGTGAAGATTTTATTAAAAAAACTGATTCAGCCCAACAAGTAACACAGGCTGATTCAGCCCATGTCCCAACATGGATACGCAATATCCAGACAATTCAACTACCTAACCAGAAGAAATTGTGTAGATGACAACATTTCATCAGCTTCTAGATAGAAATGGCTGATAAACTTAGGCAAAATGGTTGATTTAAGATCAAATTCCAAATTGTTTTTTATGAAAATGAAAATGTCCCCTGAAAATACTCATACAAATCCTACTTTACTAACAACAACATAAAAGACCCTTAACTTTCAGCTAAAAGGAGAGATTTTAAGTTATCTGTAAGACCCACCTATATCAGTAAAAACCAGCATTTTACAAACTTCTTCAGGACAGTTTAAAGGTTTCTGGATGTGAAAGAAAAATCTATACTCTCTCACAAATCAATTTCATTTTTCATCAGGTGACAATATTCTTTGCCAGTCCTTTTTAAGAAAGAACTTTCTAATCTTTTAACTATCGATGGTCTCACTTATAAAAAAACCCCACATAAATTCTTCTTCACTTTGAACAATTCATCCTTTCAAAGTGATGCTTTATTATGCTTGATTGTTCAGTAGTTAATTTCTGCTTGCCTGCCATCATTCCAAACTCCTTTAAAGAGCAAACATGACTCGTCTCACTTAAGGGCATTATCTGAGATTTCCATAAAAAAGGCTTTTTCCTGCTTGTGTTTCCTGCTGGTGTTGCTCAAGGAAGAGTGCAACAAAGGGGACCTCATGGTGTTAACTACACAGCGCCAGCTTTCAACATCTTTGGAGGTACACAGGACTTTGCAGAAGCAAGGCGAAAATGCCTGGAAATTCCCAAAGAGGACAGTGCACCCTACAACTGGAGACTGTCACAAAATACAGTAGCATTGATTTGTGTCTTCGCTTTCTATTCTCAGCTCTCTTCTCTTTGTGCAAGAGCACCATCATTTTTGCCACTCTATACTGTTCACAGTCAAAATGCCACAGCTCCAGACAAAAGGTGTGAATGATGCTAGGGATGCTAGATTAATAAGTTCCACACTGCTCATAACTTGCTACATTACAATTCTTCCAAAAACCTTCAGTTTGTTCTAAGACATGCCTTTAGTTTAAGTATTAACAAAATCATACAGTTTGAGGGTGAGTTCTTCAAGAGGCAGTAAACTCTGTTGAAACAGTCGTTGTACAAGTGATATTATCCTCTTTCACTCATGAAGTGAGCAGCTTTCACAGCTGATCTACTGTGATAACTTAGTAATTATTTACAAAACAAATGCAGTAAGTGATCCTCTTCCCCTGTTCTAACTACCTCTCCCGAAATAAATAAGGCAGTTTTGCACACACAGGATCTGCTTTTAAACAGCCATAATGAAACTAAGTCTGGATGCTGACAATGTGAGAGTAAGGGCTCACGTGCTATAATGGTAAAACTGTTGTAAAACAAGAAAGCATGAGTGTGAATTTAAAACTGAACAGATAACCAAACCAGCTCTTTTTATAAGCATTTCTAAAACAGGCTAAGCTAAGTCACACAAATGCTTTCCCCATGTGAAGAAGTGTTCACACAGGAAACTACGACAACTACTTAATCACGTATAAGCCCATGCAGACAACCCCCAAGACCCCCAGCAAAAACAAGTACAGAGAAAGAAAGCTCACAACTCCGCAAGGTTTGTTTAACTTTGACATTCCTGCTGTCAAAAACATGGCATATCAAACAGTGAAGTCACACCACTCTGAAGCAGAATGAAGCTAAAATTGGACCTGTCTTGACTGATGCACTTAATCAGATACTGCTGCTGAGTGTCTCTGCAGCTCATTACCACTCAGGCTGTAAAGATGGAATGATAGATGTGCTGGGCATCAGGAGGTACACAGACAACAATGTTGTGGGAGACCTATGCCTGAAGTTGCCAAAGTTTTGCATCAATGGCTGTTCTTCTGTCTGAATGTTCTTTTTTTTCACCCAAGAATTAAACCCAAGTCAATAAAAGACAATTAAAAATTATAGGTGCATCAAATGTTTTCCCAAGAGTACACTACTCAATGTAATTTGAACTTTCCATATTTATTCACTTGGCAACTTCAGTGTCTGGTGCCTCTTATTTTGGTGAAAACATTAATGAAATCGGTTAGAAAAATAAGGTGAAATTTCTATGAATTAATCTAGCTCTTGGTAAAATGGCAGCTGAATACAATTTAACTTCACACACAATTATATTAAAATTTAATGAAAAAGAAGTATCTTCTAAAACAGAATTTATTCTCTGCAAGACAAGTTTTCAGACTACAAATTCCCAGTAAATTATGTCTATATCATAGTGTCTCTCACCAAATAAATTAAGAACTGTTAACCTAAAAACAACAGAGAAATGCATTTTTGGTGTACCATTATTGTGAAAATGAGAATTAAAACACATGGACTTTATTGATAATTTTTCTCTTCTTTTCCTCTCTGAAAATTCATTCATCCAAAATTTATGCAAAAAACCTTAAAGTATCATCTTGAAATAGTTGTCTGCATTTTCAGGGTTGATCTGATTTTCAGTTTGGTTATCCATACATTATCCAGAATCTCTTGAATCAGTCTCAAAAAATTTCTGTCCCATATTCTCGTTCCAAAAATTCATGTTCCATGGAAAACCAAACTGGTTATATGTTGGCAGTCAGAGGTCACCCGTCTGCTGCAGTCAGGAACAAGCGCAAGGCCAAAAGGCTACAATGACTTACTCATTACAACAAAGACACTGAGGTGCTGGAGAGAGTCCAGAGAAGGACAACGGAGCTGGGGAAAGATCTGGAGCACAAGTCTGCTGATGAGCAGCTGAGGGAGCTGGGGGTGTTTATCCTGGAGAAAAGAAGGCTCGGGGGGAACCTTATCACTCTCTACAGCTCCCTGAAAGGAGGGTGCAGCCAGGTGGGGATTGGGCTTTTCTGCCTGGTAACTGAAGATAGGGTGAGACGCAATGGCCTCAAGTTGCACCAGTGCAGGTTCAGGTTGGGTATTAGGGAAAAGCTCTTCTCCAAAAGGCGTGCCAAGCACTGGAAGAATCAGAATCCCTAAAGGTATTTAAAATAGGTGTAGATGTGACACTTAGGGATATGGTTTACTGGTGGACTTGACAGTGTTGGGGTAACAGCTGGACTCGATCTTAGAGGTCTTTACAAGCCTGAAGAATTCTATGAATCTATTCCCTAAGCTTGCGTGCTGCAGGTGAGTTTGTGCTGGTACAACACAACTCATTAGTGAAGGAAAGTGCTGAGGTGTTCAAAGGGTGGTACATTTTGTAGAGCTTCTAGGACAGCAAGAGAGTTATGAACCAGCAGGATTCAGACATCAGCAGCACAGCTTTCTGCAAGTGCCCATTAGTTCTTCAAAGTCACTTAAGTGATTTTCCCCAAGGCACTCACTCATTGCAGGCTGCCCTTATGACAAGAGCTGGCAAGACTGTAGGAGTAGTGGACAGAGCATCAATGCAAGGAAAGGTGCCAGAAAAAAAGCCCCACAAACAACAACAAAAAACCAAAACAAAAACAAAAAACCAAAAATAAAAACCAAAAATAAAAACCACAAAACAAAAAAAACCCAAAACCCAAAATCAAACCAAACAAAACCAAACCAAAAACAAAACCAAGCCAAACCAAACTAACAAACAAAAAACAAAACAAAACCAAAAACAACAAAAAAATGCAACCAAAGAACAAACAATCAAAAAAACCCACAAAACCAAAACCAACCAAACAAAACAAAAAAACAAAAACCCAACCTGA
Organism: Dasyornis broadbenti; assembly: GCA_013397935.1. Lineage (NCBI taxonomy): Eukaryota > Metazoa > Chordata > Aves > Passeriformes > Dasyornithidae > Dasyornis > Dasyornis broadbenti. The sequence goes on from VZRN01005383.1 coordinate 301,283, forward strand.
ACCAAAGAACAACAACAAAAAAACCCCACAACAACAACAACAACAACTCCCCAAAAAATTGCCAAAAACAACCTGTGTAGAAGAAGCAAAGGACAGGAAAGGACTAATAAGCATTGTAATTGCATGGATTTGAGCAGTGTGAGTGCTTTAGATGGAAGGTTTGCTCTTTGCTGGTAGCTCAGACAAGAGAAAATGTGGTTTTCAATCTGTGAAGATTGCAAGCAGCCTCTAAAAAGACTAGACACAGCTCAAAGGAGCCTCCACCTCCTGTCTTTATTAAATTTGTACATGTAGCAGCAGGCTGGGTGCTGTGCCACAGGGACTGGGGAGAGCCATTTGTCCTGCACAAAAGCAAATTGGGCGTCTTATAGTATTCATGCTTACACAGGAAAATCCACAAGACCAACGGAATCTAAGTCTGGTAACCATTAGCAGTCCTCTCCTCATAAAAGAATAATAGAGAATAATCACATTTGATTCACGGATTCTAAGGAAACTTGTGCATTTTGCTGAGAAAATATTTTACTTCAGAAATCTTAAAAAAGCTTAAAAAGCTTAAAATCTTAAAAGCTCCACTTTTATCAGACACCAAAGTCCATATGGTACCAATACCTAACAAAGTCCTAAAATGAAGAACAATTTTGTTCTGCTCCCAACAGAACCAGAAGCTGAAGTACAGCAAGGGAGGCAGGTATGTCAGCATAATACTCTCCTCCTGTCTGTAAGGTGCTTTCTTCCACACTGGTCCGTCCTCAGCCAGGGTTTCCTGTGCTTTGGCCAGGGATAAACTGTTGTAGAGCTGAAGGCAAGCATTTGGGTTTCCCCATGCAGAAAAACAAGAGGCTTCTGTTCCCACTCTCTTTTTTGTTTAGCCCACAGAATCATAGAATAGCCCTCTGCAAACACCTCAATATGTCACGGCAGCTTCCTGGAGACGACAGACTGCTGCTCCATACACCCAAAGTGCCCACGCTGGCTTTTCCAGCCTTGCAACAACTGAGGAAGGATTCAGAAAATTCCCTCCATACAGGTATCTTTTGCAAAATGCTCCCTGCAGTATCACCATCATGACAAAACCAACACATTTTAAGGGATTAAAGAGCACAGGTGCCTGTCTCAAACACTGTCAAGGCCACAGATGGAACCTGCCATAAGATAAGCTACCACAGTGAGAACTTGAGTGACGCACAGAAGGCAGGAATTTGCAACCAGAATGCACTATTCCAGGCCTGGCAGCGGCAGGATCTGGTTAGTACATCCTGGTTAACAGATCCGGACAAAAATTCCTCCTGTGGCAAACTGTGGAAAAGGAAGCACCTGCTCATACGTGCATGACCCCAAGTTATGGGAACACCATCTGTGACCATCCCGTGGCTACCCAGAACTTGGGCTGTATAAATGAGGTACTCCAGGATGCTGAGAGTGAAGAAGGACGTATGGGATGGTGCTTGATCCATAGGTGGTGCCTATCTTCTGCTTGATCTCACCCTCCCCCCTCCTCCCCCTTCTACCTCTTTCTATTTCCCTACCTCACATTCATTGTTAAATGAAATCCATATTGTTGACTTCAGCATACAGTCTTGTTTGCACCTTAATTCAGGCAGAGGCATCTCTCACAAATTGGATCTTAACATATGCCCATCACTGTTCTGTCTGCTTATGCGCCCTCATACAGAATCACAAATATCAAGTGGATTTAAGGGCCTCCTCTGGGTCCCCAGAAGCCAACATGAGCGCCACAGGAACTTCTCACTGGCTCATCATTTCCCTTCAAGTTAATAAACCAAAATCAGCCACTTGCACCTCTCTGTGCTTGCAAAGGATCAGTACAGAGCCAGCTGGGACCAGCTGCTCCTGCCTACTCTCCAGGAGGGATGGGAAGGAAGTCAGAGGCAAACACACACAGGCAGCACAGCACAGCCAGGAGATCCTACCACTCCTGTGATTCCCCAGGCTGCTGAGTGGTACCAGAAGAGAATGCAGCCTCCCTGCAGAGCTGAGACCCTGCTCCAGCTCATAGCTTCACCCTCACAAAAACTGAATCTTAGCAGTTTAGTTTGAAACTATCTGTGAAAGGCACAGCTGATGAACTAAAGCTATTTCACACCATCCCATCCCCATTCTGCTCCTTGTCCTGATCTTACAGAATTCCTCTGCACCTCCTTCCCCAACTGCACCTCTTCCCTTCCCAAAACACCAAACAACTCCCCTCACTGAATACTTGGCAAGGTTCCAACTCAGCTGTGACTCCCAGGAGCGAGCCCAAGCATCTGAACCCCTCACACCACCTTCAGGCCAACTCCCTTTCAAGATGTCAGCACTCTCTGCCCTGACACCTCCATTGTACTCAGACTTGTTCTGGGTCAAAGACAGCTTGAAAAGTGCTGTTCAGCTTATCCCCCAGGAATCTCCAAATTGCGCTAAGAGTCAAAACCAGCAAGCGGAGAGTTGTGCCTGTCAGACCCACTGTGACCATGTGAATGGTCAAAGCACAGGAGTGGGCACAGTCCAGCCATTCCTCTCAGCAGTCAGGATCTGGCCACTCTGAGCAAGAGACTGAGAAAATTTAATGTATGCACACAAAGTGTTGTGTTCTACTTGGCAGCAATGCCAAAGAATACTGGAATATTTCCCTGATTAGCACAAACATGATCTCATTGTGTGGGAATAGCAGTGAACATGAATATCTCCAGTGTTACACTATGAGAATAAATGCCAGCTCAGCACTTATCTTACATATAAAAAGTAACACAGTGAACCAGAATACATATTGTAGAGAATACCATAAGCATCTTCTAAACAAAATTCCTCAGAAAAAGCTGTTAAAGGTCTCTTTGTGTTTACTATATAAACTGCCTGACTTTGCAACTATTCTACATGTTTACAATGTTAGGTTTCTGCTACACATTCTGGCACTGGATTAGTATTTTCTGGATATTTTATTATTCAGTTACTCAAATATGCTCACATCTATAAGAAACAATAGTTTCTAGTTCAGCTTTCAAAAAGCACTGTTTTGACTGTGACATATTTCAGACAATCTCTTTCAAAATGTCAAAAGAGAGATTAACGACCATGCATATGCAAAGGAATTAGGGAGCCTAGTTGAAACTACGCCATGGTTATCCCCTTATTTTTTGGAACGGGCACCTCAAAAACATTGGGTAGATCTCAAGAAGACAGATTTGTCTACTGGAACTCCTTCGCATGTGAAAATAAGTCAAGAATTCAGCTCACAACATATTTTAAGACTGGATTTGAGAGAGTTCACCAGCTGTAAAATGGTGGACCAGTTATGAAGCACTAGATTGAAGTAGACTATTTCAAGTCCAAGCACAAAGCAGATTAAATTATTTTTTTTTTAATAGTTCCAGACAGAACTTTGTAGTTGCAGAATTGACAGGTAAATAAATAATCTGACTTCAGCTCCTAAATATTTCAGTAAAAATGTATCAGGATGCATTACTATGTATAAATTAATGGAGCATCCAGTTAAATATACATGGGATTATTTCACTGATCTCTGGCCATGAGAATTTCCTGGTTTTACAATCAACAGGTTGAAAATTCTCTGCTAGCTGCCTTGAAATTCTGACCTACAACACAAAATGGCAGGAGAATGTTAAAAAAATTATCTAGATTATACTTTCCCCTGTCAGCTGTAGAAGTACCTATGGTACATCAAAGAAAATGTATCATACAATTTGCTAGCAAAACACACAGAGGGACAAGGAGGTGGAAGAAATATACTCTAAAACCAAATATAAAGCATTTGCAGTACTCCCCAAAACTTCTAAACAAAACTTTTTCTATCATCCAGGTACCTGAACAGAAGGTCCATTAGTGTTCCCTGTATAAATTGACAGATTTTGTTTTAGTGCTGCATTTCAATATTTTATTTAGCTTATGGGTATAAGCACATTCTTTTTCACATTTGTTTTCTCAAAAATATTTTCTCACAGTTAATAGGTAGTGTGTACTAAAAGGACGGTGGAATGATTTTAAAAGCTAGAAAGCAAGACAGTAATTAGTGCTTTCCAAATGCTCCGAAACTTGTGGAAAAAAGAGTCCTTGGCTTTTAGTGAAATGAAGATGAGACTTGGTACTTACATTAGCTATTTTACGTAAAATTGACGTTCTCAGGATTTCTCCAATGGTCTCAGTCTACAAACTGTACCTGCTCATTAATTTAGCTAAAGGTAAGTTTATATGGGAGAAACAAGAACTTGTTGCAGCACACTGGATGTGGCTCAGCAGGCAGGCTGAAACAAAATGGAGCACAGGTCATAGTGCAAGATCTATCTGAGAATCAAGGAAAAATAGCCTTTTCTGAGATCCTCACACTGGCACAGGCAGCTGAGCCTGCAGCCTTCACCCCCAGCAGCTTTTGCACCCCCATTGCAACCCTCTCTACATGCAGGATGCTCACCTCTCCCCTCTGGTGTCTTGGTGCCAAGCAGCAAGCCAGTAGCTAACTGCAGTCTCAGAAAGGTCTGCAGAACTGGAAGAAACAGCAGCTTCCATGCCTTTCTTTGCGAGGGGGTATAAAACATACTGTGCTCGACCACATTGTGTGATTAGAGAGCAAATAAAGCAGACCTGTGCTTCCAACGTGAAGAGCAATGCAACACCATCTGGCAAACACATTTTAGCTGACAGCTGGGTCTGCTTCTCTCCTTCCAGTCTGTCACTGTCCTGCTCGCATCTCGGGATCTTAGAAATAGTGCAGTACCAAGGCAATTTCTGTAGCAAAACCCAAGCCTACAAGAAAAGCATCTCCAACTATTTCACCTGCTACCACTGAGTGCTACTAAACAGGAACCTTAAAAATGACAAATCAGTCTGAAGATGTCAATAGATAGTAATATTCAGAAATAATTTACCTGAACTAACAGAGCAAACAAATAGGTAATGCCATTTATTTTATAACAGAACTAATTAGCGATTCTAATGGACTACACAAGCCCTTATGTTTGACTTCTAATGTTACATTTACAGCATTTAAATTCCAACTGCTTTTTTCCCCCTTGCTTCTTCTGAAACTACGAAGAAAACAGCAGTTTCACCAGACATCACTCAAAGCTATCATGACTTATTTTCAATATGAAAGGATTGTGAGGAGCAAGATGAACATGAGCCATTATATATAAATAAGCATGAAAGCTGGAGAAAATGACTGAATACTATTCCTTGGTTCATCACCAGCCTTAGAAACACCCAAAATAAACACACATTTCCCTAAAATACTGTAGGCCGTTGCCTTTTTGTCACCATCATGTGAGATGAAATTTGAAAGAAAGATAAGGGCAGGGATAGTGCTGAGTGACAGGTGTCAAGTTAGTGAAAGTCTGTGCTTAATTTTCTCCATCTCCCAACCCTCTTGCACCTGTCTGAAGACCTTCATGCTCAAAGTTTGCTGCAGACACAGAGGCCATGGTCTCATGAAAGCACCATCCATCATCAACTAAACATTTTCTGCACCAAAGTTCGTTATATATGAAAAATAGCAACTAGAGTTCACCCATAACTCCTGAAACTTGAAATCTCAGCTTCAAATGTTCAAAATACAGTTTAATAAGTGTAAAGTACACCAACTAAATTAATGTATAATGTCTGTGCCGTAAAAGAGAAACAGCTGCTAACAGAATAGTCTTTGAAGTAGTAGTTAAACAATGACTTTTAATTAGTTTGGTTTTGGTTTAGATTACTAAGGCAAAGAAGAGAAAGGCAGTCTGGAATGAATCTTGAAACAAAATGTTATTCTTTCAAGGTTTGATATGATGTCATTAAGAAATGTTACATATGCCATAACCTTCTTATCTCTGGGCTTACACAACAGAGTTTATTTGGCCTTTCTCTGGACCAGCTGTTGTTTTTTCCATTCCATTTCTCCACTGTATTTAAAATACACCAACCCCACTAGTGTGCTGAAGGGAAAAAGCACATGCTAGCATTTTGAGGGGCCTCCTTGTCCCTGGCTGAGGCCAAATGTCTTGTATGTCAGATGATGTTACTAAGCAATACAACCTTCAAAGTCTCAGCCCCAACCCTGCTGTGCTTCTGCTGCAAACATCAGCACTGAAAGCACAGCTCTGACAGATGGGAACTTCCCCCCTGAGCCTGGACCTGGGAAGGGGTTGGTTAGCCACCAAAACAAAATATGCTAATACGACATCTTGAAAATCTTGGACACATACTGCTGTTAATATTTTCTATCCTTAGACACAAGTCCCAGTTAACAACATTTTCCAGTTTCATGACATTTTGAGAAGTGACTGTTGAGGTTCTCCTGCTCCAACTCGGCACACAGGATTTCATTTTGCCTGACTGAGCCACTGAAGGGGCACCCATACACAGACAACAGACATTGAAACAGCAGAGCAGGGACAACTTCCATCCTACAACTGGGGAGAGGTGACAGAGGCATCTGTAAATTGCTTGAAGGAACAAGGTGGGGGACAGCATAAATCCCATCATCTCAGGGGAGGCAGCCAACAGTGTCTCTGAGGTGAAAGGTTAATAACTCCTGCCACCAGGCATCTTGCATGAGCAATCCTGCTGGGATAACACCAGCTTCAGTGACCTATGTCACACTCAGCACTTCTTGAACACCACAGCGTGGGCTAAAGGATGTTTCCAGTTTTAGACAGTGTTTTCAGGGTGACTTTTTCCTTTGATTCCAGTTGCGTAGCAGAGGCATTGTCAGAGGCACTAAAACCTGTTGGATGTGACAAGGCCATTAATTTACTTCCATTTCTGTCCTGTGTGGAGTGGAGGTTCAACAGTAACACCAGCTTTAATTAACTGAACTCTCTGTGTTCACTGCCAACAGAAAACTACACCAGAATCCTTCACAGACAGGAGCAATTGGGTCTCCCACACTAAAATGTCAAGAAGTTTGAAAGTGTTAGCTAAGAACTGAGTTTGAACTTTGAAAATTTTACTCCTGTGGAAAGAGAATCAAACAAAGCCCTACCAACAGATTGAGCCTCTGTTTTCTTCTAAATGAAAATTTCAGTTTTCATTTTCAAAAAGTCCCTGGCTCCTATTGTCTCCAGGAAGCCTTAAGGTGATAAAGGTATCTAAGTGCAATGGACCAGAAAGACAGAAAAATGCAGGTTTGCCTGAAAGAAACATCCAGTTCACATTCATCATAAAACAGTATGATTAATTATAGCTTTTGGAGAGAAAAATATCCAAAAAATGGATAATGATGGATAAAACCAAGTTACAGGCCTCAGCTGAGGAAGAGGTTGTTTAGTAATCCATTCCCCAGTATAAAGCTTATTTCTGCTTGGACAACTTTCAGCAGCTTGTCAATGATACCAGCCCAGGCTTTGCAGGAAACTCCCTTCTTTTACTGCCCTTCTTTCCTGTGACCTCCCTGACAGACAAAATTTCAACCCTCTCATCATCTTCCATTTACTTTGAGGAAGACCTGACTGACAGAAGCACCTCACCATGGGCAATGGATGCAACTGGGATGTTGCAAAGAAATTACCATGAAACTGAGAGTGGTTCAGTGAATATCTTATCTGGAGAATGTCAGGCAAATAAGGTCAGGCAAATAAGGTCAGGCAAATAATACAGGAAATGACAGGAACGATCCCTTGTTAAAACTGTGGTATTTGAAAGAAGAGTTTGATTCAAATCCAAACCTCCACAGAGCTGAGGGGAACCCAGACTGGAGTTAAACTGACAACAATGCAGATCAGAGAGGAAGGAACTTGATTCAGCTTGTTTTAAAGTTTGGCCAGACAAGAAACTTGCTGCTAATTTCAACTTCAGCAGAATGGGAGACAGGCTGACACTGTGTTTTAACTGAGTTTAAAAAGTATTTAAAATACAAAAATACCTCTCTATGCAGCTTCAACAGCTTCAACAGCTTCAAATGCTGTTTTGCAGCTGAGCAAAATATTAGAACAAGACATTTTTACAAGTAAGATTAATCAAGGACATAAAAGTTTTGGAATTTTATTTTGCACAAACATTATTTTTGGGACAATGTTTCTTGACATTGATTAGAGCAGCTTAGAAGAGACTTGCTGTAGCAGCCTAATTTATGTGCACAAAGACTTCATCACTGTTGTTTAAAGAGCACAGGAATACCTATTTTTTTCCACTAAGACACCTGATTACATGCTGTTTGCTGAAGTAAGTTTATGTTGAGTATTTAAAAGAGAAGAAAAGTGGTAATTATAAATGAGCTAATGCTAAAAATAAATCCGTATTCTCTCCTATGCTTTTCATAGAGAAACCTGGACATGGAAGAAAATAGTTCCACAAAATCTTCAAACAAGTGCAGTACTTAAGGACAGCAAATATAAACATTTGCTATATCTTTTAGCACAGCAATCTTCTGGCCACTTTTTTTTTTTTTTTTTTTTTTTTTTTTTTTTTTTTGTTAAAACGTCGTTTTTTTTTTTTTTTTTTTTTTTTTTTTTTTTTTTTTTTGGCATAAAGACGGCTGTCTATTTCTTTGGGATAATTCCTTTTTATAGAGAAAAAAAAAGGTGTGTAATCTGTATGATCTTTAAGTGAACAGTGTCTCTCTGGTCTGTTATTTACACACAGCTATTTTCAGGACAGTTCAGGAACAGCAAAGGGGTGCAGGATATCTGTGCAGACCAAGCAACCCTGAGTGGTGTCTGATAAATTCAAATGTGGCCCCTTTCTCCCTGAAACGGAGGGAGCTTACAAGTTAATTGAAGTAGTGGTGGATATAAAAAATAATCTCCCAAGTTCCCCTCATTCCCAAATAATCGTAACACTGAAATCTATGCTTAGAGGAAGATTATGATCAGCTCTGAAGTACAATTTAGCCAAAGGTGTCTCTCCAAGTGCACAAAATGTATCCAAGTTCAAGCAGGTACCGGGATACACAGGGTGAAGGACAAAGCCATAAGAAAGGAGTAGACAAGCTTCCAGGGCACAGTGTTTCATGCAGAAAAACTGAGCTCAGACACCTGTTTAAAGCTGGTGATATATGACAGGCAGCCTATCAAGGACATGCAGACTCTGGAGAAACTAATTTTGAATACTGAGCCCATATCAGTTCATCAATCCCACAGAACGACTCCAGCACTTCTGAGAAGAGCTGGAAATCTGTGAGCTGCCCAGAAATAATAAGGTAATTGTAGTTTCTGATTCGAAGGCTCACAGAGAGTTCAGTATGACAGAGAAATCTGGCCATAACCAGACTGAAGGCTCAACATCTCTACCAATATCACTTCGTTAATGGATCAAATGTTCTGAGCGAATTTTCAAACTCCGGCATCAAAAGTACTTACCAAATGCAGCTTAGCTTTCTGGGTTTTCTATTTCACCTGTGAAAATATGGTTTACAACTATTCAAGGCTACTGTTATTCTACAAAAGAGAAGAGGATGGATGTGATATGTAGCAATTTAATTCTAAAGTGTACTATTGCTCTCCAAATCAATACTGCGGCAATTTAACATTTACATTGCCAAGGCATTTGTTTACCTAATCAATTCCTAAACTCACGAAGTGCAATAGCATCACACAAAGTCTGATAAGGAAAGCTGTAAGTACAGAGAAAGAGCACAATGTATTCCTCTAAGACAGAACTCAGTTAAAAATGCTTAACTAAGTTAGCCTGGATGCAGACTGAGATTCCGCAGTCTGATGAGTAGTTAAGCAAACTTTCAATGGAAGAGATTACAGACTACCCTTAAAACTACAGGAGAGCAAGTACAGTAAACAGAATGGTGTAGTAAACACTATTTCTTTCCAGTGGCACAGTGGCTGAACAGAAAGACTGCTGAATCACAGGGAAGAAAACTTTCCCCTCCTTATAGTCTTGATTCACATTATTTGGAGAATGGCTTGTCACAGAGCTTTGAAATTTATTCAGTCATTGGGTGAGGTAGTGTATATGATGCCTTTTGGTGGCAGAAGTGACAATTATGACTGTATAACAACAATCTTGTGTTGCAACATTTTTCACCCTCACCTCCTGTGTAAGACAAGTACTTAGGGAATGCACCTTGCTTCAGTTAATAGGAGCAAGTGAAGTACTGAAAGTAAAATTCCATCAGAAAAGTGAAGAACATGAGAAAATAATCAAGGATTGGGAAAGCAGGTGCCAGCACTCTGACAGCATCTCAGGCCCTTGTTCAGCACAAATTTCAGATCCACTTGGGTAAACCTCTAGTTTTGCTTCCTTACTCATTGAACTGGAGAGGAAGAATTGCACAAAATACAGTATTTTTTTGCTTTTCTCCTCTACCTGTATTGAGGGCAACTAAAAAAACATCCAGAGTATTTTTGTAAAGCAAAAGTTAGAGTCTTTTGGTTTCATTCCATGAGGTTGATTGGAGTGGGGGAAAATGTTTTTATGCCAATTAGCAGCAATTGTCTCATCGACTTCTACGATAAAGCAATTATCGTGTCTTTGTTTCCCAGGTACACCTCCCCCTCACTTTGAAATGCTAAATATTGCTGTCTGCATAAGCAGCCACTCACTTTTTCCAGCTCAGTGCAAACTGTTTCAGAGATGAGAGATACCCTGTGTTCTGCAAGCTGTTTGCTTCGTTGTCCCTGCTTTAAAATAGAGGTCATTCTGACTGAATGTCCCTATTTGCTCTTTTTTTCAAGGCAAACATCTCCTAAACAGCTTAGAAGAGCCAGTTGTAGGAAGAAGAGCCATGCAGGGAGAAAGGTGATCTTCCTTTGGCTGAGGTTGAATTAACCTCAAGTTACTAAATTTCAATGTGCAAACTCAGCATCCTAAGCATAATAGTCTCTGTGTCCTGGAGAAACCAAGCAAATTAAGCTGGGTTATATCAGACGTGGTTAAATACTGGATAAACAAATACTGGAAAATTGTCGGCATCTTTCTTTAAAAGAGACAGAAGCTACAGAGCATGTACCAGGAGTTCTAAGCTTACAACTAGGAGTTCAAGGAAAGCTGTTTACTTTGGCCACAATGTCCGTGTGAAAAAAAAGAAGATAGGTTATTCCTAGACCATAAAGCACTGTCCTGGGCTTTTTCTCCTCTCCTTCTTTCAAGTAATTAAACTACGGATTTCAGGGTCAAAAGCCAGTACTACCAGTTCATGCTGTACACTTGCAGACATAAAAACTGAAGAGAAGCCTTTGACAGCATCAAGTTAATCATCAAAAAAGCAAGACCACAATTGTATAAAGTACTGCAGTCAGACACAACACTTAGGAAGTAAAACAGGTAGTTATTGTCTGAAACAGGTTAATGGCATTCTGGACTTCTCTTCAATGAACTATGCCACCGTCATTCAAAATACTTTAAAAATTCAGTTTTGCACAGACTGTGTTGTTCTGCTCCTTTAGCTCCCCCTCACCTCCTCATCATTTCACACAGCCGCCAGCCTCTTGCCTCCTTTCTTCCATCCCAGTCTTATGCCACCACAGTTCCAATTTTGGAGGAAAACAGCTTCAAATGCAAAAGAAAATCAGTTTTCAGATTTGTAACTTCTCTGCAGACAAGGAACTGGAGGCCCATGTCAAACCCAAACCAATCCTAACTTCTGATCAATAAAATCCTTCAATGCCAAAATGACGGTAAAGCAGATGACAACTTTTGTACACTAAAGCTTCAATTAAATATTCTCAGAGATCTATTTTAACACCTTAAACCTTTTGTTCCTTAGTTATATATTACAGCCAGCTGCAGCAATCACTGGGTTGCAATGTGAATAAACTCAACTACCCTCTCCCTCTGAATGACAGAGATCTGTCCTTCTCACCAGCCCAAGAAAAAGAAGTCCATCTGTTTGTACTGTATCAGTTCCCTCTTAGTAGCCCTTAGTCAGGAAGAGCTTCATTACATCACTCTATTTTCACTCACAAGCTTCACAAAAATTTCTCTTATTTTGCAGCTCACAAACAAAATCAATACCTTGTGACAGGCTGCATGAAAACACGTGGAAGAAATGGGAGCTCTTCTCTTTTTCTGTAGAAGGGAGAATAATTCCTCTACTCCTTCATTATATCTCAGAGCACTGTCAAGCTTTTAAGACAAACTCTTTAGAAGAACAAAACAAATTGCCAGATCCTTAGTTTCATCTCCTGTGAGCACAAAGGATTGGAAAAGTTCTTCATAAAGCACAGGGTCACTTTTCATTTATCTTTTCCGCTACTTCTTACACATATTCCAAATGGTACAGAGTAAGACAGGTGCTAGCAACGTACAGTATTGTTATGCTGCTGTCAAGAGATTAGCAACTCAGTTTTGTATGCAGCTAATGACTGAGTCATCAGGCAGTTCCCTGAGCAGCAATGGAAGTGCACAGCAAAAACAAGTTTAATTTATGTAAATCATCATGGATTTTTTCCCCAAGTACCTGAAAGTTAAAGATATTACCAATTATCAAGTAATTAATATAATCATTGCAAGAGCACAGGAATGTCACTTATTCTAAAGTATTATTGCATATAGGTGAGGCAGATAACATGTAGGTTGGACGCTGGATATTCATGCAGTTGTTGCCACAGTAAAACTTGTAAAAGTTGTTGCACAAAGCTTCTTCCAAGAGACACAGACCTTGCATTAAACAAAAACCCCCAAAAATACTGGAATAAGAGTCCTTGGGAGATCAGCATCCTCTAACCATTTTCTCCTGTAACGATTCCTTTACTTTGATTTTGTCTGTACAACTAGTCTTTATATTCCTCATCTGATAGACAGGCTAGTTTCTGACTAAAAGATTTCTATTATCACCACTCAGCTCTGTGCACTGACTTGTAAGCCTCCAGGTGATTCAACTTTTTCAAGCAAAAATCATCACCACACTTTTACCTGGACACACAGCAAGGAAGAAATAACTAGAGCATCTTAGTTTAATTTTAAAAAGCCAAACAAAATCAGAGCTCAAATAAACAAACACAGACACTCTGTATGATGAATCTCAGACCACAAGGTTAAAATATCTGAACACCAGTTCCTGTAAGACATACAGAAGGCTTCTCTCCATCAGCTAAGCTCCAGCTCAGCGAGGACAATGAAAACATGAAACAATTTTAATATATAAAACAGAACTAGTTTTTACAATTAACTGTGAACTGCAAGTTGGAAATGTTTTCCTTTGAAGTGATCCCAAAAGGCATTATTCTAGGCTATCTGTGACGTCATGTGGGTCTACAAGGTTTTTGGCATCAACCTCAAAAGCATGAAGTATATGAACTCCTGAAAAGGTGACAGAGTCAACTTACCACTTTTGACATTTATTTATGCACAAAGTATTTACCAAATCCTGAGCAGTGAATACATTTGGAACAGAAAGCAAGAATTATCTCACTTTCCCTTTTTGTGCTCTATTTCACTTCTAACAAGAGCAACTGCTCTGACAATGACCAGTATAAATAGAATATGACACTGAATTCTTTCTCTCTTCTACCCCTATTGAAAAGCTGGCTATACAGAATTGAGATAACAAAACACAGAATGGCTTGGTTTGGAAGGGACCTGAAAGACCATTCAGTTCCAATCCCCTGCTATGGGCAGGCACACCTTCCACTAAACCAGGTTGCTCAGAGCCCCATCCAGACTGGACTTGAACACTTTCAGGGATGGGGCATCTACATTTTCTCTGGGCAACCAGTTCCAGAGCTTCATCACCCTCAAGACAAAGAATTTTTTGCTAATATCTAATCTAAACCTGCTCTCTTTCAGTTTGAAGCCATGCCCCCTTGTCATGTCACTCCAGGCCCATGTAAAAAGTCCCTCTCCATCTTTCTTGTAGGCTCCATTCTGGTACTGAAACGCCAAAATTCAGTCATTCCAAAGCCTTCTCTTCTCCAGGCCGAACAATCCCCACAGCAGAGGTGCTCCATCCCTCTAATGATCTTGGTGGCCTCATCTAGACTCACTCCAGCATGACCATGTCCCTCCTGTGCAGGGACCCCAGAGCTGAATGCAGTGCTCCAGGTGGGTCTCACCAGAGCAGAGGGGCAGAATCTCCTCCCTCCCTGCTGGCCACAGGGCTCTGGATGCAGCCCAAGATATACAACACACAACATAGAAGTTAAGGCCCTTTGAGGAATCAAGATTGTTATATCCTGTCACACAACAGGAAAAAATATAATGAAGGAAATGCTTTTACCCCCATGCTCTTTCTCACACTGATCATTTGATTTTTTATGACAGCCAAGATTACGGCTTGATCAAAAGCAGGTATTTTCCTCTAAGGCTGACTGGCTCGGTTAAAAATAGAAACATAAATTACAGTATATTACATTGTTAAGACACTACCTTTGTTTGCCTGCAATATCATGAACATACTATCCCCAGAAATAGTTCTCTCACATTGGAATGAATAACATGAGACAGGGAGTTTAAACTGAAAAACCCATTAGAGTAGACATAGCTAGTCTAAATGAGGAAATCGCAGGGAAGTTACGCCCATATTTTTCCAGTGTCCAGCTACAGCCAGTCTTTTTCTGTCTCATTCTGCATGACTTTGAAGAAAGTTACAAGAGGCTAAAAGTGAGAGGTAAAAAGAAAATAAGCAGACCACACAAAGCAAATACACAGCATGGTCCCTGGGATCTCTTATCTTCTCTCCACACTTGAAATTACTGCATACAGATGTTATTTCATCTGTAAAAGAAACCTGGAAGACAGTAGGCAAGAAAAACTTCCTCTTTCTTCACAGGCAAATCTAAACTAATTTCTCTTGTTTATCCCAGTAGTCATCTGAAGGAATGAAAATTCAGGGAGCTATTTGAAATTTATACCAAGACAAACATCATCTTTAGTCTCTCCCAGTTTTTCAAATCCAGGATTATTTTCTAGTAAGTAGATATACATTATTACTTGATGAAAAATAAAATGGAATAGCATTCATATTAATTCTTATGGCTTCCCCTTAACTTTACCTTTCCATTGTCACAGAAGATGGAGTAACTCTCCCATCAGCTTTCTCATTTCCCTGTTACCATTTTGCACTATCTTGGGCCAGCAAGCAAGAAGAGCAATGCAGGTCTACGACCAGAAATACAGCAGGGTCAAGTTGTTCTTTCCTTCTTTAATTTACCAATTCATATTACACAGCAGTGAAACTTCAGCAGCAGTCATGATGGAGGATTTAAATATTCCTACATTCCTCATTTCATTTCCCATTCCTGGAAAGGAACCAACTTCTCTTAAACTACTAACCTGTGAAAGACACAAACACATTCGTGTGTGTTCTGCAGCTCTTGTACATAACTCGGGCCTTAGGTCATGTAGGTAATTACTGATTCATCTCTACCAATACTATAACTGTGTAAAGTCTGGTGCAGACTCAGATTCAAGGCCTCAAACATCAGGGAACCAATACCAGATCTGTACATTTTTGGTATGAAATAAATCAAGGAAATTATTTTACTAAATAAGTGAACTAATCTTGTAATTAAGAGATACCAGCTACCGTCTCCATTTACTCTTTCTTTCTAGCATAGTGTATTAATTTGCTTTCCCAAAAGACATGATCCTGAGTATTACTGAGACAATATTTAAGCTATTTTTACTTATACTTCTACAAAAAAAGCTTGCTGTTGATGCCCTGTACTTCACTTTCTGAATAACTACATAAAACTCTTTAAATATTCTGATAACAATCACGGAGAATCCAGAAATTCTAAGTTTAAACCATGGATTAGAGAGGAGTTCCTCTATGTTGAGGATAGAACTTGCACGGAGTGAGAATGAGAACATTTTATTTAAAATAATGCTGACTGCAAAGCTTGTCATCCCAGAACTCCTCAAGAATTCAAGTTTCAAATTCACCGAAGAGTTCTGGTTGGATAAAAAATGAGGGGTAGAAAGGATCAATGGTGTGAAAAACATATCCCAGTAGTCATAAGGAAGATTTAAGTTTTCAGAAAGGAACCCAGATGGGTGGCTCCTGTGGTGTTTTGACTGAGATGTTCTTATTTTACATAATCTTTTCTTACAGAATTTTAAAAAGCCTGGCAGAAGGAAAGTCACACACCACTGGAAAACAGAAGCTGCTTTAAAAGATTCAGAAAGCAAGTAGGCAGAAATCCAGCAAAATTAGTACCATTCAGTCCACATGCTTGCTCCTTTTCCATCGGGATGGCCCGTCTTCTCCTTAATGCCTTTTGAAGGTTATTTGCACCATAGATAATATGGGGATGGGGTGTTTCCTCCTTCTGTGGATGCTTTTTAATGGGCTCAATGAAGTAATCCCCATGGGGCAGATGGAAATATCCAGTCTGAAAATAAGCACAAAAGAGTTAATCTTTCCTGTTCAGTACTAGAAGTCAAAAATAAATATACTCTTCATACCACCATCCCTGAGCTTTTCTCATAAGCCAGTCATTACACTGTGGAAATACGAACACAACAGATTTTCAGTATTTATTTTGCTGCATACATCAAGGATGTTTCATACCCCACAAAGACGTAACAGTCCAAAGGGATACAGAAAAAATATCTCCTTCCTAATAACCTGAAACTGAGGCAAAGACTCTCATATTTTCACAAAGCTACTAAAAGGTCAAAAGTTAATTTGCCAAACATGATGCACAAGGAAGAGTTGCATCTTGCTCTGCTGGTGTTTTGCATCCATTCCCCTGAGAACAAGACCGGAATAGAAGCTATTTCATAAGTGCAAATGGAAATTCAGTTCCCAGCTGCAATTCCACCATCAATTACCCAACCCATCAGATGGGCTGGACCATGTGGTCCCTGCTTGACTTGGACCCCAGTCCTACTGGTCCCCAGGCATACAGTGGAAGAACTACGTTTTCCTGAGTTAGCAAGCCATTAAGCGCGTACAAGAGATCAGCTAATAAAGGCTGCAACACTTCACATGCCGTAACTTTTGTATCAGCCTCCCTGCTTTGCCTGAGCTACAGAGCCTTAGATACCCATTTGGAGGACACAGGATCATTTTACACCTCCCTCTGCAGGATCTTGGAGACATTTCCAACCAGACATGGCCTTGGTCCATTGTGTCTTAGCATTTTTGTGGGGATTGTGAACGTTGTAAAGCCATTGGATTGCCTTTCCACTTCAAGATACATGGAGCAGTATTATATCTAAAAGCAAGGGATCTACTGACGACTCAGACCACACTGGGGATGTGACAGGAAGCTGAGGTATTCCTATCTTATGGCTTTGTATCCTCTTCACTTTCTTGCTGTGGTCAGTGCAGTCCTCTTAGCCTGTTCTGGATCAGGGAGAAAATGCAGTAAAACTCAATTCCTGCAGCTGCTGTATTCAAACTTAGAATGACAGACAAATTGAAAAATCTTTTGAAACAACTCCAAAGCCTTACAGTTTCTCTGGATGGCTAGGAAAGCCAGTATGAGGGTAAGAACGTGAAAAAAATCATATGAATGGAGAGAAAAGCACTCTTATAAAACTCTAAAATAACAGTGGGCTCTATGCACAAGGAGACAAAAGTCAGCTCAGTGAGATACCTCCTGCCTCCACCCTAATGGCCAGAAGACCAACACATCCCACAGCAAACCTGTACAAATATGTAACTGTGACTGTCATTTCACGGTTTACCCAACAGTTCTGAGTAGCAGAAACTCTTTCTTGCCAATGCAAGTCAAAGTTTTAAAGCCAGAGGTTGGCATTGGTTTGAAGCCTTGTTTACACCCATAAAGCATGAAAGGTTCAGGACTCATAGTCACATGTGTTTGTTCATCTGGGATTACAGCTATTGCCTGTATGGGCTTTGTTTCATTTTTAAGAAAAAAGAAATTGAGACTTCTGACTCTTAAACAACATATAAAAAATGCTCATGTTTCTTCTTAAATTATAAATCAAGGCATAGGACCAGAGTCAACCCACAGAAGCAGTAAATCCCACGTTCACAATAGATAAAGCTTTGAGGCAAAAATGAATCTATACAGCAAGAATGCCTCTGCAGTGGTCAGACCTGGAAATGTGTGATGTGGCTTTCTTCATGCTGCTCAGGGAATCAAATCCTTGCCTGTTCCTTTTCATTCCTTTGCCCATCAAATCCTGCACCTTCACAAATCCTTGCCCATTTGTTTTCATTCCACAGGGTTCAATCTTTCCTGGATATTTGTAAAGATATTCGATTATTTTGTGGGTTTTTAAGCCAGTTGTAACCAGGAAGAATTAACCTTCTTCACTTGCAGACCCTGATTGTCTAGAGCAAGTGACAATAGTCACTGGATAATTGTGTCAAGGTGCATCTGTAACAAGAAAGGCCAGGCAGTCACATAAAAGGTGAAGTAAGTATATTAGTGGCAACCTCAAGCTCCCTCATCAATGCTTGCATGTTAAAGTTCAGCTATCTATCCAAGCTGTATGGAGCAGGGAAAGAAAGCAAAATATCATTGTATGAATGTCATTGTAAAGGTCCATTTCTAGCACACAGGTGCTTTCCAAAAGCTTCCAGAGACTTCCAGCACTTTCTGAACTCTCGCATTACATTTGCACTTTCACCCTGCACGAAGAAATTGAATGTTGAGACCGAGACCAAATTTTAAAAAGACCGATCTTCACATTAAACTTACTTAAAAGCACTGAGGACTGGCAAAATTCCATTTGCTGATTAAATACATCTTTAGTTTTGCTCTTCATAGCTGCTCTTTGCTGACTCACAAATATAACAGCAAGAATTTTTCATTTAAAATCCATCAGATTTCATGCCATGTAAATACAATATATGCTTTTTCTGAGGAGTTTCTAGCTTCACCTGCTTTTAAGTACATTCACACAGCCTCAGAATACACAAAAGAGGGCAGTTATGAAAGTCTTATCAGAAAAATAGCCATTCATATTTACATTTATGAAAGACTTCAGTTATCATCTCAGAAACATATGACTGCAGAGTTTTCCTCATTTGAACTTCTTTATGAAAAGCTACCATGCAATACAGCAATAGAAACGGTCAGAAAAAAGGGGTGGAGTGTGTGTGTGTGTGTTTCCCTCCAAGCCTACAGGTGAAAAATCTACATATCTACCACAGAATTTTTTTCTAAATTGTTGTTCTCCCCTCTTTCAAATCTCACTCTTCACCCTCTGATTCTGATATACTGTGGCTGAAAATGTTTACCATGCTCTGTTTGGGAGTGCTACTACATCACTTAATGGGATTTTTAATTCATGTGCACTGTTATTTTGACACAAACAGCTCCCTGAACACATCACATCTCCTACATTGCATGTCACTTGCCAGGAGAACAATGATGATCCTGGGGTACTTCTAACCTACAGTTTTCAACCAACTATTTAAATTTTCAGTAAAAGCTGCATTTTCCAGGGGAAAGCAGGTATTTTTCACATATTTCTTTTGGTCAAAAGCTTGGGGGTCTGTCAAATGCATTTTCTGGCATAATTTTTTCAGTTCCACGTGCGAAGCTGAAGCTGAGTCCTGTGGCAAGGGAGAGAGCAACTTTACCCTTGGCTATGGTTTTGGAATTGCAGTACTACCCCAGACAGGAGGGGCTGGAATTGGTGGGTGTTTGTCAAGAGAAAAAGGGAGGGGTAAAAACAACAATCTGTAGTCTGAAGTTACAATAACTGATTATGTTTACAATAACGCCAAAAAAAAAAAAAATCTGTAGTGAGAACAGTGTATAACTTTGTGAAATTAAACAATATTTTTTACAAGAAATTTCAGACAATATTTCTGACAACCAGGCAGTGACAGACTCTGAAAATACAGTGACTTTCAGAAGCAACATGAAACAAAAATCAGAGGACAAGATCCTGGTTTTGAGTACTTAGCTCCAAGAGTTTATTGTAACTGTAACACATGGTAAGAGAAATTAGGTTGGAACAACAGAATTAAAGAAAGAATTAAGGAAAAAATTGTGACATATGAAACATGCATTAACAGAGAACTGCAGCTGCAAATAATCTAAACTGAGCTGGTGAAGCAAATTATCTGTTAACATTACACATGTTAAATTTATTTCAGCTAATCACTTAGTTCCTTTCTGTGTGTTCCTTTTTTTTTTCCCAAGGATCTTTCTTTTTGTATTTCTCATCTGTTCCTATTTCAGCCAAAACAAAAACCCAGCCTCCAGATGAGATTTTTCACTACATCCTCAGACCAAGCTAGAAAAAAACAGACCTGCCATGATGTTGCTCAGATGGAAAGAGGCTGGGGTTTTTAGGTACTGAGTAATTTGATGAAAGACTTTAATGAACATCACCCACAGAAAAGGAGAGCACTCTGGCTCTTACAAAGTTCTACAGAAAAAAAACTTTGCTTTTAGCATGACTTAGTGAAGAAAATGTTGTGACACTGAAACAAAGCCTTGTAGTTTAACTTAGCTTTGGCTGGAAATGAAAACAGCTTATTTTTAAGACAATGTTAAAAAATCCAGAATACTGTCATTCCATAAGATTCTAATTTCTTTTGTCACAACTGCTTGTATATTTTAGAAGCTGCCAGAATACTGGCCACAGGTGCAGAGTTAGGCACTGAACAATGTGGGCTCAGAAAATTCAGACACCGAGGATAGGAAAAAAAAAAAACAAACAAAACACCAAACCAGAAACGGCCAAATTTACAGCAAGGTGGACTTTTGTGGAAGAAAATAAGGTATCATGAGAGGAAGGAGTATCTGATATCCTCCAGTTCCCAGGTTCCTAAGGACAGACATCAATTCTGAGTGGACAGACATCAATTCTGACTTCAGAGAGATGAGTGTTTTTTGCTGGGGGCATATGCACAGCAACGGAGAGAAGTCAAGTCTCCAAGGCCATCTCTAGCAGCTCCCACACAACTACTGCAGATACACGATCCCTCAGCTGAGAGACTTGGCAGAGAGTCAATATTCTGGCTTACAGCACCAACTGCTGCTACCACACTCAACTTCATTTCGTCTTTTCACTCTGCTCGGATGAAGGTTATCTAGGATAGGTCTTAAGAAGCTAAGGCATTGAAAAAACACGCCTTTTATTAAAAAGTGTAAGAAAAGCAAAAAGTCCAAAATATGCCTTCATTTGCCCCTCTGCTGTGCCACAGATACAGTTTATTAAATAATTCTGAATCAGAAGTAACTTCTGTGGACCTCCAGCTTGCTGCAAGCTTTGCATCTCACACAGAATCTGAAGCAGCCTAGGTATATTCGTTTCTGCTCAAGGAAATTCTTTGTGAAATTAATCTTTTGTAGAAACTGCGGCATGCTCACTTGAAAACGTACAACTTGGAACACATAATTTTAAAAGATGTCTCTGTTTATGCTTCATTCAGGTCACGGCATCCTCCACTACCATCTTTAGTGTCCATCCTAGAAACATTTATTACTTCTTTTAACTGTTTTGTGATTTTCCTTAATAAACAGTTCAGGTATCTTGTTCCTACATTCATTTGTGAGTGCCCTGTTGCTGCACCTATATTTGCACTGTAGAAATATCCACCCTAACTTCTTTTCTTATTACAGAAAATCCACAAATGATGATAATTGAGTGGCCATGACGTTTCTTTGAGCCTCGTTAGTTTTTTCTCTCCACAGCCTTCTGCTATGAAATGACGAAAAACATGAAGCCTCTACATCTCTAGCTTTATCACACTGCCCAGCAGCAGTCAGTTCATCTTGTCCACCTCCTTTCCACACTCTCACTTTCTGCTTTGTGAAATACGTCCCACTGGATACACACAAGCCAAAACTCTCCTCTTTTAATGCATCTAAAGCTCAGACACACCTTTAAATTCCAGCTGGTGAAACTTTACTGCCCACTGGAGTACTGAACATTTTTATGATCTTGAAATAGCGCAAAGATAATATTTAATAAATTTTACACAACTTTCAGCGCTGGTTATAATAAGTTGAAACAAGGTGTGTTTGCCAAACACTGAGCATCCAGCAGGTTAATGGCATGGCACAGTTGAATAATAATTCATTAATTCAAACACGGTTTTGACCCTTCTTCTATTTATCAGTGTGACTTCCACACTACAGCTGAGACAGACCACCAAGGACTGCCTGAAGCCCAGTGCATTCCGAAGATCTGAGGCTCCTTCTGTCATTGTTTCCTTGTTCCTCCATTGCTGGTGAGCGTCCTGGGTCTTTGAGGAAGACAAGGTGGCAGTTCTTTGGGAGGCCTAGTCTGTCCAAAGGCAGTGAGGTGACACCCCACCAGGCCAGGCTGGGTGCATGGTGCCTAGTCAGTGCTCTGAGTCATACAGCAAATTACATCACGTGAAGATGTAACCTGGAGAATCAAATATACCCAGATGAGCTTCCTTCTTCAAAAGTCAGCTAGGTCACACTGGAATCGCACCAAGCAAGAATAAAGAAAAAGCAATATGGTCTCAATAATAGCAAGCTAAATATAAATTTGAAAATCAATCAGCTTTGCAATCCAGCCTGAAGGACACTCTTTGGTGAACAATAACATATATTTTGAATGAGTTTTTTAATATTCCTCACATTTATGCTTTCCTCTTTCCCCTCTTCCCCTGTTTTTATACCAGAAGAGTTAATGGCAACTAGTGGGGGAAAAAGCAATAAAAAAGTATTAAAAAAAATTCTTGCTTATCCAAGAGTGAGCACCTTACTTTGACTGTAGTCACAAGAGGGTGACACTAGGAGGTTTTTGCTTTATTAGGGACTGGAAAACAACTCAGAGTGTTACTGTTCTGAGACAAAACAAAGAATTTGCCCAATTCCTCCAAAGGCAGTTTGGGAGAGTAAGAAAGAGCAACAGCTGTTTTCTTCCCAGGAAATACTCTTGGAACATTTCACTCACGTTTTTCTAATTAAACTAGTTCAGAAAGTACTGTGTCCAGGGGGCTTATTTTGTACAAACAATGTTTTTTTATCTTAGTAATATCAGAACAGTCTTTCATGAAAATGCAAATTAACCATGTAAAAATAGTTTGTACTTCTCAGCATTTGAAATCCCCTCTGAGATTTTCAATGAGAAGTTTTGTAGCTTTGATTTAGAATCCAGCAAATTTTTACAGTTTGCAAAGCAGGTTATGTTTGATGATTTAAAGCCTATCTAAAGCTGAAGAGTAAAGATTTAACACCCGATTGTTAAGAGGTTTCGTGCCTCAAAAGTGCTTTTTGTTAAGAATGAAAAGACGAGCAAGAGGATCCATAAAGCAGACATGATCTCTAATCACAGAAACAGAAAGCACCATCGTTATTTTGGCTTCCTGCTCACTTCCATTCTAAAACTAATTTCAAGCTAGTGAGCACGACAATGTTAATACTGCAGAGTTCAAACTTTATTAGAGAATAACTAAATGCAAACATTTGATCAAATGACAAGTGGCTTTGTTTCTATTGACAAGTATTGTTTGTATTACTGTGACCTATAGGAACCCCAGTCAACAGCCAGAAAGCAGAGATACAAATGCTGACAGCTGCCACAACGTGTGCAGATAGATGGAAGAAAGCACAATTATCCCATTTTCCAGTGGATGAAAGTCTGTCAGGAACTTTACTCCTCTCAACAGCAGAGCAAGGGAAGGTCACAGCCATACTTCTTCCTCTCCATAGAAATTATCTTGCTTGATGAAACAGAAGTCTGTGAGGAAAAGCAACATCAGACTGGACTACACTGACCCACCTGCTGATGCTCTTCTCCTTTCTTCACTCTGTTCAGCCCAAAACTAAGAAGTGGTGTCAGGAACAGACAGTATACTTTAGATCTGCTTTTGTCATCATAGGTGTGTTACATACCTCTCTTTTCTCCAAACTCATGAAGCCTATGGCTGCACAGCACAGACAGGACTTGGGAATGAATTTCAGCATGCCATGGAAGGATCATGCCATCACTTATCATCAGTGTCATTTCAAGGTGACCTTAAAAGCATCCCATACTGATCTCCTCAGTCTCTTCTTTACTTACCACCTACGTTTCCAATGCTTTTCCAAAAAAGTGACTTTCTGGTACCAAAGGATAACCTCAGAGCAGCACTGTGACATGGGAGCATCATCTCATGGACACATGAGGAGCTGTGGATTCTGCTCAACAACTGCAGCTTGGATCACACTGCCCTTGTTTGCAGGGGTGGTGTGTGCGAGCAGCTGCTCCATTTGCTCTGCACAGCCTTGAGACAGGCTGTGAGCCACGCTCAAGCAGCAGCTTGTTGTGCTATCCCTGGGGAGGAATGAGGGGGGAAGGAGCTTATCAAAACCAAATACCTTGCTAAACAGGGAAATTCAGTCCTGGTTGAGAGCAGCTGTGGCAAGTGAGTGACACACTACACCAAAAAGGTTATTCTGCACCACAAACCAGTCTCTGTTTAGAAAAAGACTGAAAGTAAGAACTGAAATTTGGAAGGAGAGGGGAGAAGAAATTAAAAGAAACTATAAAATCAAGATTTAAACTGAGATCCAGAACTTGCAGGACTGTCTAAGTGCAGTCTCTAGTACACAGCTCATGCTCAGCATGTGCCAGTCTGGGAGCCAGCATGATGGTGACTGGCAATCACCACAGAAGTGCTAAGCTTCTCCTGGCCTGGGGCAAAGCATATGCCACTCACTTGACTTTCCTGGTTATTTTTGTCTGTCTGAGAAAGAAGTACAATGTGCTTTAATGTCTGCATCTGGCACAGCACCTCAAATGGTTTTACAAATTCAGTACAAGTCCCAGCTCCCTCCCATGCATACCAAAGCTGGAGGCTGATCTGATTCAGCACTAGATTTAAGTCAGTTTAAAAGCACAAAGTATTTGAGTTTGTTCTGAATGTGATGATCCCTCCCTGAAGGTTGAATTCTGACTGAAAACCATTTCCACTAATATGAGAGGCACAGTGCATACACTGATACATCATCAAAATTAACTCCCCATGTGAGAAACTACAGCTCACAGGCAGAAAACTAATTTCTTTCTCAGGACTACACAGAGATGACCTATACTGTGAAATACAAGTTGTGCAAAAAGCCTACTCCAGTAAAAGCAAAAGCCTCCAAGAAAAACAAATACTTTTCAATCTACTAGCAATCAAGTTTCTGCTCAAAACTTGGCAGGTCATACTCAGTAAAAAGCAAATCAAATTTGGTACAAAATCAGTATCTCAGTAAACTACTTACACTAAGACTAGCATAAAAACTCTTGTAATTTCCAGAACCCTTCTGATGGGAGCTTGATCTGATGAAATATCAAGGGTGTCTGAGAAGATGAATATTCTAAAGTGCTTCTGAAGCTGGTGGGAAAACAAGTTCAAGATTTTCCCGTGCAAGGCTCTGTGTAATAAACACCTAAAAAGACTGGAAAACAGACAACATGGGGCAGCATCAAGTGGGACAGACAATCGGAAGAATTCCTGTCTGTTTGCTATCTGCCCTAGCAAAAAAGCTAGGGAACTTCAAAACAAGCTGGCAGGCAACAAAATATTTTTTCACCCAAGACAGGAGGTTCACATCCCTCCTATGCTGTCACCCCAGAGCTGAATGCAGTGCTCCAGGTGGGTCTCACCAGAGCGGAGCAGAGCAGAGGGGCAGAATCCCCTCCCTCCCCTGCTGCCCCTGGGGCTCTGGATGCAGCCCTGGAAACAGCTGGCTTCTGGGCTAAACATGTCTCTCCAGTTTAGAAATAAGGATGTCATGTGGCACTGTGCCAAATTATTTGCTCAGATCCTGGTAGATACCATAAAAACCTGAAATTCAGAAACATTTTAGAAAGGTGCTGGAAATTCTGGATAAATCCATGTAGGGAAGATCAGTCCCTCATTTTTACATAGAAAAATATCACCTGCAGCTCAGAAACAGACTGTTTGTCAAGGAGATATCCCTACTTTCCAGCCTGCTCTTACACCTCTTGCCGGGAGTCTACTACTGATCATGATATCCTTCTGAAAGTCACACACGCAACAAAGCCAAGGGTCTGGAAAATTAGAACCCTCCACCAACAAGAAAATCTCAATCTGCTGCTCTGATGCTGTCTTTGCAGGAGCTTTTTCAGTAGAGAAAGAGTCTTTCTTGGTTGAGTGCTCCTCCATTCTTTTTGCAGGCTGGTTCCTACTGCACTTTTCATGCTCCAGGTTTCTATTTCCTTGAAGCCGTAAAATCATGCCAAGATACCCTTCAGGGACTTCACAGCAGAACATGTGCACACCTCTCTCACTTCAGACTAACCGTTCTTGTCCCGGACTAACCACGGGGCAGGATGGGCTTGTGGGCTGACCTGGTACTGCCGTAGGTCTTAGATCCTCAAGCAACCACTTCTTTTTAAAAGTGCCCATTTTCCAAACCATTCTTGGGGACTACACTTTTGTCTGCCTGCCAAAAGAAAATGTCTTAGCTGTACAACTTACCCACGAGTTCAAAGGATCAAAGGATTATGTTTCAGTCTCAAAATTATTAATTTAAGATTTCCATTTCACATTGTTTTGATATGCATTTTTTTTTCTTTGTAAACTATTTCTGTAAAAAAGAAAGGTTTTAACTGTTGAAAAAATTACTCATTTCATTTCAAACTGACAAGAATTAGACTTCCATCAAGATCATTCTTTGTCTGAAAAGAGAATGCTTTCACTGTTTTGGAAATACAATACTTTTTGCAATAAAAGCATTTCATTTTGTCTTAAAAGCAGCAGCCAGCCTTTTAGGTTTGAATGCAGTATACTATAGCACAAAAAAAGAAAAAAGGAAAAGAAAAATTGCAGTATAACATTCTTTGGAACCAGGCAGGTGAGGAAAAAATATTTTGCTATAATAATAAAAGGACTCATTTTCTTTCTGCTAAAGTTCTGTTGTCTTCTTTTGTTCACAGGATGTTAAAGTTTTGTCTCTAAAACTGGCGTGTTTTGAAATCCTCATGATGTACCTCCCAGGAATTCAGAAACCATGAATATCCCTTTAAACTGTAAAAAAAAAGGCACAGATGTTCAGCTTTTCTAAGAATTCAGTAGTTTGTTCCCTTAGGACTTTCAGTACTTTTTATATGACACTGACACAGTGATATGTAATAAAACATGCAAAAGAATAAGAAAACACTTTTTGTACAGGTAAGAGAGATGTTGACTGCAAAGGCCATGTTCCTGAAGACATGTACAATAAAATGTTTTACTGAAAATATTTAATTAAACCCAAAATATAGTAAGTATTTTCAGCCACTACTTAGCATGATTCTTACTAATCTAAGAATACTAAAAATTAAAAAACCTTGTAACAATGGAAAGAAATAGAAGATATTAAATATTTGTTCATTAGCAGTTCTGACAGAACTCCAGTGGCTCTAAGAGTTCTTTAAAAGAGAGGTGTATTTGACTCATAAACCCCTAATAACCTTTCATGTGATCAGAGAACAGTTTACAAACAAATTTATGAAGGAATTCTAGACGGAATCCTCAATATTTCACAATTTAGCTCTCTCAAACTTGCACTTAAAAAACCAGTACATACAACAAGCAAAGCATTCTGCTCTCATTATTGGCCAGACCTGCATAGGTAAACACCAGAATTTTACTGCAGAAATCTTTTCAACTGAGACATGAGACTGACTTCTTGAAAGACACATTCTCAAATGAGGGTTTTTTTACAGGGTGATGCCAGATCATGACAATTCCACTGAAGCATCAGTAATGGAAATGTTATTATTGAAAAACAATGTTTTTGCACAAGGGAAGCAAAGGCTTTTTTTTTCTTTTTTTTCTTTTTTTTTTTTGTGTGTGTGTGTGTGTGTGTGTTTCTCTGTGTGTGTGTGTTCCTCTCCAAAACAATTCAGGCGAGATTTCCTCCAGTTGATGTGTTTCTTTGTCAGCCTTTTTTATTTCTCCTCTATGGCAATGAAAACCACAAAACAAACAAATACATCCCCAGCTCTCAGCTTCATTGATTTATTTACAACAGGAATGGACCTGACAGCCTACATCCCAACAAACTATGTGTGGATTCCAAAGGCAATGAATAATCCCCTCTAGGCTCAGATGAAAGCACAGGCATTGCTCCCATCCCTTCTATTGTCAATTTAAAATATGCTTGACCATATTCCATGCTCAGCACTCAAAACATAGCAGCACTTACAGATCCCAAACTCAAATTTTGTATGAGAAGACTTTCAAAACAGATTCTGCCAGAGCAGAGCCAGAATCACAGAGATGGTTTAGTGCTACTGGCAGTTAAAAATCACTTTGAGGAGGCTTCTTTCCCCAGTGCTGCTGGCTATTTTCCTATAGCTACACCACCTAATCCTAGCCCAGGATACACTTTCTTCTTTCCTTCCACAAAAATGGTTGTTGTTAGGTAGGAGATCTCTGCCTGGTTTTCTTCAAAACATCAAGACTCACACGTACCTTTTTGCAGTTTCGACAGGTCTGCCCAGAGCTGCTGAGAGGACAACAGCCACCGTCCCGCTGTGCCTGCCCATCTGCTGCTCAGATTCTCCCTCCTGTGACTCTAGACTTCCCTCTGAAGTTACTGCCCAAACTGCCCAAAAACCCGTGTTTGACTTCCTCACATAATGTGACTCCATTAATTTGGCACAGGTTCTGATTACCTTTCCCTGAGAGGCATTAGAGAATATCTAAAGATTAGATGCTTTTATCTTTGGTATTCTCAGTTTTCAGAGAGTCTTTTCTGATATTTATTTCCCATAGTTCAAGTTTTAGCTATTTTTTTCTGAGACTTCGACTTGCAACAAACCTTCTAACCTTTGTCTCATTCTACTGGTAGTGCATAAACACAAATAAGTCAGTTGAAATAAATCTGCAGTCCTTCAGGTGGAACATTTGTTTAAAAAGTTTATACGTACTAGCCCTTTCCAACTGTAGAGAAACTATTTTCCTCTACTGCCACAAACCTTTTAGAAATGTCATACTCCTGTATATGAAAAAGAGACACACACAGAGCATATCAGCCAATATTACTGATCCACTAATATAGACTCTTCATACATAAGGAATCCACATGGATTTTTGGACAACAGAGTGAAAGTCACAACTCCAAATTATCTGGAGGACTAAGAGCCAACAAACAAAATATTCTGACACTAATATTAGTGACACTAATACCCAGTAGCAAACACTGCCCTTGGTGACACACACCATCTGCACATTTTAGGACCACTCACAGAACTGCCAGGATTTGCCAGTTTGGTCTCCGAACTGAAAGGCTCAACAAACTCTCAGAATCAAACAGAAAATGTCATTCCTTTTGCTGAGAGGGAAAGTTAGAACAGCAAAATATATGTCTAACATACCGTCTTCCAAGGAAAAACATCCCTTTTCAATCTGCATTCATACTGCTACCTTTTATTCTGCACTCACAGTCTCATAGCAATTTTTGGTGATATTTATGTAGAACCTACCACAATGCCTGTGACTCAGACACACAGCACTACTGTCATGTGAATTAGTACCGTTTATAACAATAACAGTAAAATTCAGTAACACCCCACAGGAGGAAAGTTTATTTTATTGTTTGGGCTCCCTATAGAGATATGGCTTGAAAAACAATCCAACAAACAATACCATGTACACTCATTTGCCACAATGGGTTACATATGTGGATTTAGAGACCTTCCTGTGAGTCTCAGCAATAAAAACAATCCATGTTACAGCCAAAGCTGCATCATGGGCCACCCTTTGCTTCCTGAGGTACATAGCAAACTCTTCGTGTGGTAGCCAAAGCACAGTTCATGAAAAATATGCTTCCTATGGATCTCTACGACTGGCCACCAGTTAAGTCCTATTTTTCCCATCCCCCACTCCCCCAATGCCTGACAGGGTGCAGGGTCTGTTAAACACACACCACACACAGAGGAAACAGAAGCGGATCAGAACGCCAGTCTATAATGGAGACAATTGTCTGTGTATCAACGTGTGTCTGCTTGTACTTCCACAGATGCATTGATCCAGGCCACTTCCGGCCCTCCAAGAAGAACAATCTATTAATCGCCTTCCAAACTGTAGCAAAGTCTGGGGTGAACCTTTACATTTTATTTTGCAACATTTACTACTTTTTAAGCACACTATCATATTCCCAGAAAAGTTTCACAATCCCTGCGCTGCAAATTAAATACAATCTTTTCCTGGATAATTAACACCAGGCATCTCTGCAAAGACTGAAAGAATAAGGGTTTCATCACAGTCCCCTGCTACCAAGGGGACTTCCACGGGGACTTCTAAAAGGAAAGCCCAAGGACTGATTACTAATAGCGAAATGCACATGAGAAGTACATTTGGATTAACTTCTATTAGATCTCTAGCCAAGTTCAGACCCGTCCACTTAGACCACAGCATCCTTCTGCCAACATCTGGAATTTGGAAAACACATTCATTTAATAAATGACACATTTTGAAATTCACCATCAAAGAAGCACATCATATATTTTACAACACTTGGAGGAGCACACAGAAAACTTTACTATGTTCAAAGATCCTATTGAAAAATATTCCTCAGTATTTTCATTCTGCTGTTCAGGTGGGTACTCTTTTGACTGACTCCTCATGGTGTAATTATGCTTCTGCCAGCCTTTCCACCTGCACTGGATGTCTCAGTTTTCCATTTGGACATGAGCAACCCAGTGAAAAGGTTGGTGCAGTCACTGCTATTGCTGTCACATTTTGTTTTCACAGGCTATAGGCAGGAACCAAGTAACAAAGTCTGTGCTTCTGCTCAACTCGCTTTGAATATTGCCATAGCAGAGTTCTGCCTCTGTGAGTCTGCCATCCAAGAACCAACCTAAAAGCATCTGCTGAGCTAAACCTCAGTCATGTATTTTGGAAGGACGAGGACTGATCCTGAGGGCTGATAGCCTGATGTGATGAAGTTGTGGAAGCTTTCACAGAAGAAGAGTCGTAGGCATCAGGGTGATTTAAGGTATTGTTCAGGCAGGTCACCTCATGACAAGTATCTGATGGTGGAGATCTGGACTCTGGTGGGACAGACTTCAAGACAGAGGCTCTGCCGTTGTGTTCAAGCAGATATTCTAGGCGTCCTTATATCTCTGGTGTATTTCCCAAATGTTTCTGGAGTCACCGCTCTATGTGGGATTCCAGACTGAATTGCTGTGGGGCGGTAAATGGTGCGTCAAGCTGGAGATATACGAGAAACTTTCTGACAAGGCAACGCTTAAGCCATGTTGGTGCAAGAAATAACCTTGAAGTCTTCCTTCCTTCCTTGATGCTTACCTTGCTCCTTCTAACACTGAATGTTGCTGAATGATAGGGCAGGTTTAACAGAACTCTGTCCTTTCCTCCTCAACATACCCAAGTATCATTGAAAATTCAGAGACTGGAGGGGATGTGAATGGTCAAGTCCACAGAGAGGGCTGGGGAGCAGGAAGGGCTTGAACCCTTGAGCTTTTCTTCTGCTTGTTTCCAGGAGGAAACCCAGTGAGGGAATTGCAAGCAGCAGTGAACAGACAAGTCCATGGTCTCCATATCATAGCATAGCACTGGATGGCAGCTGGATGTTTTGTCAGGAAAGATTTCTGATCAAACATCTTTTTCTGATCTTTTGAGAAACTACAGAGCCTCACAAGCAGAATGTTCTCAAACTTTCAAAGTCTGATAGCATGATTTAAGAGACAGACTAAGACCCAGTGATGACTCCAGACAGAACAATTTAGCTTGATAGAACAAGTTCCCTCAAAATGACTTTTTCTTTTGTTTTTAATAATAGATTCAGTCAATAGCCAGGAGGAAACATAGTTTCAAAACCTTTCATGGTAACTCAATGCACCAATACCTACTTGCTTGCTTGGGGTGTACTAAATCGTGTAGGTTCAAGAAAAAACCTTTTTCTTCTTGAACTAGAAAGGCACAGCTTTCCTCCCCAGGCAATGACCGTCTGTGGGCAGTTCAATTAAAGATCTCAAATCTCCTGGCATTGATTAGCCATGTTTGCCCATCCCTATCTTTCACTGATAAATCCTTTGTTACCTTCACGATCAGAAGCACCTGCTCTCTGTCTGAGGTAAAAACACTATTCTCTTTTAATCCGCCACACACAGGATGCAATACTGGAAGTGCATTTTTATATTCTGATTTATTCAATTTAGGCTGACTTGAATTCTGATGCAATACATGCAGTAATGAATAACAGAACAGGGTTAAAATAAATCAACCGCTTATATGCCACATTACCAATCTCCCAGCACTGACATGAAACAACAGGGAGCTCAAGAACAGCATGAGGAGTCACTGTGTGTAGTACTGCAGCAGAAGAAAATACATTCCCCAGCTACAGCTGGCCTCCAGTTCAAATCCTGACCAAAACCACTTAAGCAGTTATTGTGCAATAATGACCTTGTTTGTGCTCTGATTCTTTTCTAAACGATGCTATACAGTAAATTGGAGGGGTTCACTGTAAATTGCGTTGAGTAAATTCCCATCAGTGGGAACTGGACTATGGTGAATGGACTCACGACTGCACTCTGAGGGTCAGTGATCCCAAGCTGAAACCACAAGTCAGAAGTCTAAGTTTAAAAGGGAAGAAAGATTACTGGTTGTGAAAGGAAAGAAACCATCAGCCCACATTATGCAGCAAGGTGACTGCAAGTCTTCAGCAGCACCTCTTAAGTAACTCAGAAGATCCTCTTCAGCAGACCAAGGAGCATCTACAGATTTTGTGGCTCTATGCTAATTGATTACAGACCAACTATCAAGGAAACTATCACTTTAATCATATAAGCCAATGTCCTGCATTAGAAAAGAGGCCACACATGGACTACTTTTCCATTGTTGACTTTATCCCTTTGGATTCCCTCCCTGGCCCTTTGGATTCCCTACTCAAACTGCAGAGTCTTGTCTCTGGCAAAGCTGGTAAAAATGAATCCCAGATGTTAAAGTTATTCTCACAAGTTGAAACAAACAAAAAAATAATTACCCTCCTAGCACTGGGCAGATTGGACCCATTGAACTCCACCCACAATTTAGTATTTTTCAAGGGCAGTATCAAGCTCCAGATGTGGCACTCATCAGACCAAATGTAAGTATATATCCCTAAGCTTGTGCCCTCAAAATCTCTTTCACCATCACTGAAAAACAGATCATCTGATCTGAACCATCAGTCTTGGGATGAGTTAAACTGCACCCAAAGAAGGGCCCTACAAGTGTCCTCTTCTCTGAACCCATAGGTCTGGACAAGCTGAGACGGGGACAGAGTCATGTTCAGTCCAATATGTCTCATTCACCTGGGATACCATTAGATTATTCTGTGTTCCCCTGCAGCCTTGTCTCTGCCACACTGGTGAATACAACCTGTACTCAGCTGTAAAAACTGAGAGCTGCCAAGTCTGTATTGCTGTGTGAAGTTCAGACGCCTGGCACACCACATCTTCATTCAACTTATGTAAAATCTGGCATATGTAACACTGCAGCCCAAAAAGCAGTACTGAGGATATTCTCCACTGTATAGAGATATTCTAATCATCACATGAGGAATGGATGAAGATTCTGGAATACATTTAATTTCTAAATGATGATTGTTTGCAGTAACGCCTCATCCATCAAACTAATGAAACATTTAAAACAAAAAAGCACTGGAAGCAAAATATAAGAAGTATTTCATTAAGAAACACATACCTAAATATTCTTCATTAATTTATGTAACAATGTCTTTGTGGAAATTTCTTCCCCACAGCTTTCTGATCTTTTCCAATTTTAATTGAAGTTTTTCTGAATTTTTTTTTTTTTTTTTTTGATGACCATTTCATAATACTGAACTTAGAGTGGCAATACCAGTAAATAAAATACTGGACCACTATGTGGTTCTCATGCCTCTGTGTAAATTTTTGCTGCTGTGAATAATACTACTCAAAGAATACCATCTCCCTGCACCATGCTTATTCCTATAACTCACAAAGCAGTCTTGTAAGATGTTTAATTCTTCCATCTCATTTCAATACAGCTGAATTACGGTGCTTATTGTCATCAGCAAATTGTAGCTATAAGGAAATAAGAACATAACAAAGCACATTGTAAAAATGACACTTCATAAACACTAAAAGATATTAACCCAGAAACAATGTCATTAATCTGTATTATTTTTACTGATTCATAGAGATGATGCTTGTTATACATGCCCTCCTGGCACAGTTCAGAGCACAGAGTGCTATGTATACTATGCCAATTCTCAAAGCATAAGGTACAGGACCCTATAAAGCAGATAAAGCCAGGAAACACTACCACTTCAGACCATTCTGTTTCTTGAGGCTAGATTCTTAACATCAGAGATGTGAAAGACTGTGAAAACACAGCCGGAGTGTGTATGAACCTTTCCATTCGCCTGAGATTGCTGGAAGACTGAAACAGGAGTTCTGAGATTTGTCTGTTTTTGTTTTCCAGCACTGTTATCTCAGATGCCAAGAAGAATTGAATACCTTTATGACAACCCACCTTCTTCTAAGTGTGCAGGGATGAAGGGGAATTCAGTCTCAGAGAACTCTGCCAGTGCTTTCCAGTGCAAGCATAGCCTGTGTTTGGAGCAAGGTTTGAAGAGTACAGTCTTGTCAGCTGGGTGCAGGATAACTGCATTTAAAAAGGCGGGTAGTTCTTAGTTTCATGTGAGTGGAAAAGACAAACACATTCTTCCTCCAAAGTATAATGCCAATAAAGCTGTTATGTATTGTGTGGTGTGGCAGATAAAAATTATTCTGCTCTGATGTACTGGCTTCTGCAGTGGTATAAAAACGCTTTGGAGCTGAGCACCATTTCCTCAAGGCCTTGAACATCCTTATTGCCCTGAAGGATCTTTTCCTAGACAGTTGCAACAGCAGCCAGAACCTAATGTTTATTTATCCCTTTGAAACTCTCTTCCCTTGCTCCTTGCTAATGCTATGTACCAGCCTTCCAGTAATTGCAAACTGGACTGAGCAAACAGCAGCTAAACTGGGATTAATGCAGTGTACCACACAAGCCATGTTTGCTGTGAATTTCTGGCTACTCCTGGAGCAGAGGTGCTGATTAGACAAATCGACAAGTTACACCTTTCTTGGCTATTTCGGAATTCTAACTGGTTTTAAAATGGCAATATTTTAAAACAGCTTAGTGCCAAGGTCTTCACTGCCAGTTGCACGCAACAGAGTTTTCAGGATATTTCTT
Organism: Dasyornis broadbenti; assembly: GCA_013397935.1. Lineage (NCBI taxonomy): Eukaryota > Metazoa > Chordata > Aves > Passeriformes > Dasyornithidae > Dasyornis > Dasyornis broadbenti. The sequence goes on from VZRN01005383.1 coordinate 336,231, forward strand.
AAATTCTTTCCCGTAATTTCACTAATTCTGTTAGTCAAAATTAAGAGTTTTCACTTGAGAACAGCATTATTTTTTAGTCCAAATTATGGCAGTTTTGCTTTGCCAGTGCAATAACTTCACAGGCTGGTGATGAAAGATACTAGGAGAGTGTTAAAAACTCTATTAAATGAAGTGCAGTTTCTCCAAACAATTAAGTGCTAAATAACCACCAGGATGTCATTTTTCTGCTCACGACCATGTTCATGTTCCAAATTCCAGTCCCCATGTGTAATCATTCCAACAAAGTTGTAGCTTATTGCAGCTATACCTAATATGGCACTGAGTTCCAGATTTAGGACCATGGCACTGTGCTATAGGCTATTTCTGAATAAAATCCACCTCATCATCTAAGCTATAAAATGAACAGAAGAAAAACAGGGGCACATTCCACTTCAGTTTTTTGCAACAACTGCGTTTTCCCCCAATACAATCAACAGTTTCTCAAGTCCTGTGCAAGGATTTAATAAACATTTCTTTAAATATCAACCTATAATTCATGGGCACATCACTAACAGAAAACTTCATAAGCAAGTCCTGATAACATATAAGTTTGTTGCTTGTTTTTATATCCAAACTGCAAGCTGGCAGAAACTCAACATCCAAAACCTTGTGATTTTATGTTGTCAGAGAAAGAATAAATGAACTTTCTGATACTTTATAATAAATATTTTAGAGCAGTGAGCATATCTGATTTTCATCTTTCTGTATTCATAGTTAGTGTATATAAAATGGGATAATAGTACCATGTTAGCCATTTTAGCTTTGTGAAAAATTCATGCATTCTTGTGTACCACACTGATGAGAACAGAAAAACTTGGAAAGAACTATGTAAGTTTGTTCACAAAATAAAAGAATCCCATGTTCTCATTAAAAAAAACATGGGTCCACACAGCAAGCAATGAGAAATTGTTGAATTGGCAGCAATTAAGCACAAGTAACAATTAGGAATACTTGAAAGAAACCAATTCAGAAAGCATTTATGACCAAGTGTTTGAATCAGGCACCCTTGATTCAATACTTCTTGTAACAGAAACACTGCAGCAGGCATTTATCAAAGTTATTGCTCTTAAAGTGGATTTCTTCAATAAAACCTTTTTTTTTGTTGTTGTTAATTTGCTGTGCATTCCTTCCCACACACTGCCATCTTTTGCAGGAGTGATATATTTGACAAGTACACCATGCTTACTGCTCCAAAACACCTTCCATCCATAAAAAAGGGCATATAGCAGAGTGGGTTTTATTAGGTGGCATGGAGTAGCAACTGTTAAAAATCCCAAACACCAAAACAGAAAGAAAATAAAACACACACAACCCACCAGAAAACAGTGCTTTAGTGCAACTCAGTAATAGAATTACAGGATTGTTAAAAAGAGCACACATATTGCTTTCCAGGATCTGCTACTCACACACAGATGAAATCAGCAAAATCTTATTGCTAAAAGCTCAAAAGGATGCAGGACACTGAGCCTGCTTCCTAGAGACTGAGCTTTTTACTTTGAATGAACATCCAGACAAAACTAGGCATTCATCATCTCAAACTTAAACTTCCAGATACAATAATCCTTTTTTGTTGCTATTTTGTATCTTTTTTTTCTCTTTATTTTGCATGCAATCAGCAACCTATTCCTGGAATCCGAGCAGAGTTTTTCTAGGGCACTTAGCAGCTTTCAATAAAATTTCTCCTAAAGAAGAAAATGAAGCAGCTCTCACCAGATCCACCTACAGTTTGCTTCGACATAATCAAAACCAGGGGAGTTCCAAATAAGAGTTTACAGCAAGTAAAAGCTGATCTAAAAGAAACAGATTCACCCACTGTTGTATTCTTCATGTAATTTCCCACATTTTTCCTTTAGGCACACTTTTTCCAGTGCTGAGACTGTACTACCCAACCACACACAGCACCTACACCTTGGTTCTAGAAACCTTTTTCCTCTGCCAGTAACTCTAATAACTGCCTGTGAGGCTCAGGCAAGACACTTCCATACAAATTACCACCTGTAAGAAGGACAGCACTTCTCAACCTCACCAAAGAAAAATTATAAAGAACAACAGCAAAGACGGATAAGGTGTCCTTAGTGACAGAAAGAGAATATCTGACTATCTTCCAACCTCAGATGCAATTCTCAACTCAAACCAGTTCCCTCTAACTGCTGACATTTGGGATGAGTCAGATGCAAATGCATCCCAGCTAAGGACTGGAAAAAACGCTTGTGGTAATATCCTTCAGAAACAGCCTAATCAAATTTTTAGCTGCGCATTGCTGTGGAAAAAGCCTAGAGAAACAGCCTTGGATGAAAATTTGCCTTTGGCAAAGAAACAACAAGCTCAGAAGGATAAAACATGTCTGGTTCACTCATTTAAACACTGTGGAAGCAGCAGGAGTATCTACACAGAACCGCCACTTTGCACCTACAGCAACAACAAAGTTGTAAAGGCCATTGAAAATAACAGACTCATTTCTAATGGTCTTTCTAAAGAAGAAATGGTTACGTTTTGCCTCAGTGAAGATGTCTTATCAGTCTTAACCAGGGGAAAGGATGGGGTTAATTTCAACAAATATCCCAGCCATCCAACAGATCACTATAACCAGCTACCACACACACAGAAACCCCAGATTTGCCAGGGAAATGACACACCTTTGGTCTCTCCTGTTGTATGGCAAACATATTTGGGATTGTAATCGGGATATCTACATAGAAATAACAAATCTCTGAAGAAAGAGTGAAAGAACATGAATACAATCTGTGCCAGTAAACATTATCTTAGATGTCCAACTGAAATAGTGAAGATGAAACTAATCCCAATCTGTGGGATTAGGATGGGTCTTCCTCACATCAAACTGTCATGGAACACTTGAAAGGAACCAACATCACCTTCTGCAATGCAGCGAACTTACTGACAAGAATTACCTGGATATACCAAACAATTTCCTGCATTTATGGGACTCCAGGTACTTAAATTGCCCTTGGTCTCCCTTCTGCATCATTAGCAGCAGCTGGAAGTTTAGCTTCCTAACATTAAATACTGTCAAAACATGTTTAAATGGGTGAAATTTAAGGTAAGAGTTTGATATCTCAATTCAAGTAGATACATTGTATTATCTTTTTAGCCCTCCTGAATTAATTGCTATCACTCTGAGCCAAAAAAACCCAAACCACCACCACAAAAAAAAAAAAAAAAAAAACAACAAAAAAAAAAAACAACCCTCCACCACCACAGTTTCACTAGGATTTCAGTAAGTAATTTCACAGCATGTTGTATGCATGAGTTTGAAAACAGTAATTCTGAAAGTGGTAAACCTGAAGCAATAGATTGGATTAATACATCTGGGACCTAAACTCAGTTTGAACTCTTCTATTTAATCTTTCGTGCTTAAGCAAGCTGCCTACTATAGGCACGCTGTAGACTACCCAGTTGTCATGATTTTACAATGCATGGTCTCACAAATTCAAAAAATTATACAGCCAAGGTAAAATGACTTTCTGCTGTAAAGTGAGAATTTACTCAAGTTAACAAAAGAACTCAGAAAAAAGATTGAGTCCATCTGCTTACCACACTTGCACTTTAGGGTTTGTTTAGAAGCAGTGCTCAAATACAACTCGCCTGACAATATAACCCACAATTGAAACATAACGGATTTGAAATTTAAACTAAACATGAAGCTCGCATCTATGATGGTTTGCTTAAAAAGCTTCAGATAGGGGAAAAAAACACAAATAAGGTTTTCTTCAATCATATGCATAAATTACTGAGTACAGTATCAACAATGTTTATCAAGTAATAGGAAAATAAGACTTTAACTTAAAGTCTCTATTGATCCATTGTCTCAAAACTGGGTAGTACAAAAGCACTCTTCTCTATGCCAGAAAAGGGAAATATGTAAATCTGTTATACACCAGACTCACCAGCAAGGCATTAAATGACATCAAGTCTCCCGTACAGCCTGGAAAGATTTTCAGTAGAAGGAACACCAGCTAGGATTGTAAGGTGTTTTCAAATGACGTTTTGACCCTTCTCTGTCATTTAGACATGTCAAAAATATTTCTCAGGTCTAACACACTGGGTAATGAAAACATTAAGAAAAAATACAAGAAGCTGCACATCACTCATTTTGGTTTTATTACTGTCTCACACTGCTTTCCTCAGCATGCACAGCACTAGCTACTTTGGTCAGGGATTTTTTTACTGTGTATATTTTTATTGTGTGTATTTTATTTTGGTTTGATTTTCTTTGTAGGAGTTGGGGCTGGGTTTTTTTAATGGCTATGCCTCCATCTTCATTTCCATAGAGAGAATGGGTACCCTCCCCAAAACAGAGCAGGACTGAACCCTGTATTATCTGTTCTAAGTGCAGATAAAAGAAAAAGCAAAATCTTCCTGATCATTCCCCTGCTCTGGTTCCCCAACAACTGCTATTTCCTCTACAGGAATCTACAGTCAAAACCAGAAAAACAGTCTCATTTCCCAATCTGATTACATCTGTACAGCTGCTGATGTTGGAGGTTCAGACAAAAACTGGAGTTGAAGGCTCAAAAATGAAGTTCTTTCTCCCTGGGATGTTTACATTCTGAAAGCTTAGAGAACTTCCTTCGAAAAGCAAATGAAAAAAGCAAGCAACATCAAGATCCATGTGGTCTATGTCAGGCAAGAGCTATACAAAGAAGTCCTCTCAGCTCAGTGGCTTTGAATACTTCAGATGGAATCAATTTAGTCACCTATTTAGGCAGATATACCACAGATTTCAGCATTTAATTACAGATAGTAGAGATCCAAGTAAGTCCTGCATTTTCTGGATGTGCCAGGGAGAAATGAGCTGAGCCTTGACAAGACTTGCCTACTTACTGAGCACTCTATTATTTACTGCTCTCCCAAGCAGGTGGTAATATAAAAGATAAATATTATTTCCCAAAATCATTGCCATGACTACAATTAACCTTGCATTGCCTTCACTAGAATCCATGTCTGCAGCCAAGCTGGGGGTGAGATGTTGGGTGTGTGGGACTTTCAGGGTAAGTCAGATCTATAAAGTGACAGGCTTTAAAAAAAAGAAACAAAAGAAGGCTACAATGAATTTTAAGCACACTTCAGCTGGAAAATCCACTTGTCTCATGCATGCGGTCTCCATGCACACTAAGGAGCATTCACCAGTATTCCTACGTTCAGCACATACAGTAAGGGGACTGTGACTGGGGAAAAAAAAGTCCAAACCAGTAACTATGAAATGCAGTCTATAAAAACGCTTGGGAGATTAGGGTTTCTCCGGATTAATTTTTACTTCTTCTTTTATCACAAGAAAAATAATAAAGAAGAGCTTCTTAGAAGATGATATGAAGGAAGGTTGTCTGTGTCAGTCACGAACATACCTCCACTTTCTCTAACAAGGTGAGTTATTATTTCAAAGACATTCCTATATACTGCCAGGTGTGAAAGTCTTATAGCCCAGAGCCACACTGATCAAGCCATTTCAATTTCATTTATTACTTTCACACACCAGTGCTGCAAAACAGGCAAAAACACAGAGGGAAAACTCTGGACTTTATTAACTTTTTGAACAGAAATGTTTATCCAAGTCAGAACTAAAGTTCCACACTGTCTTTTAAGTTCAGCTAAGTATTAGAACTCAAGCAACCAGAGTCCTCAGATGATAACTTAGCAGCTGCTGGCAACAAGAATAGACCTTGACACCTGGTTATTCAGCATATTTTTAGATTTCAATAAACTGCCTCTCATTAAGACATGTAATGGGGCCTGTATTTATTTAGAGCACAGCGCAGGACAGCAATGGAGTAAAACACTACAGCTGGTGTTGAGTTCAGCTTGTCCAAGACAGGACAGACCTGTTTGGGCTGCTGTCGGGAGGTGGAGTTTGCTGCAGCTGGACCTTCCTGGTACCTGAGGTCATCCAATCCTTTCTCAGGCATCTTCATGTCCACATCCCAAAGTGCAGATGAGGTGAGCTGCTGCACAATCACTGGGATGCTCTCCTTCAGTTACCCCACACTTGACAGAAGGTGCCTAAGCCCTCTTGTCCGTTTGAGCGGCAGCCCAGCAGCCCCACTGCGTGTCACCCCTGTCCAGCTCTTCACTCTTGGAATATCATTACAGAGTCTGTTCCCTTCGTTACAGCTACCTGAGAAGAAATAATCCTTGAACATAGCAGATTTACATCTGTTACATCAAGAGCAACAACTGGCCCTCAATTACAAAACCCAGTGTTTTCTGCTACACTTCTAGAGACAGTTCACTCTCTATTAAAAAAAAAAAAAATTCATAACATGAAAGTAGTTTTTAAAATATAAAAGCATTTACAATCAGAGCAGGAAGCTACATTTTTACTCATTTGATACCTATTTCTTGCATCTGTAGATATCTCCACACCATACATATTAAACACCTGTAGGAGACATTGCTGCAAAGATCAACCCTGCTTCCCACCAAAAAAAATCCAACTAAAAAACCAGTGTCGACTTAGAATAATTTAACTTAAGATAAGGAATAACAGATTCATTTAGCATTTTACAAGATATCAGAGGGGAGGGAGAGACAACAGTATTCCAAAATTAACTCTCATTTTTGCTGTTAGCTATTGATGACTTTGATTGCCACACATCATTAACTAGTTTCTCGACCAAATCAAACACAGCCAGAAATAAAATGAGAAAAAAAAACCCCGGGGCTATACTTGAAATGAGAAAAATGCATATATTTTTAACCAGATGGTTCTCCCTCTGAGTTACAAGCTTTTCTAATAAGAAATCATTACACTGCATAGTAAGTATTGCTACTGTCTTGCTTGCACATGTTTTTAAATTCTGAGAAATCCTAACTGCTGCATCACCTGCAGCAGAAACTTTCAGGAAATGTTAAGAACCAGGACACTAACCTCTCCATTGTCAATCTGTTTACTGCACCCCAGAGCTGAGAACCCATCAGCTGCGCCATGGTTTTAAACATTCTCAGTGAGTCAAATATTTGTCAAGATAATTTGTTTTGGCTGGAATGGAGAAAGTAAAAGAAAACAGACAGAAAAAGGCAAAACCACACAGTTTTGTTGAGAGATGATGTTAAATTATGGAGCCTTGCCTAGACAAAATATCTCTTTAAATCACTCAGTTGGTAAGGATTCAGAGCACACTTTTAGGAGCCTCTAGGTATGACATAAACCTGAAGTAAGACCAGATTAACCAATGCAAAAATCCTGACTCTACTAACTTCATTCCTTTCTGAATGTGCAGACTTAACCCCTGCTTCAGTCAGAGATAACATCACAGATTCCCTCCACGTAATTTTATGTGCTTCAAATACCTATGGAAGTTATTAATGAAAAATAAACATGAGCTGTGCTAGAATAGGCCTTTTCAAAGCGGTGAAGAACTGATAACCTCAGTTCAGAGCTCTGCTGCTGAAGGACACTTTCAGAGGCCTTCGTAAAAATGACTCCAACCTTAGCAGACTGGACCCCCATCCCACAGAAACATGTTACCACCTCAAGATCCTCTGGTAAGCATCTCAGATAAACCCATAAAAGTGTCTGAAATAAACCCATGTGAATGCAGTTCTAAGAGGAACTGGGTTGAAGCATCAAAACCCCCTGAAACTGGTCCATACACCTTTCTGGATGCACATGGGTTTGTTCAGCCTCTCTTGAAAATGCTGCAACCAAACCAGCAATACAGTAACAATCAGAGAGTCACCCGTCCTCCTCAGCAGTCCACAGGAAAGCACAGATAACATCTGTGATTTGATTTCTTTCAAAAGAGAGACAGGACATCAGTGCTCGTTAAAATGCCATATCATGGTGTCAACCTACGTTTCATGCCCTTCTGAGAACTGGTTTCTCAGAAACAGGGGAGCACAAATGTTTGGCCTTCTAACTCACAGCAAAGGATTATTTTACAAGACATTTCAGTAAATGAGGATAGCATATCAAATACCATCTCTGAAAAGAACAAGAGCAAGTTGCTATGTATTTTTCAGCAATAATTAACTGACCATCAACCTTGCAAATGCCACTCACTTCCTTTCCTATGACAACTGTTTTACCTCTCATTTCAATATGCAACAACAGCCTGACAGACACAAGGGCAAACAGCTTTCTGGATCATTGTCCTTGGACTCAAACACAAACTGTATTAATGTTCTTTTCCCCAGTGTTAAATGTTTTTGATAGCTAGGAGAAAGGCTCCATAGTGTAAGAGTTAGTTGCTGGATGAGGGCATCCCACTGTGGGCTGTATTTGGCATTTCTTTCCTATAATGTGAAAGCATGACACCCATTAGTATAATTGAGATTTACAAGCCTGCACAATGAAGCAAAACTTATAAAAGACCCAAGAGAGTGAACATAAGCTATCATCAACAGGGGTGAATTTGATGTATAAACCATAATGCTGTTACTAGAGCGTTTCTGCCTTTCATGAAAAACAAAACTTTTGGTAATGTTTGGTATTCATATAGTTCATCTATTTTGTGTTTTATCTCACGCTAGTTTTTGAAACTAGAAGTGAAAAGCCAAAACAAAGTCATCCTAAAACATGATACAGTCACACAGTAATAAAATAAAAAATCTTTGAAAGGAAGAAATTGATGTAATAAAACCTTCAGGGAGGCAGATGTACAGGTCTTCATTTATTCAGCTTTTATATTAGCTATTTTAAAGGGTCAAGCTTATGCAGAGAGCACAATTTGGATAACTTCATTTGCTCTGAGCTACTCTTGTGAAAGTACTTTTTTTTAAAAGAGTCTATTTCTTTTAGTGCTGCTCAAATTACATAAAAACCTGGTAAATCTAAGCTATGGTCCTGCATTTGTCCACTAGAACTTGTTTTCTTTCAAGTCCAAACTGAATTCAAACACAATGACTTATCTGCCTGAAAAGTTGCCCACATGCTACTGTGTTATTTTAACTGATGCTGTCCTTAGAATCTCACCTTAATGAAAGACACCTACCTACATCCATTTACATAATGAACAAGTCACGCTACCTGACTCAGAAGCAAGGACTTGTATTCACAAATTTCCCCAGAAGTGTCCCCAAGCAAAATGAACAGATGCCCAGGTCAACAGAGAGGAAAAATTAAAAAAAGCTCGTTTGTGGCAGACATCTTAACATCTACCTTGTCTTCGCCCTTTCTACCCCTCAGAGACTGACTACACAGGCAGTGAAACATAAATATAAAATACCTATCGGGAATGAAACTACAAGTATAACCTCTGTTACTAAATTGTAATGACTGTACTGTTGACACATAAAAGAAAACAAAACAAACCAGAACTGTTCACCCAAGTGTTCTTGTTTTGTAGATGGGAAGACAGTCCTGCAATGCAGTCATACTATTCCTACTTCGAAAATAACTAAAGAAAGTGTTGAGGAACAAAGCTTGGTCCGTGAATCATGACACCTTTAGGGCCAGCAAATTTTGATAACTTGTATCCAAGAGCTGTAAAAGGAAAGGTCAAGAACACCTGGGAACTTAAGCTGGCGTTCAACGAGTTTTAGAAAAAGAGAAATTTTTCCAAGAACTCAGAGAAGTCAGTGCTGGCTTAGTATGTACTGGAAGCACACAGCACATCACAGAACATCACAGTCATGTCAGCTTGACATGATTCAGGGTGGGCAGGAAAGGAAAGAAGGAAGGACAGCTGATATTAACCAGACTGGTAAAGAATTAACAGCAGGAAGTATGGCCAAAGCCAACAGATCCTATCTAATGAGATTACATTTTTTACTTTTTCTAATCACATTTCCTAATTAGATTGCAAGTTTAACCAGAAAACATATGGTATGTTTATGACACATTTAGCTTTTCTAAGGCATTTATCTTTGCACATTTTTACAAAGAAAGACTTATTTTCAAAAAACCAAATGCTATGTTCGTTCCTCTGATTCAAAACCTGGTAATTTAGAGAGCTGAAGTTACAACAGTAAAGGAGGAGCCATTATCAAGTAGGTACATTTCTACCAAAACTCTTTGGAGGTATCAATTTTGTTCCTCTGTCACTGAACATTCTTACAAAGGTTTGAAAGTCAACACAAAAATGTTCCTAGTCCCATCTGTAGACAGTCCAAACACTGCAGGAATACACCTTTCTCAGGAGGACAGGTGGTAAGACACACAACCACCACTGCCATTTGTAATCTGAGCTCCAGGAAACAGCACAATTTTCTATATGTTCAAACAAAAACTCACAGAACAGAGAAATTAAGCTTCTAGAAATAAGGCTGTGGTCTGCAAAGCAGCAGCTATGAGAGTCCTGGTGTCATTTTAGGGTTGTTGGAAACTGCTCTTTACACATTCCTGCAGACAAAAGGGTTAACAGAATCCTGGGAGATACACAACAGATCTGGGAATCTCTCCTGTCACTGCCATCTCTTGCTTCTGCTTTACATCTCTGCCACTTCTGCTTTGCCTAAGCAACACTTTTACTCTTTTTTCACCAACATCTAGGCTTTTCTCAGCAAACAAAAGCTTTGCTAAAAAGCAGGTGCCAGACTGAACTTACTTTCTTTCTTCAGAGATGCCACACCAAATTACAAGGAAAAGTATACACTTCAAAATTGCACATTGCTACATACCACACAGTGAATATTTCATATTATTCTCCATGGTCTTCTTGTCTGTACAGCTAGAGCTTAACTAACACAAGATATACTTACTGCCACCCTGTTATTCTTTCATGGGTAGATTTGCTCACACAAGCAGGCTTGCTTACATTTTCTCAGAAACAAGGGAAAACACACCATTCTCTGTGGCACAGCACCTGCCCCTCTTTACACTTCTCTCCAATCTTTCTATTTTGGCAAATCCAGTGCAGCAGTTACCTTTCTTTGCAAAGGCACACACAGCTCCTGAAAATCAATGATCTGAACTGTCTAAACCTGTCCCCATTACCAGCCCTTCAATTACTACTTTCTGATGTGTGTTTCTGCAGGGACACAGACACATGGTGTTTTCAGGACAGAGTACAAAGTAGAAGGAAGGGATGTGTGACAGCAAAGAATATCCTATGAGTTTTAAACCAGGCTCAAGTCAGTCTCATCCTAAGGACATGAACTTTCTGTTTTCCCCAGTAAGCCTGGAAGCATTACCATGCAAGCAGGAATAACACAAAAGCAGTGCAACTGCTAGAAAATTAACTTTGATTATAATCCCAGGAGATTCTTCCCAACTCCCTCCTCTTTCTTAAGAGCTTGTTATTTCAATAAGTAGATACTTATTTCAATAAGTATCATCTGTAGCCTACTGTAGTTTTCTGTATGCAATGAGATTGTTTTCTACTTTAAAACAAAAATATATTTGGTTAATTAAAAAAAAAACCACTCAAAACCCTCAAGCAAGCAAACAAACAATAAAAAAAAACAACCCCCAACCACTGTGGATGTGTGCACACTGTTCTGACAATAGAAGTACAGAAAATGGGAGTGTGCTGGTCTTGTTTTCTCATGTCAGACATCCAATTTCCACAGCTGCTTACAACTCATGAGACACAGCAATACAAAACAGTCTGAACTGCAGCAAGCAGACTTCAGGTCTCACAGGCATCACTTTCACCGGCAACCTTCACCCCTCACTACTGCCCACCGGTGAAGATGCTATTCCCAAATGCCGCACTGTCTGCTCTTTTCCATCCTTTGCCTCTCATGCCCATCTCTTCTAGCTCCTTACAGAGTTTATCAGACATGAGTCTAGATTTCTCTCACAGGTTTGAAAACTTTCCTGTACCCTTGCTTCTACCACTGATAGTTACATAGACAAGTAGTTTCTTTGTATCTTCGACTAAGCAACAACTCCAGCTTCAAATATTACTGAACTACATTTAATAAATCACTAGATAACAACAGTACTTCTGCACACAGCTTGTGACAAAACCACACAAGTAACCTGAGCTACACTGAAAATGCTGACATTGTACTTTACAGTAAAACAGATTATATATCCTGCCCTTGTGTGGCAGACATGTTGCCTAATAATCCTGAAAAAAGAAACATTATTTAAAAGCACTACATTCTGGCTTCATTATATGCAAGGAAATCTGTATCAACATACTCGAAGATCTAAAGTTCTCTGAGCATACAAAAATATTCAACATCACACTCCAGTGTTTACCCTTTTCTTGGCTATGCAACAAGAGCAGAACTTGTCCCTTAGCTATGACTGACTTTTGCAAATAATCTTATCATATTTTATGGCTCAAAAAATGTTTTGCTTATAACAAAAATCCCTGCTCTTCTCATACTCCAAAAGCCCCATGAGATACTATGCCAAACTGCTGCTGTACTATCAGACCTCTTACAGCAAATTCACATGCAAAACTAAGTCCTTTATATTTAAATACTGCCTTTAATTTGTATTTCACAACAGATTTGGGCAAGCAGCTACTTGGCTACCTGGGCAGAGGAGCCAGCTGGCCAATTCATGGAAGGAACCTGTCAGAGACTGCCAACAGAGGTAGCCAAGAAAACACAGCAGGGGCTCCAGCAGCACCCATGGGTCCCTCGTGGGCACCAACCACACCGACTCACCCTGCTGCCCAGCTCTATCACTCCTCCAACCCCAGCCTCACCCCCACAATTCATCCCTAGTGGGAGCAGTTCCACCCATTAGCCAGATTTTAAAAACTTGGCACAGTTGATGAGTAAAAACCAACACTGTTTATAACCTGGGACTACTTTCTTTTTTCCTACTGCACCCACAGAATGAAACTTCCCCCCTGGGTGACCTTTGTTCTGTAACACAAAAGACAACACACAGAGCTGTGTCACAAGTCAGCCATTAAGTTTACATTACTGCAGAAGACAGAGAGCACATTTCATTCTTCAGCATTAGAGTAAAGCAGAAAAACAGAGCTAGTCTCTGCCTCAGCCCCTGTACAGGACAGACTTGGAAGCACAACGGGTCTATTTTCTGTGATGTTGTCCAACACCTATGCAGAGTCAAACAATTAGAATTTCTTGTTATTCACATCAGGTTCATGTCTCTATTTTTAGTAGAGTTGCTGGAGCACAAATTAGCCTTTCAGAGATTAAAAAAAGCAGAGACTACAGAGTAAAGCACCATGTCTGCTGTCTGACTAAAGCCAGTGCAAGTCTATGCAGAGAAGAATCCAAGCCAGAAAGTAAATAGTTTGCTGCCTTGCATACTTGCTCACTAACTTCTTAAAGTGAAAGATGACCCCCCAAAAGCCTTTCCAGCCCTGGCAAACTCCTCAGAAAATAATTCTCTAAAGAGTTAATCTGGCTCTTACACTACAGAATTTAGCATGCAAGTACAGAATGCCCAGGCTTCTCTCTCTGCAACTCCAGTGTACTGCGATCATGTAACAGACCGATGTAAGATACATTATCTTCCTTCAGCAACACAACGCAATGGATTTGAATCCTTCATGAAACCGACACCAAAAAGATACATGATAGTCCTAGAAACCACAGCACTATTAAGCCTTTCGGACAAAGGGTTAGTGAGCTCCAGGGCACTCTGGGCAGCACCTACAGTCGCTCCCAGGTTTCCCCCACTCTTGCTGACAAGCAAGGATACAGCCCCAGGAGACACCAACAAAAGACGGTAGGCGGTAACTGGAGCCTATCTAATTGCAAAAGTCAGAGGCTGTATTCAGACTAACTTGTACCCCCATCATCCCTGCGCTCCCTCAGTGCATGAGACCTCTGCTTTCAGTCAGCCTTCTCCTGCAATCAAACATTTCTGACACCACCCAAAGGTGTCACAGCACTTTGCTAAAGAGAATAAAAGGATGCCACTGGGGGGGAAGGGGTGCCCAAACTACCTCCAAATCCAATGCCCTGCTTGTTTTTGGACTGGAGAGGTCATGCAAGCAGCTGGCACTAGCAGCAAGAAGGGGTCAAAGGCAGCAACAAAAGCCAGAGAAACAGAAGGAGGTTGAGCCACAGCACACAGGGCAGTGAGAGAAGTCACGCCTAAAAACTGCTACTACACTGAAGAGTTGCACTCACAAAACAGCACAGCATCAGTGTGTTATCCGTGAAGGGACAAAAGGGGTCTTAAAAGAAGGTTATGTGAAGACAGAGATGTTAACTTGCTTCAGACATCATGCACTCTAAGATAAAACTAATGGATACAAAATATCACAGCAACCACAGTGCAACAAAAGCGAAACAAAAAATTTAAGAGAATCTTTTCCTTGTTTCATATTGGTAAAAAGAATCATGATGTACTAATGTTCTTTAGTGCATCCTGGCTGAATGATGCAGTAAGCCTCATTGCTCTACTCAGAAATTCTTTTCAGTGAAGACCAGCCAAGAAGATGCGATACAATCACTGCTCCCCAGGGCTCACTGTTTACAGTGGACAGGTATGAAATGTATTTGCATCAGTAGGTTCATCTCAGAATGGAACAAAGAAAGATGTTATAAACACATCCTAAGCCGTGCTTGTCTCCTTCCTTTCACTGCATGAAATGTCAAAGTGCTTGCTGCCGTGGGCACTGCACATTTTTTGTACCAATGTATGAAAATGTACTGAGATGTTCTCCCTTGCTTTTCTGAGCTAAACCAGCCAGTAACCTATCTTTGGCTCCCCTGAAGGAAAGAGGTTGGACAAGAGTCTGATGAAGAAAAGGATGATATTGGATCAGGTCCAGAGTACAGCCATCATGCAAACCCTGTTTTCAGGATCCACTTCATTTTCTCCTGCTGTATACCTGTGGTGATCAGTAAACACTTAACACTAAGGAACAGAAATGCCTCAGATGGGAAGGCAGATGGGACACCCTGAAATAAACCGTTTGTAAACATGCTTTTAGCCCAAAACAACTTTTTCTGCCACAAACAGCATGTGCCAGATTCCCCAGCTGCAAAGCTGAGTTCCACCACTGCAAAACACCCCTTGATAGAAGCCCTACAGGAATATTGCTGTGCTCACTGTCCCTTGGATGCACACACTCCGCTGCCTCAGCTTCCAGGCATAACAGTTCCCAGACAATTGAACTTTATGGCTGCCAAGATCTTTCCTCTGCAACCAATTGCATGAACAACGCCCTGTCCTTTTTCTTTTTTTCCCCTTTGTCTTAAAGTTCTGTCTCTCCTTTACTTTCTTGTCTTCCCTGCCTTCCTGTACTACCCACAGGTGTGTTAGTTTAGCTCATGCTGGGTATCTCTCTTGGTTCAGAAGCCTTTGGGTAACTGGGGGGGAAGGCTATATTTGGGAAAGGTGTTGGTTTTATTTTTTTATATCAATCACATTATCTAGACCTATATAAATACAGGTACACTGTGCCCTGGAGAATTAACTTCATTTTAGTCTTTATATCCTTAAAAGAATGGTAAGGTTGAAGTGAAGGAAGGCCACTTGTGAAGGGCACAAGATGTTTATCAAACAGATTTCAGAGTAGTGCCAAAAGGGGATGTGTTGACTCCTTGAAATCTCACCTTCAAATAGGGCCAAGAATGCCTAAATCATCTCCCACAGCTACCTTACCTCTTATGCTCCAGTTTACAATTTATTTATGTTTTCTTAGTTTTCCAGGTCTTCCCAAGGATGTCAGCCTGCTTGTTTCAAAAAGAGACTGTGACTCCTCACAAATCACTGTGGTCTCAGCATTCAAAAGAGAACCCAAGGTAGCTAGAAACAAGACAAAAAGGGAAACCCTAAAGCCACAAATCCAGTTGCCAATTCTCCCTTACAAAAACTAAATCTCACATAAGAAGAAAAGGACTGTCTCAGACCAACATCTCCTACCCTCATCCTATTTCTCAAAACTGCTGAAAGCAAACACCTGAAGAATAGTAAAATAAGATACTTCCCACAAGTTCTCACCCTGTCTTTTTCAAACTGAGTTATGAGAAATGCCTGCTGTACCCTGAGTAAATCATTAGTCACATTCTCCTGTATTTTTCTAATCTTTGCTCAAATCCTAGGATATTTTTTTATTTTATTTTTTTTTGGACCAAGATAACATCCTTCTACTAACAATTACAAAAACCCCTCACAAAGTATAAAGCAAATGTTCTTAGCCTCACACTTCAAACAGAAGAGTTTTTTAGGTAGAAATTTCTATTATTTGCTAAGTCTGTGACTCTAGACTCCACACTGACACTTGAATTTTCCCCTCTGCAACTTCAGGTCTACCATTTCCTGGTTTAACAATACAATATCCTAGTCCTTCCTGATGGCCTACTGATGATGCTTTCTAGATTTGCACCCTGACCCAAGCTCATTACACATTACTGATTCTTATCCCATGAGTATCAAGGAAAATTTTAAATAAAAGCAGCCACAAAACACAGACTTAAGGGACCTCATGAACAGTCTTTTTTCCTCCCAATGATACCATGGAACTGCAGTGTGTAACCGCCAGTGTCACGGTGCTCTGAAACGCAGAGCTATCAGCACCCCTGATGGACACGGAATGGTAAATGCTACACACCAATAAATGCGTACTCATCTTGCCACACGTGTATCGTTAGCCCACTTACCAGGATGCAGCCAGGTGGGCAGAAAGGATAATGAGCAGCTCCAGTTAGCAATGTCGCAGTGGCACAATGGTAGATATATCATGCAGGTATAAATTAGTGACCTGATTTAATTCTACAGTGGACAAATGACAGTGAAGAATACTACTCCATTCTCTGTGGCATTGCTGCAAATCTAATACTGATAAACAGATCATTCTACTGCCATGTTCAGGTAAAACTCCTAAAGAAACCTTGTCTTGTAATTAGGTTTAAAAAGGAAAAAAAAAAAAAAAAAGGCCAGAGAACACTGGTTGAAGTTTAACAGTTTGGGGGTTTGGAATTTTGGGGGGTTTGGGAGTGGGGTTAGTGGGGGTTTTCTGCTTTGATTTTTTTGGTTTTATTTTTAATTTAGATCAGTCTGATCTCCTGACTTGTACACAAACATAGCCTGTTTGAGGGCTAAGAGTGGAACGCCGGTGGCAGACAGACAATTCGTGAATTCCTACACTTCACAGAAATCCATCTGTGAGAACCTAAGCTATTATGCCTAATGTGTTTTTCTGATCTGGGTTTCTAATTTGCACTATGTTTATCCACTTACAGACTTTGTGCATCACTTCATCTGTATGTTCTACATCTTGAGTGTTCACATTGGACCGCCTGGATGAATAATGGCTTTCAATTCCCGTATTAGATAGGACTTTATAGTTCAAAGGTCTTAGTAATGGGGAAACACAGAACATTTGTCAAAGGATCAAAAACGCAACTCAGTTTAGCTAGCTTCAGTCTGCGTGAAGAAGCTTGACATAAACAAACTTGGCTTGTTTATATTTTAAAATATCTAATTGTCATTCAGTCCTTTACAGAACACATTTCTTGAGAAGTGTTATGATAATCAACTTAACTAGAAATAGTACCATATAAAGCAACATTCACAGCCATAACATGAAGAGACTATGCCAAAAGCTGCTCCTCTGCCTTGCCAGAAGATGACATGTCCTAATTATGAGAAAATGGCCAAAAAGATAACACAACTGTGTTGGAGATATTACTCCTTTCTAATGACCAAACCAATTCAGAGCATTGCTACACAAAAAATTTAATAGTCTAAAACGTCACCTGGGTAAATAACTGTAGCTGATGATCTGGCATGACATTTAATGAATTTAATGTTTATTATTTCGATTTTATCTTACTAAAGTATTAAGATTTAATATTACATTCTTTGAATTGACAGTTACCACTTTTCCTGGAAGACAGTGATTACTACTGCAGACAGGGGCTTTGTGGTTAGTCGTAGCTAATTTATGCTCTCCAGTTTCATTCCCTCCTCAGGTTTGGATTGCTTTCACAGGTGCAGTAATGGTCATTTAGCTTCATAACTCTCCTTGGCATTTCTCTCCTGAATTGCTACTACTTTCAGACTTTTGATGTCTTTTTTAAAGCCAAGTGAAATCCGTTTCCTGATTTGATAGAGAACATTTAATTGGATAAACAAGTGGCATGTTGACTCTGCAGATTAGCTAGCAATAAAAAAAGAAACACGCAGTTCTCTGTGTAAAGAAAAACCTGTACTTTTCTAATTTATCCCTTTTTTTCTGCAGCTAAGATTGGGGTCCTACTTCCAAGAAGCAGTAGTAGCTTGTGCTGCGCATTTCGATGAGAAAAGGATTATAACACCTGTGGTTTTTTGACAAGCATCTGCCACCAGCTATAATTTAACTAGATTATACAGATACATCAAAAAATCTCAGCAAGTACTGAGCCACTCTGAAATGACATGAAGTAAAAATCTGTCCAGAGAAGAAACAGAGGTTCTCCTTTTGATTATAAGTTATTAGAAAAAGACAACAGCTTGTTGTAAAATATGCAGGCAATGCAGTTCAAACACTTTGGTATCATCTATAGACACAGCAAGAGCAGTTTAATGAACGTTAAGATCTACTGAGGCTCTTTGAGCACAAAGACCCACAAAGGACTCCCTGATTCCATATGGAAAACAAAGCCAGAAAAAACCTGTATTTTAAATAATTACTTACACCTCCTGGCAGCAACAACACCCAATTCTTGCTTTGCACTCCACATACAGCTTTCAAGAGAAGGCCCCTATACTAAAGAACAGATATGGCAAAAATACTCCAGGTTGCTGAAAACCTGTCATATACCCTGTGCCATATGAACACAGCAATGGCCAGGCTGGATTAAAACAACGATCCTTTCAACTCAGCAGCCTTCATCAGCAGACAGGAGCAGGTTTGTATGGAAAGGCTGCTAGAACAGTCAAGGCTAAAAGGACACAATCACTGACCTCCATATGTTCTGGAAACCTTCCAGTTAGAGATGTCTTGAGTTAAAGGCTACTTTCTCATCACTTTGCTGAAGTTCTTCTCTACTACTTGCTCATTTTATCCCTTTACTTCCCTGCCATTCAAGATATCTCATTGTCTACAAATTTACCCATCTTCTAGAGGGACTTGAAATGATAGATTATATCTCGCTCATTATTGTAACTCATTTGCAAAAGCAATTCAATGTTTTTTGTGGGTTTTTTATCAGCAATGAAGCTTCTCTGCAATGGTGTTTCTCCTTCAACTAATTTCCTTGTCTTTACATCTGGATTAAAATTGGTTTACAATCTGTTATACAGGATATTAGAAAACTCCAGGAAGCTATTCAAGAGAGTAAGGACAAAGGACAAGCAACGAATGTCAGAAAACTCCTAAGACTGAGCAGCCAGACAAGAAAGAAAAAAATTGTAATTAACAGATTAATGAAAATTGATAAAGCATTACACAGTGAAGGGGAAGGGCAGCATATGCACTCTGACCTACCTGCTACTGTACAGAAAGAACCTGAGCTGCAGTTGTCATGAGGAAAAATCAGAACTATATAATAAACTAATCTCAACAGCTGTTCAACAAAGCTGTCAAGTGTTTGGAATTACCAAGAAACAAAAAAAAAAATTAGGAATACACTATGTCACTGAGTACATCATCTCAAACGCTATGCTCAGTGTTTGACTGTTCACCGTGTCCTCCAAGACAACAACTTCAGGAAGTATCAAGCAAAACTGATAGAAAGCTAGTTAAAACCAAATGAAAATACTTCTAAATCCATTTTCAAATGTTATAATTCATAGGTAAAGATCCATATTTCTAACACTGAGTCAGGTGATGCCCAGAAAATCTTTGAAATACTAATTCATCGACAGGTTTTCTTCCAAAAATTTGATCTGAGTTGAAAACAGAGGCAAGGATGACCAAAGGGGAGATGGCCTACTGCCATGTTCTTACTCATATCTGGATATTTCCTTAAGTCATTACTGGACAGAGAAAGCTGGATAAAACACACACTCACCCTACAGTCTCCATTTTAATGATTTTGACTAGATTTGGTCTATGGCTATTCTAAATAAGGAAACAGTTAACATTGCATATTAATTAGCAGATATTCAAGTTCGGACTGCTCATTTAGAATTATCTTTGTTTCAAATATATACATTTTAAAAGGGGGTGGGAGGGAAGAGTGAAATTTGTAAAAAGAAATCTTCAAACCAAAAGCTGTGTCTGCATGAGCCTTTACTGTGAGTTCCAATGAGAATAAATTTAGATCCACTCTTGAGCTTTCCATGCATCAACAAACAGTTTATTAGGGATGTGCTGTTTGCCATGAGAACTGGAAAACACAATGAGTGTGTTTAAGCACGGGAACTGTTTAACCAAGATCACCAGTTTTTTCATTACTACTTACTCATCTTTAATGCTTGCCCTTCTCCAGAACGCACCTGGAGCCAGCGTGTATATAAAGCACCTAAGTATCCCAGACTAAACCACTAAATACTTAAAGTCAGTTGCAATTTACAAATGGTTTGGGTAAGTCTATTGTTAAGCACCAGATTCTTGAAAAAGAAAAAAACCAATTTTTTTGGCCCCAGCTTAGTAATACATACATACATACATACAACAGGAGAGCAGTCTTCTCAGCAGACCAAACAGATCTGAACCCAAGAGCTTTAGCTGCAGTGCAACTGTTCTGCAGTGGCAGAGCTCCACGTATGTGTACGGATTTGCATGTGCGTGTGTGTCTAATGTATGTGTAAATATAACCAAGTTCTGATGCTGACTGTGCACAGACTGCAGCTGCTCTGACAGACAAAGGAAACTGAAGAGGCAGGGCTTGATCTTCAGGCTGCTGGTTTTCAGCTGGTATCAGAAGCCAGGCTCACACAACTGCTGTGAAAGTACCACTACCCTTCTATCCTCCAACTGCAAGCAGCAGACAGAGGTATTTGGGTCTGTTCTTTGTATTACCCGCTGCTGTTCACCACCAAGCATCCTGCCAGCATCTGTCTGCTCAGAACCAAAGCAAGACAGGCTTTTCTTGGTAATTTTCTCTTCTTTGAAGAGCTAGAAAATAAGGTATGCAATTGGCAAGATTTGTCCCTATAAATGTCACATTATGTGCACCACTGGCCAGGTATGTAGAAAAGCTTCAGTCCTTCCCCTCTCTTCTGCTCGTTATGACTGATTACATACAAAGTTTGTGCTGTGATGGGCAGCAGGTACAGCATTTTGCTAATATGGCCACCAGTGCAAACAATTCTATTTATTTCCAAGTTGGACCATTGCTGTCAGCATCATGAAAACGGATTAAAGAAAAAGGCATATTATGAACATCAGAACTATGAAAGCCTTGTTTCCCCACAGGTTTGCTTCTCATACCTACTCCATTTTCCCAGTTAAAGCAACTTCCTCCAATCCTTTCTGAACTCCCAACACCCCTCACCATCAGCAGAGACATGGGTAGCACTGCACCTTGTTCAGTAGCAACTTACAGCTGTGCTGAGCCACTGGCCTGAATATGTACATCCATCATTTCACTGACCAAAAGTTCCCACCTTTACCTGCAAAATTCTTAAGAACTTAATGGCTTTGATATCACTACCCCTCTTTCAGAGAAAGAGCCAAAAACTTCCAACGATACTAGAAGATACTGAAAGAATAAAAAGCAGACCATTTTACAAACCTTACATTATTAAGAATCAAAACAAAATAGATGTTATGCATATTTTTTACTTCTGCATCCTGAACATGAAGTCACAATCTCAGTTTTCCTTTCACAAATGTAAACTTTTTTTAAAATATGCCAAAGTAATGAAATTATGACATAGTAGATAGATTATAAAGACTCATGGAAACTAGAAATATGATTGATAGCCCTGTACACTAACATTATTCCTAAATAGCTAGCAAATATGTAGATACATATTTAGACAAAAGATTAAGATTCCTTAAAACTACATAAAAAGAGTCACTCTTTCATATTCTAAAAAACCCATTATCTTAAAGGAGCATTCTAAATCCGGATACTCCATCCAAATCAGTTCATAAAGACTAATCCTTATTTTAACCTTATTTTATTTTAACCTTATTTTAATCCTTATTTTACCCCATCAATGACTCTTCCAGTGAAATGTAATCACTACGTTATAAAAACTCCAGCCACACCCAGCTTCTGGTCTAACAACTTCATATTGGTTGAAGGTGACAAGACCAAAAGCAGGAGCCACAGACATAGCCAGATTCTCTTGTATTGAGATCACTGATGAGATTCGTTTGACCTGTCAATTAGAGTATTTTTGCAGACAAAAGACTGGGGGATGGGAGCTCACAGATGGATAGTTGAAGTTCAAACACAAAGAAAAGGGGTGGATGTTAAAGTACTGCAGCAAATACTAATGAAAGTTTGAATGACGACTCTGTTGGGGGAAGGAGGTAAAAAGCCCCCCCACACTACCATACCCCCTTGTCTTTGGATCAGCTTCAAAAATAAAAACAAAACTACACAACACAATCACAGAATGCAACCATGGCACCAGTCAGACAAGGAGAATATCCAGATATTTATTACTATTATGGAGAAAAAAGGCAAACCAAGCATAGTAAAGAACAGATGCATAGCAAAAACTGCATTTACTTTCAGTGTACATTTTTCTGCTTGCAGTATTTTCCATACTACTGCATGTGAGAAGAGATGTACAGCAGCTACACAAGCAGGTTCTTTGGCAGGTCTCTCCTTCTTTACAATTGCCTGAACAAGTCAAATTTCAAAGCTCAGACTGTGGAAGCTCCATGGTCTCCAGAGAAGCAGCAATTCCCATCCCTGAGGAAGAGGCTGGCAGCTTGACTTCATTCTTGACATTCTCCAACCACCTTATTCCTACATTTTAGTTCCATCAGGGTATCCCCAGCCAGACAAATCAAAAGAGGCCACGGTGGAGATGTCATTGGCACCTAAGTAAGAAGACACAACTGGCAGACAGGGCCATCTGACAGAACTCCAAACACAAGCAGGACCCACCAAGTACCACTCCCCAGGAAAAAAAAAAAAAAAAAAGGAAGGAAGCAAAAGACTGTCTAGAGGAAGAAAGGAGAGGTGAGCAAAAAGGAAGAAACCCCTGAAGAACTTCTTTTTTTGTATCCCAGAAGCCTTGTTCACAGAATAGAATTCATGTATTTGAGGAAGCACTACAGGAATACATTTCAATTCAACTCTTAAAATAACAGCCACCTAAACAGCACATGTGCCCAAATGTGTTCTGGAGGTGCCCAGTCACAGGTCAGGGATCAGTGCTGAATCCCATTTCAGGTGGTCACAAGTGAGGAAAACGTTACATGTCCCCTTTCCTTAGCTTTCTCACTGCCACATATTTTGCAACTTTTAATAATCAAAAGCCACGTCCATTAGAAGAAAAAAACCAATTCTGCTAGCAGCAGGTGTAGCCCAAGGAAATAAAAAGACATGGTTATTCTTCTGGGCTACAGGAGTGGCCTGTATAGTACTTTAGCTTTGCTAAACTCTGGTAACTACCTTTAACAACAGATTAACAAACAAATGGTCAGTAATCAAACAAGCCTACACGCTGGGAGATACAGCAGCCGATAAATGTATGTATTATAAGCTTAGAAAGATGTTTTATTCTTCCATTACTTTAGAACAAATATTATAAAACTGTTTTAAAGATTCTTTTATTCTTAAATCTCATCTAAGGAAAACACCAAGGAGTCCAAAACGCTGATGCATGTTTTCCATAGGAGGGGAGAGTCTAAACAGCACTATTAGACCACTGTCACAAGGCCCACTATCACTGAAATATTGTTATGATACCTGCACCAAACTGTTCAACTTAGGACAGATCATAAGACAAAAACACGTGGGTGAACATGAAAAAAGCATCTCACACTAAGAAAAGCTTATTGGCACGTAGCAGGAGAACACAGATCCTGCTGAATTCCCCAAAACTGGTACAAGTCTCCAAAATAAAAAATTCTGCTGGTAGATTTTCTGCTACAGTGAAGAGACCAGATTAAGAATGTAGGTGGAACTATATGAGTACCAGAGCTCTTTCTTGGGCTTCATACAATGGTGATATCCTGCAATAAAGAGAACAGCTACATTCAAGCAGGATTCAGTCGCCATTCCACTTTGGTGACATGCTTGTCACACATGTCAGGACAGACACAGGTGTGCTCAGACAGGTCCCACTCTGAGCACCTCCTACCACGTGAACAGTCGTACAGCCACCAATTGAAGGTCCACAAAGAGCTGCTCTGGCTGTAGCTCAGCACGGAGGGAAGAATGGAGGTGGGGGAAACTTTTCGAAAATCTTTTCAAAGGTACTCAGCATGTCTCAAAAACGCTGATGTCCAGCAGGACAGAGGGAACCAGCTGCAGACAGCCAAAGCAGGATCTGCCCACGGGCCCTGTCTGGCCAGGAGCTTACCAGGTACACAGATCGTGCTCAATTTCCATACTAATGTCTTTTCACTTTCCTGCCTTTTCCATGATAATACTTGCATTGCCTTTGAAGATAAATGCATCACCCGAAGCAACTGATGATTGACAGCTCCCCACTGTAAACAAGTGTCAAGGAAACAAAGCCTTAATGATGCTCTGTCATCTAAAAATACTATAAACAATGTCTGTGTTACTGACGGATAAAAGAGGGCCTTGTTCCTAATGAAGAGGAGAGACTATCACAGGGAAACTCTCTTCCCAGCTCTGTAGGATTCAGTGCATATAAACCTTGAGTGTTCATTCAACTTCACTGGGCTTTGCTCCCTCCCAGCCCTACTGAGAGGACAAGCTGACACTACTGCTCCAACACAAGGGATTCTCATGACTGGCACACAACTGACAATTAAGGCATTAGGATTGGAAAAGTTCATTGCAGCTTTCTGTGGAAAGGCACTGGGAAAACTCAAATCATTATTAGAAGAGTGCCCTAAATAGCCTGCCAAGACAGTCAATCCAAACATTATTTTCACTCGAAGATATAAAAATTAATCTATTCTCTCTCTTTACTTCATCTTGGAAATTTTTCTGTATCTAAGTGATTTCATGTCTGCTCTCCTTCCAAGAGCCACAGTTCGATGTTTCTTGTGTTCTAGTAGTGACTTTCTCTCTGGGCTTCCCTTCTCCAAGTGTGACCCAAAATAAACAGCAAGGTCTGTCCCACTCTTCCCACGTTAACACAGTCTCATGCATTACTCAAAGAGGCTCAGAAGTGCAAAAGACTTTACTACTGACCTAGAGACGAAGAGACAGAGTTTGCAGCATCATGTTCTTCAACCTGTTAAGAAGGTCATGATCTATTTATTTAGCATGAAAGGGAAACCAAGATTTCACAAGGTGTAAGAAAAAAATGGATTTGGAAATTACAACTTATTTCCTCCATACCTCTGCTAGTTTATCCTCTGCAACCTCTTGTCAAACTCTGACCAAGTCCCTTTATGAATAATTTATTCTCCATGTAAACTTCTAAAAATAGAGACAGAGTCATATTTTTTTTAAAAGAACAATGTCACACAACGACTGTGCCACCCATTCTTATATCTCACACTTATCACTCTGTTATTCCCCTTGTAGGCTATTGTGAGAACATAAAAAATATATCAGCAATTCCTGTGTAAAGCCAGGGGAAGTAGAAATACATTTCAAAGTGAAAATGCAAGCGAGATGAAAACCCATTTCTAGATTTTCTATGTTTTTAGTGCAGTGTGTAATCTCTATGACAAACACAAACCTACACTACACACCTTTGTTTGGTTCTTAAATACCACTATTGTCCTGGAAATTATGAAACTGTCAAATACAAAACTCACATAAAGAAGTCAGTCCAGAATGAGGACTAAAGCTAGGATTCCCCTCCCACAGGCATCTTTAGGATTTTATTTTGCTCCAATTCATGCCACCATTTGTAAAACGGGGATGAAAAAGATGACATATTCTTAAGCAATTCACTTGGACAAAATTACAAAACAATAATGCAACTATTCCACACTAAAAATGACAACAAAGAGATATTCCATAAAACATATTTATTTAATCAAATCAGTATTTTAGAGTATTATTATTTTTTTTACCAGCTCCTATGACTAAGAAAGCCAAAAATTAAAAGTTTAGGGGTCACAGAGTCTCTTGTCACTCATTACCATGGTAAATTGGAGCTTCACTGAGCTTATTAAAAAAAAGCAAAAAAAAACTACAGTAGGTTTTCATTTTACAACGTATCTGAAATATCAAAACAAAATGGCACCAGAGAAGGACCATCACTAGCATTCCTGTTCCAAGTATTTGAAAGCTAAGGCACTGGTTTTCACCAGCGCTTGGGTTATGAGGCTTAAGCATATCAGCACAGTTTTACTGTAGTAAACAAGCTATCAATTTCTCCTCATGTCATAGGTTTAGTACCTCAAATAAGTTTCTCGAATTCCATGGTGTTTATTTACTCTCAGTTCTTCTTCATTTCTTCTCCTCTCCTTCACAAGAATAAACACACACACACAAAAAACCCAATCTTTTGAACAGAAAAACACAACACATCCCAGAAAGAAGAAAAAGACAGAAATAGACTTGATGCTGAAGAGCAAAAAATCGGAGATCGCCAGGATGAAAATAAATCAACACTAGGGCTCAGAAAGGTGGAGACCACTACAAACAAAAAATGTTTCAGAAATGTTAGGTTTTAGTTATGAAAACCAGACTGTACTTCTCAGGGCTGGTAAAATTATTCATCAATAGATGTTTTGATATGACACTGGATCTTTTCGAAAACTTCCAGATTAAAAGCAAGCTTGTGGTACACAGAGGAATCAAGATACAAATCCAACTCTTACTGCAACCTATTCAGATCAGAAACTTCTGGACTTCAAAAATCATTACATCAAAACCATTATGTTTCTACCCAAAGGCAAAACTCATTAATTCAATGTGAATTATTTAACGATTATTTATTTTCGAAGTTTCATTTTGGGGCAGGACAGGAACACAACATCACAACTGTATTATTCTGATACAAGTGTTTTGTCAAAATCTTCAAGCGAAAATAAAAGTCAAAAAGTTTGTAATACTAATTAAAGGATATTACCAAGCTGAATTTAAAATGCAAATTGCGTTTTGGGTTTTTTAATCCTTCTTGCAGACTAAATACTTCCAGAGGCATAATGAAGATCTAGCACCCCATTTTCAAGTTCTCATTCTAATGAAAAATAACAAAGACATTTTTGTAAAGCACAAGACAAACCATCCAAAGGAACTACTTGTATCATCATATTCCCTTTTACTTACTGACCCTGTATGATCAAAACACGTTTCTGGCAAATTTTGAAAGTTGGTCCCCACTGGAAATGTTACTTAGAAAATCCCTGATCTTCATGAGTGTGGGACTGAAACTTTTGGCCTCAGGCAATAGTTTATTTCTCCAGGAAACATGCCAAAAGTGTTATCAGCACTTTTGTAAGACTCCAATGTTTTCCTTTTCACGTATACCAGAGCTGTCTTCATGTTGTTTCTCGTGCACTGTCAGAAAACTGACTTTCCTTGGTTTCTGAAAGCTTCATACAGCTCAACAGCGAGGAACACACTTTGACACTGACAGACTGGCACAGAAATTTTACATTTTACACACATGAATACGGGTGTTCAGGCTCAAAAATGAAACATCAGTCCACAGCCTGCTGCAGACTTGAGATATCTTGGCCAAAAGACATCAGTCCCCTGCTTCAGGCACTTTCAAACACCGTCATTCACCTCTCCAGGATCAAGGCATGAGAGCGCACACATACTGCACGTATTTCATAATCGCCTCTGCCTGCACACACCACAAACCCTTTGGGTTTTGCCTCTCACAGATCACGTGTGCCATTTTACACATCTCCCCACAACCCAACACTCAGGGAGTTTGTTTCTCCTTCCCCTCTCTGGCAAGGCATACTCAGCCTCATGCTCTAGCACAAACAGAAACCTAAGCTACAGCTGTGATTAAAAATAACAAAGCATGGAAAAAAGATAAGGTTTCCATCCTCTTTTCTCAGTGTGAACCACAGAATATTGAGAAATGTTTGACTTCAAGCTCCAGCCTTAGAAGTGCTCTTTGACATGAGAGATGCCTAGCAGTGGTTAAGGCTTGAATTCAAGGCTCTGGCTAAGGTTGCACCTAACCTCTCATTTATATATGAAGCTGTAGAGCAATTCATAAGGAAACCATTGAGTTTTCCCAACCTACCATCCATAGGTTTGGTTCACAGAGGTGTTTCAGTGCACTTGAGCTACATTCCTTTTAGAGGAGAACAGAACAGAAGCTCATATCCAGAGGCATTGGAAAGGCCATCCAACTACTAATGGAATCAAAGCAATGACTTGGTATTTGGGTGGTTTCAAACTGTATGACCATCAGTCATACAGTCAACCTTCAGTCCAGATCACCAAAAGAAAAAAATTCTAGCTAAAAGTAAATGCTAAGATGCCTCTGCATCACCTTTGACTTTCAGATTCTTCCAAAAATTCAAACAACATCCACAGAGTTAAACCTTCTTTCCGAGTTAGTAAGGTATCAGATTGGCTCGTCCAATTTCTTAGCAGACATATTCACACCAGCTCAACTCTAAAGACACCAGAATTAGCCCAGAACCCCAGCAAAAATCACACTACTTACCAGGCCACTGCAAGTGCTGATTGCTGCTGTCCCACTGCCAGAGCCCCGCTGCCACACTGTGCCAAGGAAGTAGCAAGGAACTCCCAAGCGAGTTGAAATCTTCGCACTGGTGTGGTTGCCACGTCTCCTTTCTACTACATAGTTATGGGAAAGAAATTCCGTGTGGACAGTCAAGTTAAAAAACAGATCCTTCTCCTCATGATTAATTTTGTAATATAGCACGTTTTCACTTTTTCCGAGATCTCTCTTCTTCCTCGGGCTTGAGATATGATGGTGTAGATTAAAAGAAAGAAAGTGCCCACTTGCATCTACTCTTGCTGGATGAACAACATGGTATTCTGGCACTGTCTTCACAAATTGCTCTGAGAGAAAGTGGAAAAAAAAAAGAAAAAAAGGAAGCAAAACTAGTGTGAGTGCTAGCCTGTTCAGATCTCACGCAATTCAAAGGGAAACTCAAAAGTGAGTGCAATTCACCATAACATCCTACTGACACAAAGGCAGGCAGTGCACAGACCACCATGGAATACATTCCTCATTTGGGCTTTTTATTCTCACATTGTAACATTCCGTTTAGATGCTAAGCATTCTTCTTTTCAAATATTTTGTCATCATTCATATAAAAGACTGATGGTCACGCACACAACCCTTCTCAATCCCACAAGGGCTGGGAACCGTCCATGTCCTAGGTCTCCAACACATGATACTCTGATCAAGGAGATCATCTTCACACATTCAAAAATCTGACCACCTGAAGTTGGACACAGAGACTGACAAATACACACAGGTGAAGAGAACACCAACTGGCATGACTGTTTGTAGTAACAGCACCTCAGTAGCATCAGCTTTAGCAGCTGTTGCAGTTGAGGATTCAGAATTTCAAAGAAGGGTTTGAAGAGGATGAGGTAACCATGCTCTTCTGCATAAGGAGTTCCAAACAGGGTAACACTGGAAATCTTATCACTTGTCAGGATCTAGCAACGGAAGAGAGCATTGCTGACATTGCTGTCCCCTGTTATTACACAGAAGAAACCCTACATGTACCCAAATTACTTTTTTTAAAATTACTGTGAAATGCAAAAGCCCCATGCAAATAACACAAATCCATGTAAAACACAATCGATAAGAACTCACATTCTAATGGCCAGATCTTCTGCCGGTATACTTGAATTCTACCCAAGAAATGACAGTCTGAATGCATTTAATTAAAAAGTTATGACGACACACATTAGTACAGTTCTTCTTTACCCAGAGTTGCTCTTCATTGTCAAAGTCCCAGCCACTTATACATGAAGTGACTACACTTCATTCATTAATTGAGCTGCTTAACAAAGCAATTAGCCTGTTCCAGCTACTTCCAGACTAGGTGTGGTTAAGCAATGCTTTCAGAGGCACTTCTACCTCCACTGCCTGCTCCTTCAAAGCCACACAGGAGAAATCCTGTCTAAGCAGACAGCTGTCTGGATTCATCCCCCTCAAGAAGGAACAAGTCTCATTTGTCCTCGTTAGCTGTAGTTTAAGACATGGCTGCTTGCACTTCCTTAGGCCATGGACCCCTGAGACACATGCACTGAAACACCTCCAATTGAAAAAAGCGCGAAACAAAACACATAAAACGCCCGCTTCCCAGCACATATACAACTATCAGAAACCCAGCCTTGTCTCAGTGGCATCTTTACTTCAGAAGCAGCTCATTCTCCTACACGACAGACTTCTCTGTACACAATCCTTCCCACCAGCCTACAGTGACTTGGAGACTTTTTAGGACGAGCCACAGCAGTGGGATTTTAGGCCTTCGCAGCAGCATGTTTTGACAACATGGAGACTGATGTCTACCACAAGTTCTGAGAGACATCTGCCCTTGTCCACACAAAGGGACTGAGACACTGGAAACTCAGAGCACACCTTCATGCTTGTAGAGAGCACACAGGGTGCCAGAAGCCTCACAAGGCAGTAGTTGAAGCTAAACCAAAGTTCCCACTTCCTCACACTCCACAAAGACGCCAAAACAAAAAAAAGGCAGGTAGAAGAGTCAAGGAACACCCAAAAATACAGCTTATTTGCAGATGTTAAATTGTAAGACTTGTGGGAAGGCCCACATCCCATACTGTCCTAGCAACGACAGGCTAACAGGGAACGCTGCAAGACCAGGCCCCTATTTCTATGGTTTTCAGCACAACTCATCGAATAATCAAATTAAATGCCTGAAGGAAAATTTACTCATTTGCTGTCACTGTGCAATTTGCCTCTGCCTGATGTCTTGAACTTAATTTATTGTGGCTTAACTGCTAAACTCCATGCAAGACCAAAGACTTGTGGGTTTGGATTTAAAATTATTCAAGGAAGCTTTTTACTTCATTATTACAGCAATTAGTGTATAAAGAAAATTAGACCATCAGCAGCAGCAAGACAGAAAATAATGCTGAAGCATTGGATTAGCAAAGCAGAGAAGTCAAATTTCTTCCACCCACTCGTTAAATACGTGTTTAGTCTCTGGAGAGGGGAATTACGCTGCAATAATAATATACTGCAATATAACTGCAGAAATGAATTATTTAAAAGCTTTCAAAAGACCAGAGGGAATGAGATTACAATACAAAAGTCTAACAGGATGAGGCTAACGATATTTCTGCAAGTAATCACTATCAGCTCAGTTTTGTCTAGACTGCTGGGTAAAAGTTAGCAAAGTCAATCCTACCTATAAAAGAAAAATTTACTGGGCTCCACACTAAGCCTATGATAGTGCTTGACATTTCTACCTGGACAAGAGTGTAAAACAAAGACAGGGGTACAATTTTGGTGAACCCTTTCTGCCCTTCTAGGAAAGAATAACTAAATGCATGCAACCCAGACTGTTCAAAATCAAGAGCTGCATCCTTCAACATTGAATGCCTTTATTTTCCTATAGTAACATGAATCCCTATTAAAACACCAGAAATTCCCATAAAACTTCGCAACAGCAAACACAAATGGAGGGAAATGCCACTGACAAGCCATGGTGCTGGCACATCACAGCATTCCCCTTGGACACCCAGCACACTCTCCACTCCAGGGAAGTCCTGCCTGTCAAGTGGGCACTGCTCAGGATCTACAGACCAGGAAAGGCAGCTTTGTAGCTCCAGAGAATGTTTTGTCTTTCCAGAAATACAGCCTGGGCTTGCTGACTTGCATTGGTGCTGTGAGCAAGACCAAAGCACTGCAATGAGCAACACAAATTCGAGTCAGGACTTTGCTCTGCAACTGCAGTGTCCGCTCAGGCCCTCTGGGCGCACAGGATAGGCAGCACTCAGGCCCTTCATGATTGTTTGAGGAGCCCAAGTATTGTTGGCTGTCAGAGAAATCTTCCCTGCAGACCTTCCTAATCCTACATCATTGAAAACATCTGACAATATTCAAAACCACTCCTGTTTATTCTGCTCCTCTGCGGATTCAAACTCGCCACACATGGCACAGAATTGCCTTATTAAGAATGGCTGTACACAATGTGAATAAACTAGGATAAAGAGAAAAACATACATGATCTGTCACACATGACAGGAAAACCACAATTTACTTTAGATACATAACATGTTTCCTGACAAAATTCTTTTAAAATGTGACACATCATCATTTGCCATTGTTTCATCTCCATCTTTGTAGTTTGTGTACATCTGCCTCTCAGACCCTCTGGCTTCTTTTCCAACAATTCCCTGGGACAGGAAACAGTGTGGCTCATCTTATGAGGACGTATCATACCCAGAAACACACCAAGCTCCAAAGCCCCATGGCAGGGAGCAAGCCTTCAACACTCAGCAAGGTCGTCTTTAACTGTCCCATCTACCACATTCATGGATGTGGAGGCAGCAGAACACTTCAGCTATACCAGATACAAATTTCAGTCCACACTTTGCACTGCAGGAAATGTTCCTTTGCAAAAAATTAGCCACATTTTGAACTGCCCCTTTACTCAATGCTATCTGCAAACTTGTGAGGAAAACTATGTTTTCCATGCCTAGAAAGTTAAATCAATTCTACTTTCATTTCCAAATGCCTGATAATTAAACAGCTGCTATGTGCTACCACAGCCATCCCTATTTCTGTCCCACATAGAGTCACAGGGATGTAATTATTGCTAGCATCCACTTTCAATTAATCCAACAGGAACCAGCTTCAGGATAATTGAAAATTTCACTTTGCAAGCACCTATTTAAACAGTTTTATTTTCCACGATCTCTGACTGGTACAGAAGATTTTCTTTTCTGTGTTCAAGCTCTCCTGACAGCACCACAGCTGTGGATTGCATCAGGAAGCAAAATTCCCTCATGCACTTTTGGGTCTTCTACCACCAGGCAGCGTTTTCCAATTACTCATAATTTTTCTCCCTTGGGAGCTACTTCTCCGATTTTCCTTAAACATGCGAAAACTAAAATAAAAATTAAAATTCCTGAGTGACACTTCCCACGGCAAAAGGGGGAGAAAACTTAACCCAACTGTGAGGGCAGCCTCAAACAGACCCCTCCCGCGGATGAAGTCTGACTTGTAATTTACCATCCTCACTGAACGTGAGAAACTCACAGCGGATGTCAAACCCTGGTAACACCAATCCTTCTGCAGCGCCTGCTGTTTTGGTACAGAAGCGATCACTTTTCGAAAATAAATAAATAATCAGGACAGTAAACTTCTTCAGGTTAGTAGCACAAAACGATTCTGGCATCTAGACAGTTACCTCCAAAGGAGAGAAATCAGCAAAAACCAGAGTTTAGCAATACCTTCATCTACACAGCCAAACTCGATGACTGCTCAGGAGCCGCAAGAAGGCGCAGCCAGAGCGCTGTGCTCTGTGCGCGGAGCTCCGTGCGCGGATCGGCGCGTCCCGGCAGCGCTGGCAGCACCGGGGCCGACACGGCCCGGCTCGCCGACCTCCCGCCCGAGCAGCGCCAAGGAGCCGCGGCTGCTCCGGCCGGGAGAGCACCCGCGGCGGGACCCGCTCCCCGCAGCGGGACCCGCTCCCCGTAGCGGGACCCGCTCATCTCAGCGCTCCCGTCCCGCCCGCCGCCACTGACCTTGCCCGCCGTCGGGGAACGGGACGCTGCCGGCCGGCGGGGTCCTGCTCAGGCTGGGCGCTTGGGCGTGGAGGACGAGGAGCCAGAAGGAGACTATGCGTGCCGCCCGGCTCCGCGGGACACATGGCATGGTGCGGGCGGGGAGCTGCGAGCGGGGCGCCTATCGGGGCCGCGGCATGGCCGAGCGGCTCCCGGCGCCGCGGACACAGGCGCCGCTCCGCAGAAAGGCTGCGCGGGGCCGTCCCGGTGTCTGGTTTCTGCCGCCGGAGGAAGGAGGGCTGTGGGGAGGGAACAGCTCCCCGGAGCCCCCGCCTCGGAGCCGGCGGGGTTAACGCGGCGGGACCGGGCCGGGCCGGCGGGGAGGGAGGAGAGGAGAGGCGAGGCCGCCAAGAGGGGCTGCCGCCCCCCCTCCGCCCTCCACCGCGGCCAAAGTGGGCCGCCCGCACAGGACAGCATCCCCTGTCTGGTCCCACGCCCGTGGTCTCCACTGCGGGACCGGGGCAAGGCGCCTCGCAGCCCCGCACACGCCCTGGCAGAGGTTCCCCAGCCGCTGGAGAAAGTGGTCGAGGCAGGCGAATTTGATGCCTTTTTCACCACTTTCTGATGCGGTGGGAAGGGGTGCCGCGGGTTTTGCCCGGCCTGAAGCACCCGTAACCCTTGGCCCCTCGGCACCCAGCAGCCAGAGCCCAGTTTCCAGCGTGCCTCATGGAATCACAGAGTCAGATTGGAAAAGCACTCTGCAATCATCAAGTCCAGCGTATGACTGAACATCAA
This sequence comes from Dasyornis broadbenti, assembly GCA_013397935.1. Classification (NCBI taxonomy): domain Eukaryota; kingdom Metazoa; phylum Chordata; class Aves; order Passeriformes; family Dasyornithidae; genus Dasyornis; species Dasyornis broadbenti. Next base: position 370,506 of record VZRN01005383.1, read on the forward strand.
ATATCCACTAGACCATGGTACTAAGAGCCACATCCAGTGTTTTCTTAAACATCTTCAGGGATGCTGATTTCACCACCTCCATGGGCAGTCCATGCCAAAGTCTAATCATCCTTCCTTGTGAAGAAATTCTTCCTGATGTCCAACTTAAACCTCTCCTGATGCAGCTTAAGGCTCCTCATGATGCCAATGCCATTTAGTGTTTTAGCAATGTGCTGGCACATTGGGGTTACTTCCAAATGTCCTCCCTTTTTACGGAAAGTTCCTAAAAAACAGCCTTGGCATCTACATTTTTAAGTGCATGCCATGTGCTCTGTGCCAAGGGTCTCCTCAATGGCCTCTGCTGTGGTTACTGCCGGGCCAAGGTGGGTGCCCATTTTGCTGCTGCCCCAGGGCTGAGTTCCTCATCTGCTTTGCTAGCCTCCGCTTAAAGTTGACTCCACCATGGATTTCTTTCACGGCAATCTGTGCTTAATTATGCTTGTTTCTCTGCTCAGTTTTCCCAAGATAATGGCTGCCACAGTTCAACTGCCTTAACTGTGAGAACTGCATAGCACAAAAATGCAAAAAAGAGTTAAAGCTCCAAGGTTTTCTAAATCAGCTAGAAATGAGCCTTCCCGCAGGATTGAGACAAATAACTCTGGAAACAGACCATATTAAAGAGTGATAATTGATTTAGGAGTCATCATGTGCTCTCTTCAACATAATGGAAGGACCCAGACCTCACAAAAGACATGCAATATTTGATATCCAACAGCACTTGCTAGGAGAAGATTTGTTAATTGCAAGGTATTTATTTCAATATAGCTGCCCATATATTGTGCATGTGAATAATATTATCTGTTACAGTGACAAGTTTCCTGGTGCACTTGGCATTAGGATTCTTGGTCTAGTCACACAGTGGGCACTAGGCTGTTTAGTCAGACTGGGTGTTGTAGCCTGCTTAGCTCTTTATCAGTATTCCTCTGAAATTAATTTAAAGTGAAGTGTGACCTGAAATTGATATTTTATATACAATATTTAGCACATAAAAAACACCTGATAATTTTTGCATAGAAAAAGCCACACAACTTGACATTAATACTTTAAAATAATTCATGTGCTGAATAAGAAGGTATCCACACTAAATTTAATAAAAAGGAAAAATACTGTAAAATGAGGAGAACAGGCTAGAAGCATTAGAAAGAAGGTGTGACGGTTCAGCATGGGCATGGGCATGAGTATAAACAAAGTACTGGTTTAACATATCCTTGAAGGCCATCAAAAATTAGCCCTTCTGTGAGACATTTAGGTATTTGTTTTGATTCTCAGTCCTCTCTGTAGATAGGTGTTCACTGGTAGGTGAATCTGATGTGAGGCAACTCCTTTCAAGTAGGATTCCATCTTGGTTCCTTCCTCAGCAGGAAAACCTAATTCCTGTTGCCTATAATTCTTTGCAGCCCTGGAAGTGATGGAGAACTAAAAGCTTTAGGAACTCAAGAGAGTTTATGGGAATGTGTTTTGTTTTGATTTGATTTTTTTTTTTTTTTTTTTAATGACAAAAATTTGTAGATCCAGAAGTTGTACAGAGTGGAGAAAGAGAGCTGTGGGAATCTGTTCTGAAACATCTATAACTCCCTGGGCTTTTTGCCAGGAATCATGTACACAGAATAAATGATTCACTGGGTGTAGTGTCAGAAAATTCCCAGAGGGACAGTCGGATTCCTGCTTCAGGGGTGCTGTGGCTGTAGCTGACACAGTCACAGTGTCCAAAACACAGCACTGTACCAGCTACTAAGGAGAAAACTACATCTGTCCCAGCTAAAAGCTGGACACACACACAATCAGAATGTGAAACAATAGCAGAAGTAGAAAGCGCTCTCCTGCTGTGAGTACATACTGGGGACAGCTATTTTAAGTGAACAGAATTATGGCACTGAGTATTCCCAGTGGTTTCCTGTTCCAAAGAGGCATAACCTGAGGTTTTGGAGTCTTTCTTGAAAGTAAGTGCTTTTTTTTTTTTTTTGCTAACTCAACCTCAATTATAAAAAGAAAAAGAATACAGCACCACATCAGCTGTATTCTTTTGGCAAAAAAGTGATTGCAGTTTACCACACAGAAGTGATTGCAGAGAATTACCACACAGAAAAGCCTGTACATTTATTGAAAGGTCACAATCAAGAGACACAATCAAGCCTGGACTGACAATCTGGATTCTTTTAAATTTAGGTAGACTTCCAGGAAAGCCATAAAAGAAATGTGTGTATTGCAATTTATATGTATGTAGAAATGTTTACAGAGAGATAGAAAAGCAGAGGTTATAAGCAGTGAGAAACTAAAATACAAATTACATTATTTGACAAAGAGGAGTTGTTACAAAATGAGGTCCACCTGAAGAAAGACAGGAAATTTTGCTTTACTAGGAATGAGAGTCTTCTGCCCAAAATTTAAAGATATAAAATTATATAATAAACACTTGGTTGTCCGCTCCTCCAGTCAGCAGGGAGAGAAGATACCTCTGGAGGATAACACATCCCTTTCTGTCACATCCAAGGTGGAACACTGTCCAGACCTGACTGTTAACTATCCAGGCAGATTAACAGTTTGCTTGGACTAGAAATGGTAAGAATGTGAATCACACATAATATGGGGCCATGTTAAACAACTTAGACTAGTCTGTGGTTCTGTGATAATGTGAGTGTTGGCAGGGAGATGACCTGAAAGAGAATGAGTCTGAATCCGAAAGGACTCTGTGGAGTTTGCTGGGTAATTATTGTGCATCTCTTGATTTATTATATCTCCGACAGATTGATACAGAAGTTTGTGAGTACATTTCTTTTAATCTTAATTCCTGTTTCTCATTAGAGATGCAGCTTCTTAATGCAGCTATTGGTAATTGAACCAGAGACATAGTTGGATCTCTCAACTTCCATTTCATTATAGTGTTTACATATTTTTGGAACTTCATATGTTACTCTTGGAAAAAAAAAGTATGTTTGCTAACATTCCACTTTTGGTATGTCTGTGGGCAGATTCAAGTAACAGAATGAAGCAGACCCTAAAATAGTCAGTGATTCTTTGACATGAAATTTTTTTTTATGCTTACACTCAGGTTCCTGGTCGGTCTTCAAACACGGATTGTTATTTGTAACTGGTGACCTAATTAACAAAATTATAATTTCATGCTTAGACTATGTGAATTTAAAAGCTCATTGGTCATACCATCCATATTAACTAAATAAAAAAGCATGTCTCTGGAGCAACAGGTCACTTTGAACTAACTTTTAATGAAAGTTCATTTCAGAAAAATATGCTCTCACTGGTCTGCCTAGAAAGCAAATGATGAGAGTATGATGAACATGATTAAAGTTTTTGGGGGATTATTCGGGTTTGGGCCATTTTTTGGGGGTTGGGTTTGTTTTGTTTTTTTTTAATTAAAACCTGTCTCTGTGTCCAAATAATACTTTCTGGAGGCTATGTGTGTAGTCCATGAATCATGATATGACCATTGTGTTATCTGAGATTTTGTAATGAAAGTAGAAGGTATACATTTTCTACTACGCTTTTAAGAAAAGAATTGCCATGAAAATCTACCCATGGTGGACACACACCAAATCACACCAAGTTCACTCTCAGGACGCAGGAAGTAGAGCTGTAAAATCCAGTTGAAAATGTAACTGCTAAAAGTTACTGTCTGAGTTCAGTCAAAAGGATGAGATTGCAGCCCTGAGCTCATAAAAAGCCAGAGGGAGACCATATCAGTTCCAGAAATTAGAACTGAGAAACTAAATATGAAATATCCCTTTCCTGTTTTCTAGTTTCATTCTCCTGATCCAGAATTTTGCTTGAGAGAAGATGCCACAAAAAGAATTATTCATAAAACAGAGTTCAATTGCAAGAATGCAACATTAAAAAATAATATAAAGCCCATTTAAGTCACACGTACTAGTAAATTCTTTTTATTAAATCTGTTCTATAGCTTTACTATTACCACTTTTTGCTTCAGTGTGTCAAATAGAAAAAAAAAAAATTCAAATCTCTTACTGCTACAAAAATATCCTGAGAAGTGGTCCCATGTTTTTGTATACAGTGATACACTGAATATTTAAAAAATCTGCTTTAAGCTACAAAAATGCCTTTCATATTGAAAACAGAACAGCATCTCTCTTGCCAAAACATTTCAGAAGAGCATACAGCTGGTTCAGTCACTGCTTTAATTATAATAAATCTTTTGTTTGTGTATGAGGTCTATAAAGGGAGTGAAAAATTATAGGAATTCTTTGGGGTAAGTTGTAGGAGAATTACCATATTCAGCAAATGTTTATTTGATGTATTTATCTGAAACATTTTTTTAAATGCTATTTGAGAAACACCTGCAGGACACTGACACAAGGTAGTCGAAATCAGTGGGCAGTTTCTTTTGGTAGTCTGAACTGGTGCAAGCTTTTTTAGGTTTGCTGAACTGATGGATGCTGCCTGCAGGCAAATGAGCAATCTCAGCCCCATGGAATATTTTAGCATAGTACTATGTATATGCAAAAAAAAAAAAAAAAACGCCTGTGCCAGATCTGTTTGTGATTAACAAAACACACAAATCAGGACATTTTTTCACTGTTATCACCAGAATACATCATAGAAGCCTCTGCCTGTCAAGTTTATTACAGTTTTCAGAAAGTTTGAGTAAGTAGCACCAATTACAGTGACACTTGGATAAAAAGAAGGCTCCAGAAAGTTACACATTAGCAAAAAGACTTTGGCAGCATGGGTGGTGTGAACAGGGAACAAACAGAAGACAATATCTTCCAGAACAATAACCCTTGTGTACTGGATCTGATGGGTTTTGTAATACTTTTTGAAAGCAGCTGATGGCTTTTTTTAACATTTTTTTTCAGCTATGGAGGTGTTCTGACAGTGTGTTAAGTAAATTATACAACAAATATTTCTTTTATTATTCATCTAGGTGTCGCAAGTTCCCTTACCTGTCTCTAAAACTTCTCTGAGATGAAGAATGACAAAAGAAAAATAAAAACCACCTAAGATTAAAAAGGAATTTTTCTGAGGGTCAAAACATGAGAAAAGCATTTCACACTTGCAGCCCTGAGTTCAAAATTCACTACTAGTGTTTCTGGGAGGTACCTCAGTTTACACTCTGTTGTTTTCTCTGGGTGGCTAGCAGAAAAAGCAATATAATGTTGGACATTATTCTGAATCATTATTACTTTCAGTCTCAGCAATATATCAACCCTATGTGCCAAGCAGAAGAAATGGTAGAAGTTATTCTATGAAAGACATGTTAGCTGCAATTTGTCCAGTGAAATATTTAAAATTTAGTTGGAAGCTAGCAATGTGATGAGAATGGATCAGAATTCAATCTAGAAAAAATCTACTTCTGCACTACCAAACTCACTTATCATTTACTGTCATAGTCTCTGCATGGCTCAGTTACAGATTATTTTTTCCTTGTGGGCTTATAGTAGCAGGACTAAGTGGAGAGGGAAAATTGAACAAGAACTTGCTTATTTCAAATATTTTGCTGACCTTGGTTTTGGGTAAGTGCTGGCTCTAGTGCTAAGGCAGCCACTGCTGCTGTGGGCTGGAGGGCACCTCACCCTCTGCACTGTTTACAGAACCTCTGGAGCTTTGCAGGTCTGTCTGAAATTCAGCATTTTCACATTGCTTGTTTATATGGTTGTTCTACTTCTGGTGTTAAGGGATGGGTGTTATTTCTCTTCTGCATGTACTGTTTTATAGTCAACTGTGCAACACTGATGGGACTAATGGGGTTGTTAAATTTCACTGCAAGGATAATTTCCTCTGGTTGAGAGAATTTGAAAAACTGTTGCTATTTAGCAGGCTAAGAGATGCCACTTAATGCCGTATGTTGAAAATGCCACCCAAATGCAATCCTAGTCGGAGATCAAGAGGTATAGAAGCCTAGGAATAAGATCCATGATTTGGAAAAAGTGTGAAAATATGCTAGATTTGGTTGGGGTGAAGTTAATTTTTTGCAAAATGACTGGTATGGAGTTATGTTTTGGATTTGTGCTGAACACAGCGATGGTAACACAAGGATGTTTTAGTTACTGATGAGCAGAGCTTACACAGAGCCAAAGTCTTTTCTGCTTCTCAGACTGCCACGCTGGCAGGGAAGCTGGGGCTGCTTGGAGGACTGGGAGGAGACACAGCCGGGACAGGTGACCCCAACTGACCAAAGTAATATTCCAGACCATACGACATCATGCTCGGGATAGAAAGTAGAGGAAAGAAGAGGGAAGGGGGGATGTTTGGCATGATGACATTCGAATTCCCAAGTAACAGCTAGATGTGATAGGCCCTGCTCTCCTGGAGAGGCCTGAACACCCACGCGAAGTGGTGAATTAACTCCTTGTTTTGCTTTGTTTGCATATGTAGGTTTTGCTTTTCCTGTTAAACTGTCTTTATCTCAACCCTTGAGTTTTCCAGCTTTTACCATTCTAATTCTCTGCCCAATTCTGCTGGTGTGGGAGTGAACAAGTGTCTGTATGGGGCTTAGGCTGCTGACTGGGGTTGAACCATGACAGGAAAAAAAGGGTCGAGGGTCCATTTTTTGAGGTCTGCTCTGGTCAATGTTATGAAGGTCCTTTTTTTTCTTTTTTTCTGTCATTCTAGTACCAAGGTATCTTTTATGGCAAGTGCTATAAAAAATGTTGCTGCATTTTTTGTACAAAATCTGAAGATGAAACCTCCCCAGATCCTTGCATTGCTAATTCCATTAAATTGCACCCTCATTTGCACCTTCATTATAAGCAAAACGAATGATGTATAAAACTTCCTAATTACTCTTGTTCCTTTTTAACGCTCCCATACTATGATCTGGCTGATACTTTTACAAGGCCCCTGTAGGTATAAATCAAAGTGATGGGTGGACTGCTGATAACAAATGGCCCACACGACTATGTCTGTGCAGGAAGTTCAGTGAGATAAATCAATGGAGAAATAACATACTTGTTAAATGTTCCGTTAATCTCCCCCAGATGCCTGATTCACAGTGATTTGTTTAGGTATATTCAGAATCTATTTGCTTTTCAAAATGCACAGTTATCTTGATTTATTTAAAAGCGGAACAGAAGAAGGAAAGCCTCGGTTCCTGTTCCCATCGGCTGCTCTCTGCTCCTGCTGCAAACTTGGTGGGGAAGCGATTTTCGGCCCCCGCGCAATACAGGGGGGCCCCCTGCGGGCGGGATCCTCCTGCCTCCCTCCTGGGGAAGCTGCTGCTGCTGCTCTTGCCTTCGCCCAAGCGCTGCACCGATAGCCGGGTTTTACAGCTTCCTTGCCCGTGCCGCTCGCTTTAAAATTAGGGAGATACATCGTCTCCCGACGTCCCAAAAGCAGGACAGGCGTTCGTCGATCGCTGTCCGGAGTGCGGTCATTCTGAGGACGGCGGAACGCGGTCCGACTTGGTGCCCAGGTTTCTCAAGTGCCAGAGCGCAGGTTATTCCGGGCTCGCCCTGCGGAGGTGCGACACCCCCAGAAATTGTCCCCACGCACGAGGGGACAGGTTTTGTGGGAGCTGATCTGCGGGGTGCACATCGAGGAGAGGAATCATATCGGGATGGGGGGGATCACATCGGGGAGGGGGGGATTTCATCGGGAGATGGGG
>VZRN01005383.1:378362-468917 GCA_013397935.1 Dasyornis broadbenti
GAGCTCCGCGCCCACCGCGCATGCCCCGCCCCGCCGGCGCGGATAAAAGCGCGGCGCGGAGCCGAGCGGCGCCAGCCGTGCCACTGCACCGCCGGCAACGCGCGCTCCCCGGACCCCGCCGCCGCTCCAGCAGTCCCCCGCCGGTCAGCGTCTGGGGAAAAATATCCCGCGGACCCGTCTGCCACCCTAGCATGGGATGGGCGAGCCCTGCGAGCGCGGTGCCTGCTCGCCAGCCGCTGGCATAAAGGAAGGAGCGGACCAGGAGTCCTGGGACACGCCGCTGGGTTTCCTGAAGGGGGCTCAGATGGACAACGGGAGCAACGTGTCCTTCCTGCAGTTCTTGAAGAACATCAACCTGGAGCGAGCCGACGGGATGCAGGGCGACAGCTCTGATGTGGTGCGGATTATCATCTCGCTGGTGTACTCTGTGGTGTGCGCGCTGGGACTGGTGGGCAACCTGCTGGTGCTCTACCTGATGAAAAGCAAGCAAGGCTGGAGAAAATCCTCCATCAACCTCTTTGTGACCAGCCTGGCAGTGACTGACTTTCAGTTTGTGCTGACCTTGCCGTTCTGGGCAGTAGAGAACGCTCTGGACTTCAACTGGCTGTTTGGCAAGGCAATGTGTAAGATCGTCTCGTATGTGACAGCAATGAATATGTATGCCAGTGTGTTCTTTCTCACTGCCATGAGTGTGGCTCGATACCGGTCTGTGGCTTCAGCCTTGAAGAACCAGCGTCGAGGAGACCCACTGCATGGCTGCTGCTCTGCCAAGTGGCTGTGTGCACTCATCTGGCTGTCAGCTGTCCTGGCTTCCCTGCCTCATGCCATTTTTTCCACCACTGCCACTGTTTTTGATGATGTTCTCTGCCTTGTCAAGTTCCCAGAGGGCCGAGGCAACAATGCCCAGTTCTGGCTGGGTCTGTACCACATCCAGAAGGTGCTGCTGGGCTTCGTGGTGCCACTGGTCATCATTAGTCTCTGCTACTTGCGCTTGGTGCGCTTCATCAGTGACAAGCACGTGGGCAGCACCTGCAGCGGCCCCAGCATCAGGCGCCGCTCCAAAGTGACTCGGTCAGTGTCCATCGTGGTGCTGTCCTTCTTCTTGTGCTGGCTGCCTAACCAAGCACTTACAACATGGGGGATACTCATCAAACTCAACGTGGTGCACTTCAGTAACGAGTACTTTCTTTCCCAAGTGTACCTCTTCCCCATCAGCGTGTGCCTGGCACACTCCAACAGCTGCCTCAATCCCATCCTCTACTGCCTCATGCGCAGGGAGTTCCGCAAGGCACTGAAGAGCCTCCTCTGGAGGATCACCTCACCTTCCCTCACCACCATGCGCCCTTTCACTGACACCACCAAGCCTGAGAAGGAGGAGCAGGCCCTGCATGCCGTGATGCCTATCCACCCTGTCCCTGCTGCTTGCCCTGCTGCTGCTGTCCAGGCAGAGGTGGCCTATTACCCTCCCGGGGCAGTGATGTACAGCAGCCGCTACGACCTGCTGCCTGCCAGCTCCATGGAGCAGCACTGCTGAGATGGCAGGGGGCTCTGGGGGGTGGGACTGTGCCAGATGTGGCCTGGGGATATTGAATGCCTGGTCAGGACAAGGGGAGGAGGGATGAGTGAAGGAGGACTTCTGTGTGAGAGATGCTCTTTTGCAGTGTTGCCTGCCCTCGGAGACACTTGATGGAAGCTGTTGTCTGGAAAATGCACCCTGAGATGGAGAACAGGACTAGGAGGAGGTAGAGGTGGGGTGTCTCTATGAGATGCATTTTAGTGCTTGTAATGTTCTGGGGAACAAGAACTGGTGAGAGTGATGGGACTCCAGCCAGGGAGGATGCAGGATTTGCACAGTACCATGGGAAGGAGAGGGACTGGTTGGGGTGGAATGAGGCTGGAAGGCCTCAGCTGTGTCCACTCAAGCTGGAGTTGCAAGCAGCAAGAGGCCTCCCACCCACCCTGGGGGTGTGTGTGTGGCAGGGGCAGGGAGCTGAGCTGCTGTCTCACACTGCAGGACCCTGCAAGTGCTGCAGGGCACAGGGATCAGACAGCCTCTGTTCCATTTCAAACCTGCCCTGTGGGGAACAGCCAGGACAAAGTGGGTACAAAGCCTACTCCTGTTCAGGCTTGGCCCCTTTCCCCTCTTTTAGGAAAGAGAGGGGACAAGGAACACTGGGCTCCTCTCCAGATCTGTGCAGGATCTGCTTTTCCAGCTACCCCAACCCCTCAGCTGCTGCCGGGATGTAGAGCAACCCAGAGAGCCAAGGAGAAACCCAAGGACAGAGTCTGCAGCTTCGTGGGGAGGTGCTGCTTTGCCTGGGTTTGGAGGGAGGGTGTGATCCCGCTAACATTGTTCCCCAGCCTCTCCCCAGGCCACTGAGGGGAAAGGAAACCTCACAGCCCCAGACCATGTGGAGCAAGACAGCATCTCTCCCAGGGCACTGAGGTTGCAGGCTCAATTTTTGCTGCACTTCAGACTGTTCATGTATCACTTCAGGAAATCAGCACAATATTAAATAAGAGAAAAAAAACAAACCCACATGGAGAAAAATAAACTATCCTACCCACTTCAAATCACTTGCTCTGGGATACTTCTGGGTTCCCTTAAAACCAAGCACAAAGGCTTTAGTTCTGCTGAGGGTTTGCACTGACACTTGCCAGTGTTTCAGTGAAGTTCACCTCAGTTCCTTTAGTCTGAGCAGTCCCAGGGCCTTAAGTGCTTATGTAGCCTAGAGAACGTCAGGGATTGGCCTGACCCAGCCTCTGTTCTAGAGAAATATCTGGGAAATAGTTTGAGGCTGATATGAATTGAACTTTTAGGGGGATGAAAAAAGTATTTTTAAGCTGTGAAAGTTTTTATGATAAGGCTATATATTTACTTCTTAAAATATTTTTTTAAATTATGAGGAAAAAGATTTGAAATCAAAAGATCAAAATATTTGTTTTAAAAGATAGAAAAATGCAACAGTTCTGGTTTTATTTTCAGAACAGAAGTTCATTAATCCCTAATACTGCACATAAGATGATTATTTAAATAAAATATTCAGCACTCTTTTCTATTTCCAACCCCTTTCCTTGCAGTCTAACTCCAACATCTGCCTGACTCTGCTAAAAAGGCATTTCTGCAGAAGGTTGTTTGTCACTTCTGAGTACTGTCATGGAGCAAACTTGCTATTTCTGTCCAGAGGAAACTGCAATGCCATAGAGGCAATTATGCTTTTCAGACTCTAGGCTTACTGTGTGTGTTGGTAACTCCTGTAGTAAAATTCATGTTTGGTCTGAAAGCAGCTGCTTCTGTTACTTGCAAGGAGAAGTTGTTCTCTTTTTTTCAAGGCAGAAAAGACTTCTCCAACCTTGGGCACTTGCTAACAGGGAAGATGTTGATTTACAAGTTGTCTGAAGAAGAACTGATGGGCATACTTACACAGATGCAAAGACTGAAGAAATCAGACATATCCACAGAAGAACCTGAGCATCTAAGTACTGTATAACTGCCTCTCTAACCTCCTAAATCCCAACTTGGTTGACAGGTGAAGTCTATAGGTACCTAAAGTTTTTCTAGTAAAATTTTTTTGTGCCTAGAAGTCTGTTCCTGAGCATGCCTAAATCTGCTTAATTCTGTAGCACTTATTTCTGTGCTTTATGGGGATATCTCTGTTGGGACTGGCCACAGTGTGCATCCTGTGAGGGAGGCAGCTCTTCATCCCAAGACAGGAGACCCTGTGCCAGGCCACACTAAGTCAGGAGCGGCTGTGAACTTAACTCATTGCCCCCATCCCTTTGATGCTGTGCCTGGATGTGCTGCTTCTGTCCCAGCTTCAATGTATGTGCAGATTGTGCTCCCTCCCCTTCCCTTTTGAAATGCTAAATTAGTGGGCATAGCTATCCCCCTTTTCCACATAGCTTCCATAGCTCCCCCTTTTCCACACTCCAGGGGAATGGTTGGATCTCTGGGCTACTTTGTGAATGTGCTCATATGCTATGGCTTGAAACAGTTCCCTGTTGCATGAGTTGCTCACTGTTGGTGGATCATAAGGGGAAAGAAAGCCCTCGAATCCTGCTTGGCACCATAGTGTTTATGGTGTAAACTCCAAAGAGGAATTGCGAAGAGAATTTTTTTCACTGCAAATACAGAATAGAGGATGGATCCACATCTGGATTGTAGGTCTTCCCTTCCCAAGAACAGTGGTTAACTTGCTCCCAAGTCCCGTTCAATTAAAGTTTCAGTATTAAGTAAAGGAGTAAAGTAGAGGATCCTGACGTCTTTCTAGACCTACAGCTCAAGCAGCCTAAGGTGCTGAGGGTTTGCAAAAAAACTGCATTTCTGTTCTGCGAGAAAGCCCTAATATCTGTGCTGCAGGTGAAGAAAGCTGCACTGTTATATGAGAAAAGAGTACAATGAACTTTTAAGTCCAGACATAACAGAGATATAACTGTGTCTCTGTGGCCAAGAGAAAGTATCTAAATTAAGGAGATGGGAGGAATCTCATAGCCAGATGCTCTTCTTACTGTTTGCTTTTTAACAGCATTATTTCTTGTTTAACTTGCTGGAAATTTATTCCCTGTCTGATGCTTAACTGTTCTTGTGCATTAAATAAACAGCTGTACAAGTGTCTAAGTGTAACTATGAATTTCAGTAGATAACAAGCTGCCTATAAGACAGCCTCTGTGGTGTTCAGCATGGCGAAACCCACGTGCTTTGGTGGATGCCAATGTAGGCATAATTTTGTGCTGGGAAAACAACACAGTAAAATAGGTGGTGTTCAGAACAACCCATAGTTAGCCCAGAATGCTAGCAAAGCACCATTCTCAGAGGAAGCCCCTGGTGTCTGGTGCTAGAGACATAAAATTCTCACTTTCGGCAAATCACTAAGTCATGAAAATACCTTGAGTGTGTAGAGCCTGGACTGTGAAACCGGGGCAGCTCTCTCTCAAGCCACTGATCCCCCAGGTGAAGGTCACGGATCTGCTGTTTAAAAGAGGCACAGCCCGTCCACACTTGGCCAAATGCTGGTTTAGGCCAGACCAGCAGCCCAGGCTGTGCAGGTCAGCATGTGTCCCAAGAGCACTGCTCTAGCAGTGCATGAGCAGAGAGAAATTTTGTTTCACCTGTGCCATGAGTCCCAGCTACCAGCATGAAACCTGTGCTGTCTTGCGCAGGCAGGGGCACCAGCCTGGGCCTTGGCACAAGGTGCAGTTACTCTGTGTGCACAGAGTGCGTGGCCTCAGCAGAGGGTCTCTCCAACTCAACAACAAACCCTGCTGAGCATCCAGGGGTTTCCTAAGTAATGAGTACAACACACTTCAAAAACACTCCTGCTTCCTGCAAACGTTCATGTCTTCATTTGTAACAATCACCTTTTCATGGAATAAAATAAACATTGCTGAAGGATACAAAACAATACTTGCACAGTTTTTGACAAGATTTTCATGCTTGGTCTCCTCCTGTTACAGATTCCTGGTGGGGTGCTGGTAGAGAGGTGCACATCGGTATAGAAGGGTAGGGACCTGAAGGTGCAGGCTGACATCTAGTGACAAACTGAGAGAACCTTCAAAGACCGGATAGTCTCATTAGGCAAAACTTTGATTGCTTAGGGATGTTTAAATATCTCAGCCCCTTAAATAACTGACCAAGGTCTTAATGTAATAACGACCTCCAATTGCATTTCCAGGTTTCCCTTTGAAATGCCTCTTCAGTGGAAATACCGTTTCACTTTCTCAGTGAGTTATTCTGGCACTCACTTTAGCAGTAAAAAAAAATCCAGTCCCCTTCATTCCCATTCACGACTGTCTGCTCTAAAACCTGATTATTCAATTGAGTGCCTGCACAGAAGCTCTGATCTAATTCGTATCCCTGTGCTCATGCAGGAATAGGTATGGGTGCAGCACAGCTCAAGGACATTAGATTGAGAGCTTGGATCTACATTTTTTTAGTGAGGGTTATTTCTCAGAAGGGAATTCATATTTTTCCATTTAAAGAGGGTTGCTGAAATTATCTTTTTATCATGTTTAGAGCAGATAAAAGAATCTCCTCTAGGTACAATCTCAGTATCAGTTGGTGCCATGGGCAGCCAGTTAACTTGTTCCCGTGCTAAAGCAGACTTCTCTGCCTATGTGCATAGCCTCAGAGTCCTTCCCAAAATCTTAACTGTAAAATATAGACTCACAGTATGGCTGAGAATATTGGGCCAAAATATCAGCTGGAGACAGAAGCAGTGTATTTAGTTAACAAGTTTTTTGAAACATTGACTACTTGCTTGGAAAGGACTGATTACTATTCAGTGTGCAAAATAACAAAATAAAGTTAACTTAGATACCAGCTCTCTCCCTTATTCATCCATTCCTCTGGACCATGAGACGTTATTTCTGCAAGGACTTGTGTTTTTCCTTCAGATCAGCTGAGTCAGTATGGTCAATTGTACAATGATCAAATTAACTATTCAACACTGACTTCTAAAATCACTGGTCAACGAACCTTTCCACTTTCATTCAGCTGAACCTCATGCTGGATAAAACTGAAATCTTGTGGAAGATTACTTGTTTCTGTATTTGTGAAAAGGTCTGATCAGCATTTTCACACCAGGAGGAATGGCTCAACACCGGGGGGTTGTGACACCATTCCCAGGGTCCTCAGAGAGCTGGAGAAATTGGCTGACAGGAGCCCCAGGCAGCTGGGCAGAGGGAAGTGCAAGGTCCTGCACTCCCTGCACCAGCACGGGCTGGAGTCCAATCGACTGGAGAGCAGAGCAGGAGCTGGGGACAAGGAGAACAGGAGCCAGCAATGGGCCCCTGCAGCAAGGCCAGCAGCATCCTGGGCTACACTGGGCAGGGCTCTGCCAGCAGGTCAAGGGAGGGATCCTTCCCCTCTGCTCAGCCTGGTGAGGCACATTTGGGATGCTGTGTCCAGTCCTGGGCATGTTATCCAGTTCTGGATTATTTTCCAGGAGGCTCCAATATGACACTTGGAGCAGTTGTCAGCTGAGTGGAGGCTGACAGAGCTGGAGGTGTTCAGCCTGGATCTGAGAAGGCCTGGGGACTATATCAATGTGTGTAAATACCTATGGGTGCAGATTAAAGAAGATGAAATCGGACGCTTCTTAGTGTTGTCCAGGGAATGAATGAGGCAAAAGGGACAAACTGAAATTCCATAATTTAAATGTAAGAAAAAAACCCTTTCAACTGGTGTGGTCAAGCAGTGGAACAGGTTGCCTGGAGAGACTGTGGAGTCTCCCAGCTTTGGAGATGCTCAGAATCTGTCTCAACACTGATTGTCCTGCTTTGACAACTCTGTGCTGAGCCAGGGGCTTGGACTGGGTCATCTCCACAGGCAACACCAACTATTATGTGGTTTTGTGTGATTTTGCCATGGTAAATAAATTGCTCTGAATAAGTCTTTGTTCTGATACAGTAGAATTAGCATTAGTGTCTGTCTTGGTTGATGTTTATTCTGAAAATACTCTAAAAATTTTATGCCCTCAAATCATCTACTACTATGTATTTTAAATCACCTATTAAATAATTTTTGAAAATGTTTTAATTACCTTTTTTGAGGGGGCTCAGAGGAAAAATAGTATTTCATTTGCTCATCAAAAGTCACTTCCTGCTGAACTCCAGTGCCTTATTCATAGGCAAATCCCATGATGGATATAGAGGTAGAGAGCTAACCATGAGCTCCTGAAGGTAACAGAGATTCTACAGAAGTAGTAAATTACTGCTCAGTCTGTATAGTCAATCATAAATAGTGAATAGAATAATCTAGTTTAAATTTTAGATCTGAGATTGCATTTTCACAGATGTAAACTGAAATCTTGAATTTTGAGCACACTTGATGCAAAGTCATTCAAAGTAAAATATTCCAAAATGCAAAATTCCTGGTCAGAAAAGAATACTACCCTTTGATAAGGTACTATCTTTCTCTTAGAGAGAATCATAGTTCTAAAAGCTGTTTTATTGACATGTTTTGCAGTGTTATGGCAATCTAACAATATCTAGGATATATTTCTTAAAGGCCTGCTTCTTGGGATTGGGTGTCTTACTGGAACTTCAGCACTTCTTAAAGAAAGAAGTACCTCAGTCCTCAAAATCTCTGGAAACAGAAAAATTCACAAATTGCATTAGAAGCTAACATTAATTTTATTTTTTAAAAACCTCAGATCTGAATGTTGAAAAAAAATCCAAATCATTTGGGACACATTTGTATTTTTGTATCGTGATCTGCCAGCCGTGCAACCCCAGGGCAGTGCTCCCAGACTTCAGCAAAAGCCATCTCTGTCAGAAACTTTTCCTTTCCCTCTTGTCGCTGCTTGGACTCCACAGTTCTGCTATTTGTCATGTCTCCTTCTCGGCATCTAACGACCAGAGGGGCCTTCAAAACCGAGGTGTCCAAGACCCTGACGCTGCCTCTCTCTGTGCTTCAAGCAATGCCACCCCTGCCCCCTGCTGCACTGTACCTGCCGTGAGCCAGCACAACAAGAACTCGTCTGCCAAACGAGGGGGCATGGCTGCACTACAGGGTTGACTCTTGGCATGAGCACTCAAGGTTTCAAACGACAGATTCTGCCAGGAGTTTGATGCTGAACAAGTCCGTGGGGGGCTCCCAGTACCGCGAATCCATACGGCAGTGTCTGCAATGCATTAGGCATCTGGGCTACCGCAGGCAACAAGCAGCTTTCCTCGGTTGTCTATGCACAAAAAAAGGGACAGCTGGACTGCAGCAGCGCATCGCGATAAGGAAACTGCGGAGCGAGATGACAAAGGCAGGGCCGGGGCTGATTTTGGGGGCGGTGCAAGGCAGGGCAGTTCCGGGGGGTGCTATGCTGTCGCTGAACACCAGGGGACACCGAGGAGCTGGTTCTGGCGAGCCACGGTAGCGCCAGCCCCGTCCGGCTCCACCTTGGAGCAGGCAGAGTCCTTGGGAACGACCCTCGCGAAAACCATTCCATGGTCCAGAAAAGGTAACGTCACACAGCGGTCTCCCTGAAAATGCACGGTAGGGTTTTTTTGTCTCAGTTTACTGCACAGTCTAGGTTGGAAAGCACTGAATTTTGTTTTTCTACTACTGCAAGTGCTTACCTGGAGCAATACATGGGAACAGGCTCCAGTTTGATGACTCTCCATGGTGTGAAGTCGTTATCCTTAATACACGGGTAAAATATTAATACGTGGGAGGTAAAATGTTCATTTCCAATAAAAATATTTAGGAAATGCAACTGCTTAACACATCTTGCCTATCTAAAGGAGCAATGCATTAAAAAAACACCATAGAAAGCAAGAGTATTCACAGAATCACAGAATGGGTCAGGTAGGAAGGGGCCACAGTGTTCATCTGTTCCAGCCTTCCTGTTCAAGCAGGATTAGCGTAGAACACCAGGGACGGGATTGTGTCCAGAAGGTTCTTGAATAACTACGGTGAGAGAGACTCCACAGCCTCTCTGGGAAATCTGTTGCAGTGCTCCAGCACCTGCAAAGTAAAGATATTATTCGTTGTATTCAGATAGAACTCCCTGTGCATTTGCTCCTGCCTGTTGCCACTTGTCCTATTGCTCAATACCCGTGAGCAGAGCCAGGTCCATCCTCTGACCCCTCCCTGTAGACACTGACAAACATCAATGAGGGTCCCTCTCAGTCATCTCTTCTCGAGGCTGAACAACCCCAGTTCCCTCAGCCTTTCCTCATAAGAGATGCTCCAATGCCTTGATCGCCTTTGTCACCCTCCACTGGACCTGCTCCAGGAGCTCCCTGTCTCTCCTGCCCTGAGGAGCCCAGGACTGGACACAGCACTCCAGATGTGCCTCACCTCAGGGCTGAGCAGAGGGGCAGGATCACCTCCCTTCACCTGCTGGAAATGCTCTTCCTGGTGCATCCCAGGATTCCGTTTGCCTTCCAGGCCACAAGGGCACTGCTGGCTCTGGGACACTTGTTGTCCTCCAGGACCCTCAGACCCTTGTCCTTCTGCTTTCCAGCGGGTCACCCCCAGGCTGTGCTGGTGCCGGGGTTATTCCTCCCCTGGTGCAGGACACTGCATTTGCCTTTGTTGAACTTCATACAATTCTCCACCCAAGAAGAAGAATCATCTCTCCAACACTTTAAGGCCCCTCTGAAGGGCTGCAGAGCCCTCTGGGATATTGGCCACTCCTCCCAGATTTTTGTCATCAGTAAATGTGCTGAGGAGGCCTCTGCCCCTTCCAGGGACTGAGGTGAGGCTGACTGGCTTCAGTTCCCTGGGTCCTCCTTCTTGTCTGTTTTGAAGACTGGGGTGACATTTGCTTTCTTCCAGTCCTCAGGCACCTCTCCTGATCTCCATGACCTTTCAGAGATGATTATGAGCCCTATGGCTATGATGTCTGCCAGCTCCCTCAGCACTCATAGGATGCATCCCGTCAGGGCCCATAAAAATTGCAAATCACTTTTCACAGTTTAGTCTTGAACAAATGACCCCGAACATTTGCCTCTTAAATAAACAAGACAAAGCAGCTAGAAAATGAGAAATGAATGCTGGAAACTTAGAGGGGAAAATTTTGTTTTATAGCTCATTTTTTATAGCTTTATCATGCCAAAAAATCATTTAAAGACATTTTACAGCAGATACTTCCACCCAGTCCTTCTACAGTTCAAAAATATCAAATGTCAACATTGCTACATTTACTTACACCATCTTTTGACATGCAGCAGGGACTGGTCATGATTCATAGGCACCAATGTGAAAGCTGTCAGTTCTCCCAAGGCAAAGACATCTATGATTCATCCTGACTTGTGTAGCCTTTCTGGGAAAAAGTTTATCTGCCACAAGCCACCTGAGTTGCTTATTTTCCAGGGAGTTGAAGAAACTTAATAAGCACACTATGAAACACAGAATGAACACTGGGGGAAAAAAATCAGAACACTTGTGACATTACTAACACTTCAAGTCCTCTAAACAAGAGAACCAGAAGTTCCTTTAAGGGTTTCCTTGCATGACATGCCTGCTTGTTAAATGGGAATAAATGGCAGATGTTCATAAGAGAAAGAAAAAGGAAAGTGCCATGAAGACAAGACAACAGACTTGTCTTGTGCCTTGCTTTGTTCAGACATGACTATTTTTGTGAGAGTGGGAGGGAGGAGGGTTGGTTGTCACATGTCATCTTGGAGAGGTTTCAGAGGAGGGATAAAAGGATGATTAAGGGACTGGAGCATCTCTCTAATGAGGAAAGGCTGAGGGAGTTGGGCTTTTTCAGCCACGAGAAGAGATGACTGACAGAGTGTGGACACAGTCTCCCTCACTGAAGACATTCAAGAACTGTCTGGACACAATCCTGTGCCGTGTTCCCTGGGATGACCCTGCCTGAGCAGGGAGGTTGGACCAGATGACCACTGTGGGCTCCTCTAACCTGATCCATTCTGGGATTCTGTGTGGTTCATCTAACTGTACCATTTCCATAAACAGGATACAGAGAGGATCTTTATTTATTTGATTTTCTGTATATGGAAATAAAACCAGATGAGAAAGATCAGACACAGGGTACTTGTAACTTTATACTCACATCATTGCAATAAAAGTTGATGTTAAGTACAATAAATGATTGTATTGATGGCTCAGGTCCAGAACTAATGCAAAAACACAGAAAAGGTGGAACTTCTTAAATTAATAGCATTACAGTACAGTCCTTCAATACCTTTAACATTTTAACATTTTAGCATTTCTATTGCTGAAATAAATATTTTATCCCCTTTCATGTATTAGTAATGTATTATATGAGTAACATACATTAGTAACATTTCTATTGCTAAAAGAAATACTTATTTTATCCCCTTTTATGAGTTAGTAACATTTTATATTGTTTTCAGTAACACTTCAGATACATCTTCAACCTCAGAATTAGCACCATCATAATTTTTCTTGTTTAGATACTGTTTTCCAAATTGTATACACTTTTTTGTCAGCTTGGTATTTCTGACAGAGTCTTATAAAGATACTGTTTTGAAGTCCTGGGAACAACATAGGATGTTTTTACGGAGATTTCCAGAGAAAAGCTGTCTTTAATCTGTTCTGTCTTCTGTAGCATACAGTGACTTTTAAGGGGAAGGACCATGAGATTACGAGAAATGATACCATGATTCCTGAAACAATTTTCTCTGAATAAATTTGTAAATAAAAGCATTGATATACATGATGGGCGTGTATTCTTCTGTCTGTATGTGATACGAGATACGTATATCTCATATCTCTTCTCTGTGCAGGTTCAGAACGCTTCTTGCGTTGCCACAGCTCTGTGGTCACTTTGTGGGCCTGAATCAATGCCAGCACCCTCTTTGTGTAACAGAGCAGAGACAACATTGATCATTTAAATGTTAATGTTCTAATGGTGTTAAGCCTCAAAGAAAATATTGACAAAGACATAGGCAAACATTACAAAGTTTCTTTTGGAGCCTCAAAGTGGAATCAGAGCTTTATGACTGCAGCTCCTGGTGCACAGGTTTATATGGTGCAGACCTATACAAGCTAATCAACTCCTTCGTTATCTATTTTTATGGCTCCACAGATGCCTCACTCTTCACTTAAAAATTCATCATCCCAAGAGATACTGAGTTAATGGAAGTTAGTGTGTTAATGATGGCATACAGCTAATTGAGAAGACAACGATCCTTCATTTTCTGTCTTTCTCCTGTTTGTCCCAGTTGAGGCCCTTGTGGTCCAGCCGTCTCAGCATGTGCAAACTGTTCCAAACAGTCCAGAGGCTCCGTCTTCCCAGCTTTTATCTTTCATGGGTAGGAAATGAAGAGCCACAAACCAAGAGAAACCATAAAATGTGATTTCTTCGAAAGGCAGTTTGACGATGCTGCAGTGAGGTTTGCCACTCACTGAGTCCCTTTTGGGGCCTACAGTGGAGACACAGTCCTCAACAAGAAAAGGCATCTAAGGATCCCACAGGCTTGTTAAAATGAATAAAAATTTACCTAAGGGAAAATTGTTCTTCCTGAGACTATGTGACTCACTCTACTCTTGATAACATAGAAAAAGAATGAAGCTGATGCATCTCTGCAGAGGCACTTGATGCTCAAATCTAACCATTTATTTGTGTTGTTTCCGTTTGTATCTTGCAGAGCTTCTAAGAGCTGATAAGCTCAACACTGCATTTCTCTGAACAGTGTTGATTATACATGTGCAGCATGAAGAACAACAACAAAACCAACCATAAACACCACAATTGTCAATAGTTTCTCAGTGTTCATTAACAATATCGCAAGTGACTTCATGTGGCGTTAACACGTAACATGGTGGACAGATATGACAGTTTTCAAGACAGAGAAAGCACAGCATAAATATAGTGTATTGCTTTCACAAACACAGGATTTTCAAAATTCTGGTAATATTATAAAAATAAGAATGAAGCTTCATATGCAATTAAATACAAATAACTGGGCTTATGTATTTACTGTACAATATTTCCTGATAGTGCACTGCAGATCTGAAATTTATTTACAGTATTCTGTAAAGAGCAAATACCATTTCAGTCAAAACATAAAGGAAAACAGAGATAAGAGAGATGCTACTTTAAGGTAAATGATGTCATATCCAATGTCAAAATTTATGTGGTGTTCAACCAGCCATCAAATTGTTATGTTGGCCAAGTTTATTTTTTTCAATTACAGTATTAAAATTGAGAGGCCACTTTTTAAAGAAGGAAGAAATGGCAGCCATTTCCCCTAGACTTTTAGGTGCCTACACATGGATTTGCAAAGCAGCCTTAGGCATACTTTCCTGACAAGCCCAGACAGTACTTTCACTTCATTTCTACAGAAGAAGCAGGATACAGTACAAAATAATTACTTTACAGTTATGTTTTTAAAGTATAGACTTCAATCTTTTTTATATTCCAATCATTTCTCACACCCAAATCTGCTTTTGACAGTAGCTGGTAATTAACTGATCCCATTTAGCAGTACTACTAATCATAACAGACTGCACCCTGTATGGCTTCTGACACCTGTTTGGTCCTCCTGCAGTTTTTGGCTACTGGAGGCAACGGCCCCAAACATAAGACACTTGAAAAACAAGATAAATAAAAACTTTCTTCCTAACTCTGTCCTTTTATATTACTTCAATTTATCACATACTTCATTTATTACCTTTCACAAATTGGTAATGAGGAGTTTCGTAATGACTCCTGGTGCAGAGCATCAAAACACCGTGGGCACACACACCATCACATGTCACAGCATGTGAACACACTGCGGGTGTGTGTGTGTGTCTGAGGCATTAGGCAATCAGTTTTATCAAGTCTCCATTTCATAAAGCTCTGGAATTGCAACCGATCCAAGGAGGTAAGAGAGGAGGACGTGCCAACAGTACCAGCACAGCAATAGCACCAGTGCTGCTGACCCAGAAAAAAACACTCCCATGAGGACATTCCTTCCCATTGCTTCTTGCAGTCCTAGTCCACGTAACGGACACAGAAAGCCACGAAGCAGCAGCCGATTAGTGCCACTGTGGATGCTGAGATCACGGTGACGGCGCTGCCAGCAACACTAACCAGGAGCCCCAGGCCCACACCGAGAATGATCTGGGCCAGCTGGACCATGCAGGTGAGAGCAGCGCAGTCAATGCCCTTCCCTCGCTCATACTCCCCTGCTTGATCCCCATCCTGCAGCTTCAGGCTCTGCAAGGAAGCACAGAACAAACTCCAGTGAAACGGGACATTGTCAGCAACATGCAGTTCTTGGCCAATGCACTGTCACACCCGCTGGGGACAGCAAGACAGGTTGATAACTCACTGCTTCCATTCTTGTGCCACGGAGGTTACAGAGGTTAACACAGAGATTTTAGAAGTAACAGTGAGTTTTCTAAGCTTCCACCAAATTGTCCAGGTTTTCTCTTCTGCAATTTTGCCTCTATCTCTTCTCTTGAGGAAGTAGTTGAAATTTGATCAGAAAAATTATAAATTTTTTTCAAGTTCAGGTCAATTTGAGCTCTGTCAAACTGACATTTAACAGTACAGCTCATCCTGTCATGGATAATTTAGCTTTGACTGACAGCTGAAGGATCCATACTATCATATTATCAAAGAATCATCATAGAATCACAGAATGGTTTGTGTTGGAGGGAACTTTGAAAATTATCCGGTTCCAATCCCCTTGGATTGGCAGGGACATTTTCCATCAGAGTAGAGTGCTCAAAGGTATATCCAAACTGCCTTTAAATACTTCCAGGGATGGGGCATCCAAAACTTCTCTGGACAGCCTGATCTGGTGCCTCACCACCCTCACAGTAAAGAATTTTTTTCCTAATATCTAACCTAAATTTACTCTTTCTAAGTTTGAAGACATTTCCTCTTATCCTATCACTACATGCCTTTGTGAACAGTCCCTCTTCATCTTTCTTCTGAGCTCCCTTCAAGTACTGGAAAGCCTCACTTAGGTCACTCTGAAGCCTTCTTTTCTACAGGCTGAACAATCCCAATTCTCTTACCCTTTCCTCACAGCAGATGTGCACCATCCCTCTGACCACCTTTGTGGCCGTTTTCTGGACTCATTCCTACAGGTCCCTGTCCTTCCCATGCCGGGACCCCAGAGCTGGATGCAGTGCTCCAGGTGGGTCTCACCAGAGCGGAGCAGAGGGGCAGAATCCCCTCCCTCCCCTGCTGCTCACAGGGTTCTGGCTGCAGCCCAGGACACGTTTGGCTCTCTGGGCTGTGAGTGCCATGGCCAGGGCATGTCCAGCCTCTCACCCACCAGCACCCCCAAGTCCTTCTGGGCAGGGCTGCTCTTGTTCTGTTCATGCCCAGCCTGGGCTGATACTGGGGCTTGCCCTGACCCAGGTGCAGCACCAGCCCTTGGCCTTGTAAAACCCCTTGATGTTCCCATGGGCCTCTCCTCGAGCTTGTCCAGTTCCCTCTGGATGCCATCCTGTCCTTCAGACACATCAACTGTACCACTCAGCTTGGTGTCATCTGCAAACTTGCTGAGGGTTCACTCAATCCCTTCAGCTACATTGTTAATGAAGATGTTATATCACACTGGTCACAGTACAGACCCCTGAGGGCACCACTTGTCCTCATTTGGATTCCCATTTGGATTCTGAGTTGTTGACTTCTACCCTCTGGATGTGACCATCCAACCACCTTCTTACCCATCTAACAGTCCACTCATCAAATCCACCTTTTCAATTTAGAGGGAAGGATGGTGTGAGGAGCCATATCAAAAACTTTATAGCAATGCTGATGTGGCCCACACACAAACAGGCAGGAGCAATGTGCTCTGAAGTTGTGGCTCAAAGCACATAAGAAATTCAGTTCTAAAATCTAAATGTAATACTTTCATGGCTGGGGATAAAAGCAACCTGAAAACAAACATTCAGACTAGGATTCTTCTACACTGCTGAGAACCAACATTAACTATTAATTATCTGTGTATCTGCTGTGATATACTTAGCAGAGCAAAAGCCTAAATTTATTGTTTGCAACTGTCTTGCATATTAGCACCCTGTGAGGCTGGTGGATCACTGGAACAGGTTAACCAGAGGGGTTGTGGAGTCTCCATCCTTGGAATTACTCAAACCAGACCAGACATGACCGGGGACAGCCTGCTCCAGGTGGCCCTCCTTGAGCAGGGTCTACATGATCTCTGGTAGTCCCCTCCTCCAGGAAGGAATTATTCTGTTTTATTGGGAAATTATGTGGAAACCTACATATTTACTTTCTTCCTGCATAGGCTGTTCAATGGAGGAGGTTTTATTCCAACAACAAGAGGTTCCCACACTGTAGGCCAGCTGCACTGCTGTGTTCTGGTATCCAAATGCTCCTCGCCATTAAGATGCTTTTTGCTTTTCACAAACCCTATTACCTTGCCTTTGAGCCACACAAAGCTCACAAGCACTGGAGACAAACAGTCTCCTCCTAATCCAGTAGGAATAAAATTGAATTTGGATCCTAGGGAACTGCAGCACAGAACAGGAGCTGAAATGGCAGCATCGTAAAACACAGCACACGATTTTGGTGGAGTGCATAGTGAGGGAAAATGTCTGCTCCTGGTTCTGAAATGATAAAGTCCCAGTTTTAGAGACTTCTAAAAATAAATTATTTCTATTTTGCTGGGCTGTTCCTAGTATTCCTATGTGGCAGCTGTTGTGACCACAAATACATGAATCTGTAAATGAATGCAATCTTGTGCTTGATGTTTCCTCTCTGTTTTTACTCCTATCTTGTGCATTATAGAAGATTTGACTAAACCTCAATGCCTTAATATAAAATCTAGCATAGAGTTATATATCATTTAACATCTGTCATAGCAAGTACCATACACCAAACAAGAAACCATTGGTTTCTTTCAAGTAACTCATGAATATATTGGCCTATTAAGTATAAGGTTAATGTACGTCAGTATATTTTATTTCACTTGGAACAGACAAAAATTTTGCATTTATTCTCAGGCTGGCCTGAGGTTAGATTTGAGATCTCACCCTAAACTGGACTCATTCCCCATCCTTTTTTTTATATTTATAAAACATCATGATCACTCTCTGTTGGAAGGAGCAAAGAAATGAACTGAAAAATTGGGAATGAGATATATGTAATATTTAACCATTTTGAGACACCCTCCTAACACTCAGAAGAATAATTAAAGAGTTTCCTTGTGTTCATCATTCAGAGGATGCTGGTGAAAGTTGTGTAGAACAGTAGGGTGTGTTCTCCAGCAGTTGATCTAGCCCTTTGCTGGTTTCAATTATGTTTCTCTATGATTTTCCAATGGCTCAACATTACCTTTATTAAATTTCTTCAGATGTCTCAAGATATGCTGAGAACTTTTCCTAATTTCTCCCAACTCTCCTTAATCCTTCTTGTTTCCAGCTGTTTGACTTACTTAAGAGACTTGAGAGAACTTTTCCACTAAAGAACTCAACACTTTACAATACATGAAGATCCTGCTGTGGCCAGTAACATGATACAAGGTATGCAAGTTTTTCCAGATTTTCCTAGGAAACAGGATTTAGTGCTGTGGAGGATAAAAACCCAGCCACAGACATTTAGAAAGATAATGAGAATGGGGTATATGATTTAATACTGAACTATATAAAGCTATTTCTACTTGAATTTAAGATGTTTATTAGCTAGGAGCTTTTGTAACACTTTGCAGTTAACTAAAAATTCTGACAGCTTTTACAGGGTTGTTATTAACCTCAGGCACTCAGAAGTCAAGTTCTCTGCTGACATGACTGGAAGGAAGGGTATAAGATAACACTTAAAGCCAACACAAGTGGAGCCCTCTTACCTGTTACTGCCTGAACACGTGCTGTGATTGGCTTTGTTTCAGATGTGATGATAAATAATTATTTGTTTCATTGCAGGCCTGTTTGGAGAGTTTGGAGCTGGGATGTTAACTCTCTCTGTCAGAAACTTCCCATTCATGTGTGACATTTTTAACAGCTCAAAATTAAAATTAAAAGCTTCTAAACAGTTTACGCCCAAAACAGATTGAACAGACACAGACAGATAAAAACTTATGCTTCTTTTAAGCGTTGCACTCACCTCTTCTTCCCTGTGGTACTCTGCAATGAGGTGGAATGGCACGGTGTACAGCGTGCTGGACATGACTCCAAAGAGTGAACAAAGAGCCAGGGTAGAATAGACATTGGGAAACAAGCCAATTAATCCAGTACCCAGTCCAAAAAGTAGGTATCCAATGAAATAAAGTCCCTTTAATCCTATGTATGGCAGAAGGACTTTCTGCAAGTCTGTGAAAAGAAAGCAAAAATTGCTGAAAAGCCTTAAACAAAACAGGTCACATTTTATCAGGGAGTTCCTTTTAAGGGGTAGTATTTCGCAAAATGCAATGAAGGAGATAATCTTAATGATTTTGGAAATTGCCTCAAATTATTATAGGTATAAACTTGCAAGGGAATACTTGTTCACACCACCCAGAGCTCAATCTGCAGCTCACACTACAGCTGCACCTAGAGCTACCTGTGCTGAATAGATGTTCCTCAACACAAAGGTGGCACAGAAATGCCTGTAGTGAAGCTCCAAAGGTGAAAACATTTCCCTCAAGCCTCTTCTGGATGCTTAAACCCCCAAAGTGCTACTTGAGTTTTTGGATCCCAAGAATTTTTTTAATCCTTATGAAGAGTTATGGTGCAATCTATCTGGGGAGATGTGCTAGCATGTTTACACGTAATTTTGGAGAGCAAGATTCAAGCTTCTGGCAAGAGCTTCTGCATATGGAATGCAAATAAGGAGAGGCCACCTTCGAGAGCCTACAGCTACAGCATTGCTATAGGAAGAGCATCTGAGAATTCAGTCTGGCAGTTAACTCCAGAATGATTTTCAGTGTTCAGGGGCAGTTCACATGCAGAACAATGTCTTACTCCCACAAAGTGACCCCTCATCATGTGGTCAGGAACTGTTTGTGTTAAGAAATGAGTTTCTAACAATACTGAGAACCTAATATTATTCCTTAAAGCTTTAATGTAGAAAAAAGCCACAGTTAATGTGGCACCACTTTATATTTTTTAAACAATGGCAAAAAACAAACACAGTGTTGGAGTTCATTCATGGGTACTTACAAGAGTAGACTGATGAAGAAATTGCATTGATGCATAGTCCCCAGCATCCCATCTCTACCCCTGTTTTGTAGGTAAGGTAAAGTGTGGAGTTGTGAGGTGCATAAGGATTACCATGGTATACAACCTGAAAGAGACCACAAAAGTCACAGAAGGCAAGGCTGGCTGCAGGTATGGAATGCCTCCTTCTCACAGGAACAGGGCCTCATCCCTGCTAGGGAGCACCTGAGATATTAAGTAGTGTCCTAACCACCCATTTGTAATTCTCTGGGTTTCACACTCATGTCTCCTGGACTATCACATCACAGGCTCTGCCTAATTTATTACCCTCTGCTGTTTCCTGGACTGTCTACTTTACATTGACTCATTTGCTCTTTTTCCCTTTGGATGTCCCACTTCAAATTAACTTTCTCTCTCCACTTCTGCCTTTTTACCTTAGCTTTTCTTTTCCTAATTTATCTACAATTATTTTTTGTTTTCTCTTTCAAGTTTACCTCAGCATGCTCATTTTCCCACAGAGTTATTGTGTTATTCAGTTCCTTATCTAGACAAGCAGACTTTTTTCTTTCAGTTGTCCATCTACACTGCAGAGAAAGAAAACTCCCTCTTGCCTTGCCTACAGAGACAAAAATGGCAAGGAAATGGGAATACTGTGTGGAAACCACAGAAGAACAGGGAGTGGCAGTGAGTGGAAGCCAAAGCAGAAAATTGATGCGCTTGGACCTGCTCTGAGAGCTTCATTTGGAACAGTTAGACACAAATAGCCTTACAAATACTGAAAGGTTTTCCCCAACTATTTCACAGATAGGTTGGAACAAGGGCCTGACCTTAATTAGCTGGTTTACAAAACTGTTGTTGAGCCATCCAGATACAAATGGCTCTGACACCGGTGTAATTTCCTTAGGATAGGAACACTATTTCATTTCTTTTTGATGGAGGAGGAGATGCTACAAGAAAGGAGAAGTGAGAGGGTTTTATTCTTTTTACCTGTCCCATGAAATCCGTGAAGAAGAGCATGTTGGACAGGAAAGCCATCCATCCAAAGAGGTGGCTCACACACAGACAGCGATAGTGGGATGGCATGCTTAAAAGTGTCTTCAAGAGTGATTTAAGGGTCATCTGCCTTTGTTCCTAAAAGCAAATATTTAACAGTAATACAGTATTATTGCCATGAAGGCTACTGAAATAGCTGAGAGCAAATGAAGAAGGTCGTAGTATCTTTTCATTGCTAAACTTCCAAAGTCTTTTTTTAAGGAAGGGTTGCTTGAATACTGAATTTGCTTCAATTTATAAAGTTCGCAGAAACTCTAGAAGAGATGGGGTATACTAGCAAGAATGTAAGAATGTAACATTTCTTGCTGTTACAATCAGTAGGTCAGTAAGGCTATTATTTATGTGTAGAACCACAAGGAAATTTTCTGCCAAATCACGTTCAGAGAGTTAAAGAAACTCAACAAATCAACAACAGAAACATCCAGAAACAAAAATTATTTCTTTATAGAGATCATCGCCTTTAAATTTAAAATTTAAAGCTGCTACAGGAAAATATTATGCTCAAAATACTTTTGGAAAATTAAAATGTATCAGTTGTGGATTTCTGAGCTTTTCTGAGACCTCATTCCCATTCCATTCTATGTGCTAAATTCCCTAGGAAACTTCTACCTCTTCAGACATATAATGAGATTACTACTATGCACTGTCCTTCCTTCCATGAAGCAGGGAGAAGCTATGGCTCACCACAGCAGCACACAGAGAATGTGAACTCCAGCATCTGAACAGCTCATACCATAGGGGAAAGAACTCATTTCAAAATCAAAGCTTCATTGCTACTGGTTAGCAAATCTCACTGATGAGGAAAAACAAATTTTCTCACTATCTTCAATACCCCACGTTATCCCCATCCTCCTTGTCTCAGCCCTGTGCCCCAAAACTCTCAATTTCTTTTCCAGTCACATTCATCAGATCATTTATATCAGTTTATTTTTTTATTTTACAGCTGTAGGTGTGTTTGAGATCAGTTATTTTGGCACATAACTCTTCCTGTATTAAAGCTCCTGCATGGTTCTGTGCTTTTAAAGAAAAAAAAGATACTATTTTAACTACATGATGGAACACTTCCAATTTTCTCTTGTAATGTTTGCAGACAACAGCGTTGGGACAGATGTTAAGGGAAGATGTATGTCATGAAATGTGGAAGAACTGCAAAAGTTATATTAATTACTGGAAATCACTGGACTGAATCTTGTCTTCAGTTTGCTGTAAGTTGTCATTTTTCCCTTTCTTCCTTCAGTGTTGTACCTGGAATTGTTTTCACAATTCTACTTTCCTTTGAACTAGGCTATGCTGCAAGCTACTCTGTGAATAATCACCACATATAAAGTTGGAAAATACTTTGCCTCAGTGTGAGGTTTTTAATCCTCACAAGAATGCCAAAATTCAAGTTGCTGACTTTCACCTTGGACTGTATATTGTCCAAATCCCTTGGAATTTCTCTTGGCATCACTGTCTCTTTTAAACAGGGTAAGCTTTATATTCTTCTATGATTATAAAAAGAAAACAAACTGAAAAATTCCAGATTGACTCATTAGTGTTATTTCAAGGATAATTACTATTGTTTGACTTGGCTTATTTAGTTTGTAATTCTTCCACAGTTGTTTTTTTTTTTTTAATTTCCAATCAAAGTTTCAGATAAGGTCATGGAACTACACAGGACACTGCAGTGATTACAAACAACAATTTGACAGCTAGAGAGAAATGTTTTCTTTCTATTTAGCTATTTTAAAGAGTGGAAATGGAAACTAAAGTTGTTTAATGCACACATTCAAAACATACCAGCACACAAACTGCATGCTAATTTAAATAATGTGCTAAAGTTTGGCTCAGTTTAAGCGTCTTATCCTTCAAAAGCTCACAATACCAAATAATCTTCTCTACAAAATCACTACAACTCAGGGCATAAGATGATTCACGATACAGAGGAAACAATATGACTTGAGTTTTGTGGCAGTGGACCCTGAATAACACAGCACCATGCGAAAGAACACAAGGCTAATTTCTTTGGGTGTCTGTTCATACTGTAAAACAGGTCAAATCTCATTAATAACCATCTTAGCTATTAGCATGTGAGAGTAGAGGCCTTAATTTAGAAGAAATAGGGTCGTGATGCCTGCAATAATAATAAAAAAAGAGACAGAAAAACAGGAAGCCAAACCATTTTTTCAAGGAAGTGATTACAGTAATGAATGAACGCAGAAAACATGTGCCACAGGAGACAGATCATTAAAGCAGTGAGTGTCTAGAATTCATACACACTCAGGCACATCAAAGAAGCACGAGATTGATCAAAGCACTGGGGAACTCTAGCAGGCTGCCCAGCCTAATCAGAGAGGAGGGCAGTGGCACAGGCTCACCCACAGTGAACACCACAGCTTCACCTCGGGTGTCAGACGTTACTGACTCCATGGAATATTGCTTGCCAAGGCAGAGGCTACCCCAAACCACAGTCTGCTCCCCATGCTTCCTCTGCATCACTCTCTCATCATTTACCTTCTGGTTTTTTTAGAGCCTAAATGGTCTAAGCAGCTGACACTCAGCATCTCTAACAATTTGGAGGCTGCTCAGACTGAGCAGTGCTGGTGACGGATACTAGCTGCTCAAGCTGGACTGCAGTGGGGGAGCTCAGACAGCATCACAGTGTGCTGGTCATATTCTCCACACAACTGTTGCCTTGCTGTCTGCCCCAGTCTGTTTTCCTGGCATTCTCATCAGACAACGCTCCTCTCATATGTCTTGCATCTGGTGTAACAATATTTTTGTTCAGGTTAGAAATACCAAATGCTATTATAAAACAAACTAGAAATAGTAAAAGAGAATAAATCCATTTTATTTATAGCTTAAACATGAGTATTAGTTTCTATCTTATAACCATTTGCACATGCTCAGTATGTTTTACCTGCCTTATCAAACCTTTGTATTAGTGTATCAGGGATGCACATATCTAATGTCAAGAGATCAAAAGTGAAATTAAAATGACAAGCAACTGTGTCACCACTCTTTTGTTACACTTGGCTTACCTAGGGTACCATGAGACAGCTATGAGGATTTCTGGCACTAAAAGTCATCAATAAAAGAGTAAAAACTGTCATCTGTTCCCAAAGGCCATTCTAGAAGTGTTCTCCCCAGATATTTTTCGGGTGGATTCACCTTTTCCTAGGTGCCTTAGATTGAAGCAATCTCTCATAAAAATGCATCAGAAACAAAGTAACAGGAAGGGTTTGAAAGTACTCACTGTTTTCTCACACCTCAAAGTTTTGCCAAGGACACAGCTACAATATTGCTCAAAATTAAACTAAAACTCCGATAGCAAGGTAGCACTGCTGTAGAAGTAGCAATTTTAAACACATTAGTACTCAATGAAACGTTGAGTAGCAGAAAATCCAAATGTTTACTAGACAGGAAACATGCATTTTATATGCACTATGTGCAAAATTGTGAGGACTTTGGTGGGAATGAGAGACCTACATCAAAGATTAATGGTCTGTAGTCTTTGTACACAATTTTATGCTAATTATATCAAGACCAAAGGACAAAGTAGTTCCTCTTGACAGAATTCACATGAGGAGGATATCTATCATTGAGCAGAAAACTGAACCAGGTTCTCCCTCATCCCTGCCAATTGATCAAAGCATCAGAACTTGCCTGTCTCATCCCTCTTGCTGGCAATACTTTCTAAAGAAAAGAAAAGAAAAAAAAAATAGCATTAGCTAATTTAAGACTCTCCAAGGATGCAAAGATACATCCTATAAAATCATCTCTGCACTCACCTCTGTGTGTGATGCAGCTGTGCATTTCCCTGGCTTGGCTTCAGCCTTCTTTTCGGTACACATTGATTTTAAGTAACCATTCTTGATTTCCTCCTCTATGGAGTTATATTTATGGGGTTCAGTCACTTCCAACAAGAACTTTGCCTCTTCATTTTCATATCTGAGTGGAACTTCAGGAATACTGCAGAGATGTACGGTAAGGCAGATTATGAAAACCAAGGCTGCGAAGAGGAAAATCACCTGGAATTCTGATGCCAAAGTATATCCTAGAATAGTTTGACCCCAATCCATAGCACCTGTCAGGTAACCCAGGGCTCCTCCCAAACCTACAATGGTGGGGGAAAAAAAGGAAAAGAAAATTCTACTAGCATTGATAAAATAAACAGAGTACATAATACCCTCAACAAGTGATCCCCTCTAAAAATGATCAGTAGTCATTGTTCAGATATTTAGCACAAGAAATAGCAATACTGAGCTAATCACATACATGAGCAGTTACTAAAACATCTCTTGAAAAGTCTCTTCAGATCTGGTAGACAGAGCTCTCCAGAAATCGCCTGAACATACACCAACATAGCCTTGATCTCTTTTTATGACTCCTTGAAGCTCTATTTTCTTTGAAATGGTAACAAATACAAGTAAAACTAAATAAAATCCTCCTGATATTTATGTGGGGTTTTTTTATTTCACAGAACAAACTTTTTTAAAATTATGTTGAGACTACATATAGTTTAGACTCTGTAAAATGTATTTTATTTAGCTTAGTCCAAACAGAAATAGTGTCTCCATGTGAAATTTTTAAAAAAGGAAATAAACGCAAACCCACTGATTTGTAGTTACACAAATCCAAGTACCTCACCACTTGGAAAAGAAAACAGAAAGGAAAAAAAAAAAAAAAAAGTGTGTAATCCCATTTACTAATTTTCTCAGGAAAGGTAGACTAAAAAGTAAAATGAGAATGCTACTTTGTGCCTTGAAGTTATTAAACCCAGCTTTCAGTCAGTTTGGGTTTTTTTACAATTTCTTCTTTTTGAGTGCACACAGAAATGCCCAGGGAAGTTGCCCTCTGTTGCATTCAGTACAGCGCTCTGGTAGGGGTGGCAGCTTTGTAGAGTCCTGACAGGAGGATTCCACAGGATAGGAGCTTTCCAAGGACTTGGAAGCATTTCTGATCTTCTTCTTAGGAGAACTGATAACAATGTATAGGAAAATGTGCATGTCTAACAAAAACTAACAGCACCTACACTTGCTTCCTCAACAAAACATAGGACTTTGGTTTCATTCTGGGCTTTCTGTTTTCTTTTCCCCATCCTGGGTCTCATTATGGCCTTCCTTCATTGTGTCTTGTGGCATTTCACATTGTGTCCTTGTTTGTTCTCATGAAAAACAATTAAGCTGTTAATAACTTTTAAAAAGAAAATCTACACTACCTGCTTTCAGTGTACATTGGCAGAGAGAATGTTTGACATTTGAGGTTGTCTTCGCATACCATTTTGAAAAAAAGAATCATGCAACTGGAATGCAGCCTGAATGTTTTGTGTTGGATGTGTGCACTCTTTCTTCCACTTGTGTAAGAGGCCATGGGTTTCAGAACTGCAAATCTATCAAGTTTCATGTTCAAACTCTAAACTGGAGGCAAACTGGAGAGTAAAATCTTAGAAATATTAAAGGAAGTATAAAAGGAAGAAACTAAAGTGGGGAAAAGAAATAATATCTAAAACAGAATCTAGAAAAGAAATGGGAAGATTGTTCTCTGTGTCTAATTAGGATAAAACAAGGAATGACCAATTTAAGATGAAGGAAATGGATATTAAGATTAGATTTTAGGGAAAACTAACACCAAGGCCAGGGAAGAGCAGACTGCCTTGGGAGGCTGTAGAACTCCAATCAAGTGAGGATTTCAACACCCAACTAGGGAATTTTCAGTTAGGAAGGGTTAAGATATTGATGAGCTTGCTATAGAGAGCACAGGGTGCTGATCCAAGTCATGCAATCTGCCCCAGTCTTATTTCATGTTATTTGGCCCACATCCCTTTTCACAGCTCAGTACACTGAGTTGGCTAAATCTGTAGCGTCAAACTTGGAGAATTTTTAGTGTCATCCAAAAATATTGCAACCAGAGTTGTGCTGACTATACATACAGACTCACTCCTCTCTCTATCCAAACAAGATATTATCTGTCAGTTTCTGAAGGATAATATGGATTTCATTCCCATGTGGCTTTAAGCTTCCCTTATAATCTGTGTTCCTAGGCACAGATGTGTCCATTTCATGTGTCCAAAATTAGCCTGTTGTCAGCAGCCACTACACCTCCCTCCCCCAGCAGGAATTGCTGCTGAATCTACGTGTCTCTGCTCTTAGTGGGGCTCAGTAGCCACAAAAATCTTTTGTAACACAGATTACATGACTTCTCACGTAGTCTCCTTTTTGCCTAGTGCTTTCACAGGAACTGCTCTCAGGCATGGCAGGAGGCTCCTCCTGAGTCACTTCGCAGGTACACAGCCTTACGTGTCTTCCCTGTGCATTTCCCCAACACAGAGCTCACATTGTACAGATGATTTCACAGAATCATAGACTCACTGAATGTTCAGAGGCTGGAATGGCCCTTAGAGATGATCCAGTCCCATCCCTTCTGCTGTGGGCAGGGACACATCCCACTAGGCCAGGTTGCTCAAGGCCTTATCCAGCCTGGCCTTGAACACTGCCAGGGTTGGGCATCCATAACCTCTCTGAACAACCTATTCCAATATCTCACCATCTGCACAGGGAAGAATTTCTTCCTAATATCCAGCGGAAATTTCTCCTCATCTGGAGAGCCCCTCCTCAACTTCCCTGTGGTGCCCTTTCAGATACTGGAATGTTGCTATGAGGTCTGCACACAGCCTTCTCTTCCCTAGGCTGAACAGCACCAGCCTTCTCGCTCTGCCTTCATAGGAGGGGTACTCCAGTCCTCTTATGTCTCCAAGTCCTCCTTTGGACTTGTTCCAACAGTTTTGTGTCCTTCTGTAATTTGGCAAAATTCTAAACATGTGCAAAGGCAAATGAAGCTGTTAATTTCATTTGCAAGAACCTGAACTGAACCACTTGGACCTCTTTTGTGGAAATTGTGAATTTCTGAATTTTACACAGAACTCCTTTTTTTATACAGCATGTACTGGAGCACTGCTGAAGAATGGAAATCAACTGGTTTGTGCAGCTCTTGTTCTATGTCACTTGCCAAGTCAAAAATGTTATTTTTAAGTGCAATAGTAATGAAACAAGTTACAGCCATTAATTTTTTTCCTCACCAAAAGCTTGGAAAAAACCCCCAAAACACCAGAACAAGCTGAACAAGCACTACTTCACTTTTTAAAAATAATGGACTACTCTTACATAAATCATGTCTATGTTGCTATAATTGTTTATGCCTGCAGCCTTCTGCAGTAGAATTCTTGTAGCAGCAACCACAAGTTGCTGTTCTCTGGAGTAGTGAAAACGCAGCAACAAAACACTCGTGACTGAAGTGCAGGATCAGATGATCAGTTCATTCAAGATTACAAACACAGTGAGGATAAAATCCATGCAATTACCTTCCCCTCCTTTGAGATGTAGAGAGGAAAAGAAGGGATCTGAGTACCTGTAAAGAGGGCGTGGTAATGTAGACCCTTCTCTTTATCCTGATGAGAGCAGACATCAAATAAATACGCTTTGATGGGACCATCAATAAAATCAGCTGCAAAATCAAAAAGTACTACTCCCAGCATGGTAATGACTATTGCCCATGTCCGCTGCTTGGCTCTCTCATCGATGAAAGCTACAAAAAGAAAAACACTCTCATTCTGACAGCAACAGTGCCATGTTCTGCAAAACCACATTCTGTCTTTCCTGATACCTCAAAATCTAAACAGTGACTGGCTATGTAAGAGAGTGCGGTGACACCTGGATCTCATCACGGAAGGAGGAGAGCTGAGTCTGTGTAGCACTGAGCTGTGCTAGGTTGACTTACTGCCTTGAGTCAGTACATGCTCAGAATGCTCCAAGCTCCACGACCAAGAGCATCACTGTCC
The DNA here is from genome assembly GCA_013397935.1 of Dasyornis broadbenti. Classification (NCBI taxonomy): domain Eukaryota; kingdom Metazoa; phylum Chordata; class Aves; order Passeriformes; family Dasyornithidae; genus Dasyornis; species Dasyornis broadbenti. The sequence continues at coordinate 406,763 of VZRN01005383.1, forward strand.
TTCATCTACTCCTTTACACCTCCAAGGCACGCTCTGATAGCCTAACACAAGCATTTTGCAGTACTTTTTGATTTATTCTATTTGTCCTACCCATATATTGTTTCAGATAATCAAGAATTGACTGCATAATCTCTTTCTGGGCAAAAGAAATCAAGTATATTCAGCATCAATAATATCCAGGAAGAGAGAATAAATCAATCCATAAAGACACACACCTCCCCCATCTGCCAAGCCAGCAACAACTTTTCATCAAGACTTTAAGAAGTTACATCCCAAGCTAAAATGTAACAATAGGGATGTCACTCCTATTTGATTTGCGTGTTCCAGCTGCCATAGGATTTCCAAACAGTTAAGGAATTGTTTTTCACCAGCACAACACAGTCCTGAGTCAAGCCAGTGCTGCAGTATTAAAGACATGTATTTTGAATATTAATCCATCTAAAATACGGATGAACAGAGATTCAGTTTGGATATGTATTACTTCACAAAAACAATACTATCATTTAAGCTAACAAGGTAGATCTTAGTTCACAAAAATGTCTATGGCCTAAGGAAATCTTTACTTGGAGGAGCTTATCAGGCAACCAAACCAACATGCAACAGATTGTAATCACACACACAAACTACAGAACACTTTGCAAAGGGCACATAACATGCAGAGCTAGGATTGAATGTATATGAAGATTCCAGTGCTCCCCAGCTCTTTCAGAGCAGCCGAGTCACAAGACACCAAATTTTAACAGTTCAATTTAAGAAGAAAAAGGGGAACCCCTCTCCTTTTTTCTGATTCACAAGACTAGGATGAGTTTTGTCTGTCAGTATAGCACATGCCCCTCACTTACCTGAGATCATCACGTCCCCATTGAGGTACAAAGCCATGCCTAACAGCATTATGATGCCCAGACCCAGAATGTAAGGTCGCCTCCTGCCCCAGCTACAGGTGCAGTGATCACTGGCTGAACCTACCACAGGCTGCAGCACGAAGCCCAGGATAGGGCTGATGAGCCACACGAGGCTGTAGAGGTTCTTGGGCAGCCCTACACTGAGCAGCACCGGCGTGACAAAGGCGGCCTCCACGGCATAGCAGAATTCCCGGCCGAACATGGCCATGCTGTGCATCACCAGCCTTCCCACCGCTCGCTTCTTGGGCACCACTGCTCCAGCCCTCATCACGGACTGCCCCAGAGCTTCTTCCTTCTCTCTGGTGCCGTCCATGACGGCCTTGGCCACTGCAGAGTTGGGCGGAGGAGCCCTGTGGAAGCTCTCTTTAGTTAAGGTCATTGCTCTGGCTGTGAGCAGTGCCGTGGTGAGCTGGTGCTGCCTGCTCTGGCTGACATGGGGCCCAGATCATATGCCGAGTGGGATCGGTCTGTGCTGGGGGAGGGACTCACATACTTTCATGGCTCTGCGATCACAAGTTATGCCAGGAAGGGGGCGGGGAAGCGTGTGTTCACATTAGCAGATCTGAGCTTTTGGGCGTCTGCACAGCTCCCAACTATCCACAACTAAGGAATTACTGTTTACGTATGAAGCACACATATAACGGGTACATACATCACATGGTCTGGGCGCAGGATTAGTCTGACACAACGCTCTTCCTCTTGTTGCTGTGAGACAGCAGTGACACCAGGAAGCCAGAGTCCACATCTGTCCATTCTGCAAACATGACCATCAGACAGTGACCATTCCCTGCTGACTGAACTGGGAGGAAAAATCTGTACCTATCCAGAAATAGATTTCAATGCACTTCATGAGGCTGAGTAAATGAACCCGCCCACTGCCCTTGAGCAACAGTGGCAGACATAAAGCTTGACTGAAATCTGTCAAGCAGCAACTGATAAGTACTTTTTTTGTATCTGCTGTACACTGCCCTTAAAAGAACTGATTATTTTCTTGGTTTCTGAAAACAATGCAAATCAGGATCACTCAGAGTTGGGGTTTTTAAAAGTCTTACCTGCCAGGAAAGGCCTTGAAAGGAATCTGTAGTGACATTACTCAAGCTGTACTTTCCAGGTTAGGCACCTGAGTGAGGCAGCCGATCCAACTTGTGCTAACACGAGATTTTAAATTGACTTCAGTAATTTTTGTTTCAAAACTTAGGCACAATGGAGATTACATTTGATGATGCTGATTTTTCTCCAACATGATCAGATGCATCTGGAACTAAGAAAATTTTCAAATCCTACTGTAACAGTGTATAATATTCAGTAACTTATATTAGACTGATTATCAAGTGGAAACTTTTGCTGATTGATTAGACAATTCAATTAGCCAGGACCTACTAGATAATTCTTGCTTCCACACAAGTGTTTATGTAGTAGAATGAAAAACATTTTTTAATGGTAATAATGTTGACATTTTTGCCATGACACATGTAAAATGAACTAAAGTATACCTCAGCTTTGGAAGCCTTTGTAAGCAACAAACCGATCTTCAGCAAAACACAGACAAAACTATCAAAAAACCCCAACCCTTCATGTCATAACTCCTCACACACTGGACTAGAGAATACTGCATTAACTCCATATAACTAATTCTTTTTAAAAGCGGATTTTCTTTTGCCTTGAAAGAGATGGTTTCAAATGACAGTTTAAGTTTGAAGGAAATGAAAACCAACATGGAATTACCATTGTTTAAAACCTGTGCAGCTAAGTTGCCTACCATTTTTCCATAAGGAGAGGAAAGGATTACTAGTTGGCAGATATTAAAAAAAAAAATTCTGAATTTAGTTTCTAGCCAAGATGATATTCCAAATGTAATATAATCAGGAGACTGCATTAAGAAAATGCAGTCAGACTGTTAAACAGATTAACTTGAGATAATAGCTCTGCAGTAGCACATAAGAAAATAGCCTTAGTCAGACCATAGTTTTGGCATGATAAAGCAAATTAATTAATAAGATAAAATAGAGGGAAAAATCTCTTCTAATCCATGAATAAACAACACAATTACTCTTTTAGGAAGAATATAACTATCTTTTATTAGAAGAATTGCTTTCAGGTAATTACAACATATATTACAAGTCAATGGTGTAGCCAAGAATTAAAAGAATCAGACCACAGGATACAATATTTAAACAAACATTCTGATGATTTACAGGTGCTTACCAAGAAAGCTGCGTAGATCTTCAGATCACAATTACATATCACTCTAGACAGCAGATCATCCATGTACAGAAGTACATGAGTCCCACTGTTTTCAAATTAAATTTAAAATGTCAATAATTTTAAAAATATTTATTATTTAAAAGCAATATTATGTAAAAATTTATTTGTCATATAATTCAATTTTAAAACAGAAAAACTTACTGTATCAGCCTGAAATGCATCTGATATGCATAGTCAGAGATTATAAATTAGCTTTCGGCTTATTGAGTTCTATTGCTTTATCAGAATAAAGTTTAGCAATCTCTTGCTTAGTAAACCCATATTCTAGAAGTATCTCTTCTGTGTGTTCTCCTATAAAGGGATCTCTTTTACTTGATGGAACAGCAGGAGTCCTCGATAGAAGAGGAGCAGGTCTAGGACTTATCTCTCCCTGATCATTTTTGATAAAAGAACTTCTTTCTTTGTTATGCTGATGTGAGGCAACATCATTGAGGGATAAAACAGGGGTCACACAGGCATCAGTACTATCAAATATGCTGCACCACTCAGCCTGTGTCTTCTGTGCAAATATGGATGCAAATTTTTTCTTCATTTCAGGCCAGTCGGAGGTACTCATCTGAGTGGGGAGTTCATCTGAATTTAGCCCAAGACCTGCAAGGAGAAAAGAAAAGTTTAACTATAGTAGGGCTTAAATAAATTACTAAGTGCTTCCCACAACTAAACATATTCCTCAAGAAGACAATATTTTGCAGGCAATACTAGAAGTCATTTTGAACTTTATTTGGATATCTGTGCAGGGAAGGGAGCAGAGGAATAAAATGTTCTGTGACACTTGCAATTAGACTAAACTGCATCAGCTACAGCCTTTTAACTAAGTACATATAATATACACTCATTTGTATAAACACTTCACAAAAGCAGCAGCTGTCTAGAGGTAATAATGTCCTGAGAACAGCTTCTGTAATAGATACAATTTTCTCTACCTGGCAATAGCAACACAGAAATCTGCTGAATAGGTCCTGGACTAGAGCAATACACTTATCTCTCAGGAGCCAGCACATCTGCCAGAGCTGGACATTCAGCAGGCTATAGAGTTTGAAGTTCAACACGATACGGTTATTTCTATGCCACAGATGAGAAGATGGTGTGAATGGATGTGACCAGCTCATGGTGCATGAAGCAGCTCAGCAGAAGGTGCCTGCAGGCTGACTGATCTGCTTCTTCACTCCACAGTCCAATCAATCTCCAGTAGTATCTCTTGCTCCCTCTTCTCCAGCACACTTCCCAGCTTCCAATTCCCATAGCCTTTCACTTACTAACTGCTTAATAACTCTCCTTTCCATCTCAGTCGCAAGGACCACCCAGGTATGCAATAAGCACATCCCTTCTGAGACACGAGAGCAAAGCACGTGCACACAGGCCTCGTAATGAAATTTCCTGAACTAGGCAAGTCCTAGGTCTACCCCTGAACTAAGAACCACGTTCATTCTCATTGGGGACCTTACACCTCTTCTGTGCTGCCAGTTGCCAATATCTGTTTCTGTTCTCATGGATTCCGCTCTCTGCACTCTCTACTCTTTCTGCTACTTCAAGGAGACAAAAGAATTTTTATCACTTCTTGTAAAGACTATCTCAAAAAGGGGGTAAAAAACAAGAAAGAGAAAAGGCAACTGAAGTACATTTTCAAAATGAGATAATAGAGAGGTATAAGCAGGGTATTTGATACCAAACCATTGAAAGCCATTCAAACAGTCCCATCTTGAAATTCAGGAGCGTGAACAGCAGGAAAAATTCAGAAAAAGCAGAGATAAAAAAGAAGTGAATTTGACAAATCAGAAAGACTAGACAACAACTGTCATCATAATGCTTCACAAGTAACAAAAAAGGGGAAGCTGTTTAGAAAACAGCAGTTTTCTGTAAAAGGCAGAAAAAATGTAGAACTCTGTAAGCATTGAATTTGGAACATTCTTTCTTATATCTTTGCTTATCTAGTATCAGATTGATAATTAGACTAAAAACTGTCAACAGGCTGTTTGCAAGCAGAATTTACATAGACCTCCTCCAATAGACAGGCAGAAAACACTTAAAGTATCTTGTCTTTCTACAGCTTCCTTTTCACTGGGAGGAGTAGACATATTGCTGCTGAAACATACATGGGAAAAGAAAGGGAGATAATGTTTATTCTTCTGCTCTTGAAGTTCTTTCTTTTCATTCAAAATCTGCACAACATGCGCTTCTTGGGGCCCACAGTTCCCCCCAAGTTAACACAGTATTTAAGAATTTCACTGTTGATCACAAGATTCTTAAACAGTAGTTTTTAAAAAACTATTACATGCTTTGAAATTGTTCTTTGGTACTTCAAAGGAAAACACACAGAAAGTGCCAATCTCCATACTCATAAACACAGCCTTGCAGTTGTTCATTTTCAGAAGAAATTCATCACAGTCAAAGACAAAACAAACATTTTCACATCTTACTAGAAATCCCTGTGGATGCTAGGATAAATGATACTACAAGGTAAATATCAGTCCTTACAGTTTTACCAAGACACGTGCACCTTAATTTACTGAACTTACACTGCTGAGTTCATAACCATTCATGTCATCCTAAAAAAGAGATAAGCTGAAGATCACTCACACTGGTTGAACATTATGGTTAAATAAAAGCTAGCAATACTGTCAAAATTAATTTCATTATTTATTTTCAAAGTATTCTACTAAAGACAAACAATGCAGTATACTTTATTTATGAACTATGAGGTAAGACAAATTTACCTTCAGTAAGTACAGCTAAGTGACAACACACTACCTGAGTTTTTGTCTCCACCCATGAAATCTTGTCAAGTGGAAACTTTGTTTCATAGAACTTGTTTCCTTATTAACTATGGTTTGGGTTCTAGCAGCCAGTGCAACATGAGCAGAGGTCTACCATTATCCCACTGCACAATTATTTTTGATGATCGTGGCAGATGGGCATTTGGCTGGTCTCACTGCACACGCTCTGGCAAGCTAGAACAATATACAGAACCTGGAATTTAATATTACATGCTCATTTTCTGCTTACCACTGAAGACTTCAACTTTAAATAGCATGAACCAACAGCATTTAAGCACTTCAGCTTCTCATTTTCCAGCTAGTGTTCACCATTTGTGGTGCAGATGAGCAGTATTGTAAGTGACTGACTCAACAAGGAAACTATTACACGGCACAGAATTGTCTGGGGTACCACAAGAGGACTGACTTAAAGCATAAACTTACTTTTCCCTGCTGAGTGCAATCTACAAAGCCAACAATCTTCTCCAATTAATATACTCTATTTTCTTAAATTTAGTTTCCCTCTTCAGACTAAGAACTTTCCTCACCACGTCATTAACTTTACTTTGGTCCAGCACTGGGTACCCGCAGGAACCCTGCAGGGAGACACTGAAGTGAACAAAAACCAAAAGGAAATCAGTTTTGCTTTGGCTAAACAGGATTCTGTGAGCAGGGACAAATGGTTCGGAAATCATGCTCCTTTCTCAATTCTACAGTCTTTAAATCTCCAACTGACATTTGCAATGCCCATATCCTTGTGCTCTCACTCTACAGAAGTGGCAAGAGTAATCTACTCTCTGAATATGGACAGAGAGACACCGAGTGGTTTTTGAATATATTTTATTTGGAGCAGAGCCAAATTGTTCACCAGCAGAACTGACCAGAAATATGGAGAAAAGCCATGAAATGAAATTATGGGAATAGTAGCTGGAACACACCATTTTAAACACACTTCAAAGCTGGAGCTAATGCCTGGAACAGATGACTCAGCCTAAGTCAAAGCCTCCCACATTTGTGAAAGAGCAGTACAATTCTCACAGGCACCTTTTATATCATATTCAGAGGCTTAAATTCTGAATTTAATTTCTGCAATAGATATCCCAGAAAGGAAATAATCCCTAAGTCACAAGAAGGTTCTTCTGTTCTAATTTAGTACACCATTGCTTCAGAAAGATTGAAACCCTAAGTACTGAAAGGAATAAACATTTCCTCGCTGATGATCTGAAGAGATCACAATACACACCTAAGAAACAATATACACCTAAGAAACAAAACACCAGTTAATTTAAATTTAATATTGGGAGAAAATACTAAGTTTGATCATTTGCTTTAAACAAAACACTTCTATGAAATAACCAAAGCAATCTCACCAAGAGCAAACAAGCAAAGATTGTGATACAATTAAAGGAAAAAGCAGAATTTCCTCAAAAACTGCAGTATGTATATTGGATTTTTAAAATATGGCAGAAACAGACTGAAATACATGCAACAATGGTTGCAGTTTTGTGCACTTACAAGTGGATACACACCAGTTCTCTATTGCTGGAATAACTATTTTTGAAACTTCAGCTGTTAAAATCAAGGAATTTCTCTGCATTGTAAGCATAAGAAATACTTTGAAACATGAAAATAAAGTGTCCAGTGTGGGTGCTCCAACACAGGCAGAAAAATTCACAGTTGCTGCTCTAACTTTATGCTTTAAATTTCTGAAAACAACTAAAAGAAAAGCAGTGTTTTAGTATTTTCCTCAGTAAAGTGTTATCTAAATAAGACAGAGACCATCAGTGACCACATTGTATCACCTGGCCACTGGTTTCATCCCTCAGAGGCTTCTCTCTAGATAACCAGGCTGACAGAGAAAAGTTCAAGTCTTGCCATGTAGCAATGATCAATGTAAGAAGGCAGGACTGACCAGAAAAGGTTCACTGAGAGAGTCATGAACAGGACCAGACACCATTGAAGAATTCTGGGGGTTTTTGAACAAACACAGATTCTACCCCATTCCTGTAGTTTAAAAGTGTGATTCAACTTAGTCTCCAAAGAACTGCAGGCCATGAATACTGCAGGACAGTGTTTGAGCACTCAAGCCAAACATACGGGTATTTGAGTAAGCAGCTTTATTTTTTTTTCTCATTTTCTTTGTATTTAATACAAGCATTCTTCCTGAAGATATTTACTAGAATTCCAAATTACCTAACTCCCAGAGCGAGGGCAAGTTTTATATTTATTTTTGTTCTCCAATTCCCATGCAAGCAAGAAAATCTCAGGGGACTGAATGAGAAAAACATTTCAAAGAACTGCAAATAATCAATGTGGAATAAACAACTATACTTTCTTTTTCAAGATCAAGTTGCTTACAACTTGAGTTCACAAACAAGTTATTCTTAGGACAATTAGAGACAAAATATACCATCCTCTTCAGCCAAGAACATGGCATTTTCAAACTTGACATCTGATCTGTACCATAATGTTGGGTATGTCCCTGAGTCACTCCAGGAGCCTTCCTCATGCATTTCATGTAGCAGCATGTACTAATTTAGATATTTCACACAATGACATGGACTTTTTTAAGCTACAAGAGAAGCAGCCATTCACAGCTACAGATGTGTAAGAACTTGGGGAACACCAAAGGCTGCAAGACAGCAAAGCCAAAGTATACAGAACAAGATGTCTCGCTGGGATCCTGCCCACCAAAGGCCTACCCGACCTTACAATCCCATAATGCAAGAAAGACAAGAGTTGCCCATGAAAACAATTGGTCACCATCAACTGATCGATGCCCAGCCTGCCCCTGAGCAGTGACTACCCATCAGCCTCTCCTCCAGTTTTAGTGCTGAGCACAGTGCCCAATGGTACACAATGTCCCTGTAGTCAGCTAGGGTCAGTTGTCCTGGGTGTGATCCCTTCCCATTTCTTGTGCACCTCCAGCCTTTTCACTGGTGGAGTGGGGTGTGGAGGAGAAAAGTCCCCAGTGCTCCGCAAGTGCTGCTTAGCAGTAACTGAAACATCCCTGTGTTATCTGCGCTATTTGCAGCACAAATCCAAATCACAGCCCCATGCAAGCTACTGTGAAGAAATTCAGCTCTATCCCAGCCAAAACCAGCACAAATTGTAGCACGGGTACAATTCAAAGAATGCTATAATTCAAGGAATAATCAGTGGGAAAGAGACTGAGCAAAAATAAGGAATTACTTCCCTGGCAGGCTCAATGAGCAAAGATTGGCCACATGTGAGTTGTGCATGTACAAAAGTAGTTCACATAACACTGGGTACATTGACTTTAGGAATCCTTTGTTCACATTAAGCAAAACTGAAATTAAATTGAGAATTTCCTATAACCACCATATTCTGTAAACTGAAAAAAGAATAAATTTCAAATTTAATAATGAAAAATCTTAAACTCTTTCATAATTTTTTTTTATTTTCATAAATTCTGTATGGAAAGCATGACAATCTACCAAAGAAGCACAACAGAAAAAAAATTAAATTAAATAACCAGTAAGAAGCTAAGAGCATACTTGATAAAAAGCCTGAAGCACACACACACTTCAGAGGTAAAGTTGCACCTGCAAATTTCCGGTTTAATTTCACACAGTTAAATATTTTGCATAATCCAGTCTAATTTCTCAGAGAGATAAATTATGATTTATAGTCATATTTAAAGAGTCTTAGTCAAATATAAATACTATATCCACTGTTGGACACTAAAAGCACTCAGAAATTGTGTGGTGGAAATTACTTAATAAAGTAGAATTTGCTTCTGCAAAAATTTTGTTCGATCAAGAAAAACTGTTAACTACTTCCAGTGAATAATCCTTTCTGAAACAATTAAAATAGTTTCTTTTAAAAAAAATAGAGCATAAATAACTAAAATTTCTAGAAATTTTATTTGCAATACCAAAGAATTAGGTCTCCTTTTTAAAGTACATTCACAATCATCTGACAAAACTGATTTCCAGAAAAAGTTGTGTAGTGCTCCAGTCACATCAGACTACCATTACAGTAATTCCAAAAGAAGACTTGCAATTTAAGTGTAGTTGCTGAGGGTGAAAAGGAAATAAATTAACTGGTAGAAAAATGAAGTCAATTAAACTGCTACACAACTACCCAACTAGTTTCAGGAAGTGTTTGGCTTTTATAAAGAAAACTTGTAACCACATATCATTATAGAATTCACTCAATCATGCTTTGCTGATATGAAACAACTGCTCCAACCTACTCACCGTTTATTAACTGGACATAGAATTGAGGCTCAAGGGCACCAACAGCCATGAATTTTCCATCAGAGGTCTTGTAGATTTCATAAAATGGCGCACCACTATCTAGCAGGTTTTCACCTCGAGGTTTTCTCCAAAGCCCCAAACGTTGTGATTTCCACAGAAAAGAACTTAGGTATGCTGCTCCTTCTACCTTGAAGATTTAGAGAAAAATAAAATTTAAAAAAAAAGCTTCAGTAAATTAGTTGACATGTTACCTAAATTCTGTATAAAGCAAAACAACAAAAAGCTACTACCAGTTCTGCCCTTTGCTAAGATTTTTAATGACAGAATCTCTGGTAGGCAGTTTCATTTCTTAAAATTTTCAATTACTGTTTATACTGCATATGTGAAATCGTCTAGAATGAAAGAATAAGAAAGAGCATAAATGTAGAAAGGCAGTTTCAGATGTTCAACATGCTTTCGATGCATAGAATTTCCTCATTTAGCAAGTTTAGAGTCATTAGATTCACAACGAGTGATTAATTTCAAGCAATGGGACAAGCTTCTTGGCTCTACACAACATTAATCATCTGACAGCTGTCAATGCCTTCTAAAACCTCTGGAAAACAAGATGACTGTGTTGGTCCTGTAAGGATCAAATTTTTATCTCCTTTAAATATAGTGATTATAAGAAGACTGCCATTTTTAGAAGAAAAATTGAAGGAAATCAAATCTCCAACACTAAGTTAAAAACTGTTCTCCCACTGTCATCATTGGCAGCAACATACACACAGCAAAGTAATCTCTACATACAAGTGTCTGATGAATACAGCACTAGAAAGCATGATTAATCCCGTTCCAACTTGCTCCTCAAAAATTTGACTACATGGAGTACAACCAGATGAAAATTCCATTTGTTCAGCCTTTCAGTAATTACCAAGGTTGCACCAGTATTTCAAGCAAAATCACATCCTATAGTTTTGCTCATCAGCACAATAAATTTTCTTTCAACTGTACTGAAATTGCTGTAAGCAAAGATAAACCACATGACAGCGTAGAGCCAGAAACATTCCAGTAGAATAGATTAAAACCTGAGCTGTATTATTCTGAGTATCATTTGATTCATGCATTTTCAGCTGTGTAAAATTAATGTAACATAGTCTATAAAGAAAAGTATAGATACCGTACTAAAATAAAAATATACTAAATTTTCATGTAGAAAGATCTATTAGTTTCTACCTTTTTAAGCAAGAATTTAAAACATGCAAATTGCTGAAATATGCACTCAAGAAGCCTTCTTCATTTAATTTGTGTTACTTGGCCTCTTCTCTAGCACAGCTTCAAGGACAGTATTACTTTTGTCCCCACTGTCACATCTTGAAGTCAATTAAAATAATTTCATATGAGAAAATACTGTACACCTTTAACTACATAGCTGCAAAATTATTGCAAGGATATTAGAATGAAGTTTGTTTTACTAATGATCTGATTTTGCAGTGCTCATATTAACAAAAATACACAAAAAGCACTGAAAGTAAGGATAATATAAGACAGGGAAATATCACAATAAGCTTTAACTAAAAATTAAATTTTGGTGCTGAAAAAGCTCTTAGTCAGCAGCTGTATAATACCTATGTGCTACTTACCCTGGAAACACTTAAAACAGCCCATCTGTTTTTGACCTGTATAGAGACTTTAGAAATATCCCTGTCTGGGCAACTGGACAGCTAGGTTCTGCCTGAGGCCCACTGCAATTCAGAGACAAGTTAAAAAGGTGTCTCAACATCTGCACCATATCTCCAAAGCCATGTTTAAACAACACCATACACTCACTAATGTGGTCACCCTCTTTTATAACATGAAAAGGACAACATAAGGAGACTCCACTTAGGTCTAACTGCAGAATGATTATAGTAACAGTGTTTCACTTAATGTCTCCCTCATATTAAAAACATCTGCAGTCTCTGAAGCAGGCACGAGGATCCAGAGGCATCACCCCACTGGGTGAACTGTCTGCTCTGCAAGCCTTCTATTGTTTCTGCAGAGTGAATACCGTTCAAACAAAAGTGAGAATGAATCCACACCACCCTAATCTTTATCCTCGTGACTGGTGAAGGCTTCTAGGATGTGGGAATTTTGGTTTTGAATACCTCCAGGCTGAGAAAAACCTGGAACCTCAGTCTTCTGTTGGACTGCTAAATGCTCCTGCCATGAGACTATTATGCAAGTGATCATTACCAGCATCCTTTCCTGTGGCTGTCTTTTCACAAAGAGTGAGTTATGCTCAGTCAGATGCCTACCATCAGCAGAAAGTTCTGTGGCTCAAACTGTGGTGAACCCAAACTGTGGCCCTGACTCACATGCCTCTGTTCCAGTGTGGTGCAAGAATGCAGAGGTACAATTGTGCCTACTGTGTCACATCGCAGTGTCCACTCCACATGGCAGCTATGTGGCTTCCTGTAGGATAGCCATGATCCCTACAGAGCCAATAAGAGACAGCAATCAGCAAGAATTAATTCAGGCCAGGCACTTAATTCTTCTCAGACAGACAGATGAAATGCAGGACCCAGTGCCTACTATTTACACAAAGCAATTTCTGCTGTAGAAAACTGTACCACATCTGAGTCATTAACATATTGAGACTACCTAAAATGTACAGTAATGGGTCTATTAAACAACTTCAGTAATGTGTCTATTAAAAAAGAAACAACAACAACAACAAAAGGTTAAAACAAAACAGCTAAAATGCTGCAGTGTTGTTATTTTAAAAATATTTACTTCCATGGAAAAAATCTAGGTGTAAAACAGGAGCATCCACCCAGTCAATTTAATTGTCTTTGCTGCTGATGATGCATGTATGATTTTCATCAACTGTGTCACTGAAAGTCTATTCAAGAAATAAGGAATATGATAAAATGCCAAGTAAAGTACATCCTGGGATACTGGACAATATTCTCTGCATTTCACAGGTCACCAGGCACATCAGCAGGGAACTGCAATTATGATGAGATGAGAAAAAACTGGAAGAGGCAATTTTCAAGGGCTTAAAAAAATCCACAACACATTCCATTCCAAATGAGCTACAAATTTCATTAGAACATTAGCAGACTTACACTGATTCTTCTTCTAACAAATTCTTTTAATTCTCTGAAGTATGATAAGGAAAATTTGGTTAATACTACGAACTATAAGAAGTATCTTTTTCAATATTTGAAGATTTATCACAATTCTAAACAGTTTTTGTTTCACAAATACACAGCCTCCTTCAATTCTTCTTTTAGGCCATTTTTACAGTCATAAATTTTGTTGTGCTACTTGGACTTCCTTAGATTAGCAACTTTGAAAGACAATAGTCAATGTTAGAAACATTATTTTCCTGGGACTTCAAACATTGAATAGGTTAGGACAATTGCTTCGGAAAGTTTGCTGGCTCTATTTCCTGTTTATACATCCTAATACAGTATGTATGTGTTTTGTAACAGCATGATATTGTTGACTCCTGTACAACTTGTGACTACTACAAACCCCCAGGATTGTACTTTAGCCAATTGTTCTCTTACTGCATTTGTGCAGCTAATTGTTCCTGCCTACAGAGGACTACAGAGCAGCAGTATCCATGAATTGCAGCCAATTTTTTTCAGGTCATTGCTCCAATCTGAAAAGGTCATTTTCCATTCTAATCCAAGTCTAACATACTTGTAGTCCTTCACATATGTGTATCATCAGTAAATTTACTAAACACAAACACTAATCTATCAGAGAAAACACTGAAAAAAACCCCAAAAAACATCTATAGAACTCCACCTGGTAAGTTTTTCACTTTGACAATCAACTACTAATAACTGTTGTGGCAGTAAAAAACATTAGTCCTGTTTTGCGCTGTTCCCATAAAATTTTCATCTAGACCATAATGCCATAGATTGTTTTTGAGGATGACATCTGAACTGAAGTCAAAAACTTACTCAAGTCAAGAAATCCAACATCTCTTGCTATTCTACTCTCTTCAAGACCACTTCAACAATGGGATTTGTTTCAATAAATGTAATTTTTTTTCAATTTATATTAAAGGCCAAACCTTAGCCTTCACTGTACAATGCGTCAAAGGAAGGTCAATTTTTAACTGCAATACTCTTTAAAAAGAAATATAGGAAAAAAAGGAAACCAAGAGAGAAACAACACTTGCACATAACATAGATTTCAAGAATAAATGTAAATATGTATTCTTCCTCTATGTATAAGTGGGTGGCCTTCCAGTGGAAAAAATCCACAGTATTCATTATTAAGGTAATTTAGCCTTTCATTTATTTTACAGCACATTCACAAAGTGCTTGAAATTGACTTCTTGGCAATGATCCATGGCAGTGCAACTATCCCAGGGAACAGTGCTTCTAGTAAGATATGACCTGCCACAAATTCATAAAAAGATGTGTCTTGAATAAAGCTAATGCAAGTTTTTATTTTCTGTCACTTTTGCTGTTATGCATTATGTCAATTGTTTATTATACACTCAATCTCCATACACCACACTTACTCATCAAATATATACAGCTAATACTTTGTGAGGAAGGCAGATAGCAAAAAAGAGGGAGATTAGGGGAGGTGCAGTATGTGTTCCATGTCATAGGGATGTTATGGCAACAGTGATACATGAAAACTGCTTGCATGTGAAGGAACAGCCATTTTATGAGATCACTTGCTTTCCTTTTCCCAAATTCTCAATTTTAAACCTCACTAATAGCTCAAATCTCCTCCGTTTTACAGATTTAGAGTAGGAAAAAACCCAAGCAAACCTAAGAAACAACACATCCCCTGAGAACAAACTTACCATACTTGCATCAATGACCTGCCCTCTGCCAGATCTGGCACGTTCAAAGAGGGCTATAACAATGCCCATTGCACACATGACACCTCCACCAGCAAAATCAGCCAGAAGGTTGCCAGGTGCGTAAGGATTTTCATCCTTTCTACCCAGCTTTGACAACACACCTGACAGAGGAGAAAACAAAGTAAGGATAAGCATAAAATTAACTATAAACATTCATTCCTACAATTAAAGTTTCACAATCTATGCAAAAAAATAAGCCATAAAGCAATCTTCTACAGTTTTCTGTATCTGCTTGACTGTGTCTTAGCAAATAGTTACTCTTTAATTTGCAAAAGAATAAAAATACATTAAATCACATTAGTGAAGATGTATTTAATTAAAGAGATTAGCAAAAGTCTCACAGATAAACGTTGATATTTTGGCTATACAGGGACAAAATTTTATTTAAAAAACTAACCCTGAGTGCTATAGTTCCATATTAGTACCTTGTACATGCCTTGAACCTCACCCATAAAAGGCATTATGAATGTGTGTCAATGCAACTTTGGTAAATTGTTCTTCTCTGAATATTTTAAAGTGAAAATGCAGATAAACGATCTTATGCGCTCATAACCAATGAATGAATAATCATAACAAAGGATCTCACACTGACAACTGTATTTCAGTTCTATCCTCCCTCTAAAACTACCTTTGGGGAAAAGAAAGGTTGCATATGAGAACAGGTGATTAGCACAGGAAGGTTATCTCTGCATGGAATGTAAACACAGGGAACCTATCTTTATGCCAGCAATTATGCAGAAACTAAAGGAATTAGAGCAAAGGCTAAGCCAGTTTACTTCAGTCAGAGCTTTGAATTTGTTTGCATTTCTCTGCCATCCTGAACAACCTTTTTACTGTGACCTTACTCTTTGTAGTTGCCTCGTAGTGATTCCCTTTGGGCAAGCAAGAAACTGCAGTGTGATCACTTCTCTCCTATGTCTGCAGCCTAAGGTCTGAGACTTGCAGAATACATGATCAGAATTTCCTGAGTACTGAACAGTTCTGATGCACTATTTAGTTAGCTAATGGTCTAATGCACTTCCTACGTGCAAGCAACTGAGTGAACAGTAAAAAATGGTTCCAAATCCTGTAGAGCAAGAGTAAAAGCCCTGTTGCTGCCTAAAACCTTCCTTTTAATAGTCTAAAAATCTAAAAAGTTATAACAGGCACCAGAAGATTAATATGCTAACTTCTCAAGAGTTCCTAACGCAAGCCATTTTTTGGTAAAAGAAAGCCAAAGCTCATTAGAATACTCAGAATATGAGACATCATTTTTGAGGAATGACACCTTTCAAACACTTTGTTCTATTTCCTTTAAGATGCATAAAAACTTGATCTGTGGAATTTCAAGCAAATTTTAGGAAGATAGCACTAACCAAAACACTACTGATTAAATCAGCTTCAGAGAAAAAAAATCTGTTTGTAAACCAGAAAGTACTACAATCTAAGGTAGGGCTGGACTAGGCTGTTTCTGTGCTGACTCCTTCCCTCCACTAAGAGCAAAAGTACCCTAATACTTTGAAATTGCCTTGACATGAAGTCAAAAAGTGTTTCAAACAAGGCACCTTTTTAATCTTTTCTATTCTCTAACAATTTTACATAATAAGAGAAGACTGAACCCATTCCTAAAGAAATTTAGTTTCACATTTCTCATAGTGATGATATCAGATCACCAGGTTTGCAGTGCCTCTGCTCTGGTCCTTTCCTGGAGCTGAATGAATGGCTTTATCCATTGGGAATCCAAGAACTTTTGGGCCACTTTCTTTCCTTCACAGGCTCAGAGAAGCATCAGAAACAGAAGCAGTGTGAAGAGCAGGAGTGTAGGGCCATGCATGGACAGGCATCACCAGAGTTCGGTAATTTTGTTACTGTTTGCTACTGCATACTTGCAGAATCATAACACTTAAAAACCAGCGTAATGTCCACAACAACTTAATGAAACGTAGCACTTCCACTTTATTTGAAGCCCACTTCCTTTCAGCTGGTACCCGTGGAGATATATTTACAAGCAGAAAAGCACAAGAGCTCAATTGTCTTATGCTGCCTAGCTTTTATTTGCTCAAAAAAAAATCTCACAACCACACAACACAATCTGCAGCCCTTTTAGGATTATAAGTATACAGATTTTCTAGGAGAGAGGCCCTGAAGAAAAACTTCAGTCCTCTCTTCAGATAAATTTTCGGGTATTTTATTCAGACAAAATAGCACAAAGGAAGGAAAAAAATGTACAGCCTGAGCAGACATCTGATACATCCTAACAGCTCGCTGCTGCTGGCAAAACAAACGGCCTGTCAAGTCCACGTTTCCTCCTGTCTTGTGCCGATTTATTGGCTCCTTTAATGAACTGCTTCACCTCAATAACCTGGCAGAAAACATCCTCATTTCTTCTGACCTGTTTTTGACTTGTGAAGAAGTTTACAGAGAGGGAAAGCAAGCACCAGAGCTGACTGAAAGGATCAAGGCAAAGCACACTGAAAGGAAACCCCCATTTCACTGACAGAGACACTTCAGAACAGCTGTTTCATCAGACTGGACCTCAGATAAATTTTGAGCTATGTGCTTTCAATAAATTCTTGAATCTTGATTTAAAGGAGGAAAGAAACTTTATTTAACAGGAAATTTTACAGCCTACCTGATAAAGCCAAGTAATTGATGTCATGACCTGCAGACTTGGCATATCTTCCTGTCTGGCCAAATCCAGTAAGTCTAGCATAGATGAGTCTGGGATTATCCTGTATAAGGACCTCTGGGCCAAGACCGAGTTTCTCCATGACACCTTAAAAAGACATAAGCACGGAATTCTAATTAATATATATTATAATATATATAATATAATATAATATGTATCATAATAATACTCAAAACATAATGGGTCAAAGTTAGATTATACAACAGCAGAACTCAACTGAACTTTATGAAGTAGAAGACTCTACTTCAGTATTCATATGACAATGTGAACATTATAAATTACCAACACACTGGATATACTTTTAATATAAACCAAGTGGAAATTTGGCTTTGGGGTTCTTTCTTTTTTTCCAGGATTTTTACCCTGTTTTACTTCTCCAGAAGAATGTCAGAAACGCATGCACCTCTGGTTGACAGAGAAAGCTACCAAAGGCTTGTAAAACAAGAAAAAAAGAGAAAGAGCAAATTCTTAAATTTTCCATATTAAAAACACTTGAAATTTCTTCTGTATTCCACTGGAATATACTTTCCTCACCATTTCTCAGAGGTATTGTGTTCCTGTGTCCTTTAACTCTCTGATGTGAATGGACTATTCCACTATTCCACAGATCTGCAACAACCACACACAAGTAAATGTGTTCTTTTGTAATGCAGGGAATATGGAACCTTTAGAAATCGCTGAAATATAAATTGAGTCAGCATGGATTTACAGAAATCAAGCCTAAAATTTTAATATTGCAGTCCTAGAACAGTGGTTTTAAGAGAAGAAACTTGAGTTACAAACAAATTATACTTTCTTACTGGCTCAGTGCAGCTTGGTCAGACTTTGAACTATGGTCTATACTGGCACCGCAGGACCACAAATTTTGGGATGGAAGGGATAATGTAATTTCAAAGTCTGTTCCACCCCATAATCTACTCCAGCTTGTTTCACAAGACTAATCCATAACCTTACAGCACCTTCAATTTCATTAAGATCTGTTTCTACTGTATTAGTTACTGGGCAGTGCCAAGTGACTACTATCACAGAGAAAGCAGTAAAATTTGGTAAAATGCAAGATTTTCAAACACATAAGTGAGAACTGGGTAACAAATAACCTCTCTGGTGTCATAAACTCATTGTTGTAATGTCAATGTTACATATGCCATTGAAGAAACTTTTCTGCCACTTGGGCCCTCACCTTTTCACTGTTTTACACCAGCCTCCTGATGGGTCACAGATTTGCCCAGCTCACTTACAAGCCCTTAAAACCTATTATCTAGTTACAAAATTGCCTGCACTTCCAACTGGGAAAAAAAAAAAAAAAAAAAGCAAGTGCCTTTAAAACCAGAGAAAACAGAATTCCATAAGGAAAAAAAAAATCCTCTATAAAACAGGAGACTAGCTACAAAGAAAATGTGGAATTTAATGTCTTCACTTTGTTTGCTCAGCTTCTGGGGAATAAAACAAACAATTTTAAGGTAAGAAACATAATAAATCTCTGTTTTCTAAACAAAAATAATTACTTGTCACACACAATCTATGATGTGTGATGTCTAACTGATGAAGTCTCCTATTTCTAAACTTTCTGTGAAATCCCCAAAACATTTCAGCTAGCTCCTCAATGAAGTACAATTATAGAATCACAGAATGGTTTAGGTTGGAAGGAACCAGCAAAGGACACCTACTCCCCCTGCAGTGAGCACAGACATCTTCAACCAGATCTGTGTACACAGAGCCCTGTCCACCCTGACCTTGATGGCACTCTTCCTGACAGAACAGCGTCCACAGGGAACGCTGGGGATACTGAAAGAACCATCAGGTGAGTGGCTGTGTATGGCTTAAGAACGAAGAGAGCATGTCAGATCTGTCAATAGATCTTACAATAGCGCCTATTTTGCTATTGAAAATCAGATGTTAAGCACCCCTAAACGTTGTTAATTAGTGAATATGCATATTATAAATAAAATATGAACATAAGATTGGATGAAAAACTAGAAGATTCCATACTTGAACACTGGAAGAATTCGTCTTATTTTTAACATAACGTCAAAAATGGGAAGTACTTGCAAAAACACAAGTAAGGTTTTCATAAATTAGATTTAAGACTGACAGGAAATGATTAGTTTGTAAAAAGCAACTTCCTAAAATTAAATACGACGTTTGAAGACAAAGGCTGTGGTTCACAACCTGGTTTTGATCCTGGATCGGTGTGACTGTATAACAGAATCATACTACTCAACACTCGTACTTATGTTCATCTTCCTGGGATATGTGCTTCGTAAATGTGTAACCATAATGTCACAGGTGTTGACTTCAGAGGAACTGAAAGCTCAGACTCTGACCCACATGGCAGCCTTACAAATGCAAGCTGCACTTTATCAGCAGGCCTGGCCATCACGCAGGATGGGTGCCCCTAGCTCGGTGTGACCCCGCGGCTCGGCCATCCGCCTGCTCGTCCACACCCCGGCCGGGGCCACAGCCCCGTCCGAACGCTCTCCGCGGCCCCTCCCCGCGCTGTCACGGGGCTGCTGCACTGCGCAAATCCACCACACAGCATGCGTCACCCAGCCACAGGAAATACACCTCCAAAGCTGCTCCCTGCCCACTTCCCGCTCAGCATCCCAGAGGTCCCAGACTGACGTGAGACCCTCACGCTGCGGCCCCGCAGCTCCAAACTCCCGCTCGCCCCACACGGCCCGGGCCGCACCGCCGCCCCGCTGCGGTCTCCCCGGCCCCTCACCGTGACGGAAGGGCTCGATGAGCACGTCGGCCCCGCCGCACAGCCTCCTCAGCGCCGCGGCGCCCTGCGGCCGCTTCAAGTCGAGCGCCAGGGAGCGCTTCCCGCGGCCCTGCACGTCCGCGGCCGCGGCGGAGCGGGACAGGCGGTCGACTCGCACCACCTGCGCCCCGAAATCGGCCAGGATCATCCCACAGAGCGGCGCGGGCGCCAGCCCGGCGAGCTCCAGCACCCGCACTCCACTCAGCGCCATGGCCACTGCGGCCACCGCTGGCGAGCGCCGACACATCGATCCCGGAGGCGGCCCAGGTCCGCCCCGCCCGCCAGCGCGGCTCCGGGGCCGGGGCGGGCACCCTGCCGCCCCTAGCCCGGGGGAGCCGACCGTGCCTCTCGCAGTGTTTTTTCACGCCAAGTCCGTGATAGCCCCGGGATGACGCCGCTACCCACCGCCCCGGATCGCAGTGAGGAGTGGTCGTTCACCTGCTGCTGGGGTCGGGCAGGCCGCTGCTCTCAGGGGAGCTTCCCTGTCCGACCATCCAGGAGCCACCCTGGCTTCACACCTGAGCTGGGACCGAGGCCCTTGACAGCTGGACACCCCCCCAAACTCGCAGTCACACCGTAAGGCTTCCTTGTTGGCTCGGCCCTAGTTTTCCCGTAGCAGAATCACAGAAGACCAGATGCTTAAATTAGTTTAATCGTGATGCAATAACTAACAAAAAAAACCCCAGCTCGAGCTGCTGGCTCTGTGTAGGGACCCCGAACCAAGGAAACCCTGGGCTTTTACACTGTTACAGCCTAAGGGTGGTAAAGTTGCAGAGTCACAAAATCATTGGAGGAAAAGACCTCCAATATCATCGAGTTCAACTTTTGAAGTCTGAGCCTGGACATGGTTGGCTCCAGCCCTGTCTCTGGGTGTCTAGTCCCCTGGCCAGGCCACAGGTCCCTGTGCCTGTTGTGAGGAAAAGGGCCAGCACTTCACAGTCTCAGCCTGGGGCTCGTGCCATGCCTGGGGCACCTGGGTGGGCCAAACCCCACATATCCAAAACCTTCAGGTCAAACGATGGGATATTAGTGGGACATCTGGTTGAACCTGGGCTTTTTCTTCACATGATGTTCCTTCAAACAGGGAATAGAACAGGGTCTGTCTGGCCCTATTCTTGTGGCATCAGCTGCTTGCAGGAATAGACATGAATCCAGAAACGATTAAACCTTTGGCACTGGATTGACACAGCTTTTCAAATTTATGCCCTGATGCCAGTATTTCAGGTTACTGAGAAGCAGACAGAGTAAAGAAGGCCTTAGTATCAATTCCATGCACTTTTTGTATATTTATTTAGATTGGTTGGACTACAAAAATGTGTAAAGGCTGCAAATACGAATGGAGAATTTGTTCTAATTCTATAATAACAGGTCTGTCACCAGAATATCCTTTGTTTTCTGTGCAGACACCAGGTCTTGTAATGCAGGCGCTGGTTATATCCACTGCTATGGTGCCATCCACAAGAAATAGCCAGGAGAAAAGTATTTGCATTTTCAAACGGAGCTGGCTAGTTTTGTTTGCTATCCATCTCCCTTAGAGACGCTGTTCCATATAAGTGTTTTCACAGACATTATGATGTTGCTGTGACACTGTGTTTCTCTGTCTAATTTTCAGGTTCATTTGTCCCCTCACGCCTTCAGGTCTCAGAGTTTGTGTTGAATATGAACAGGCAATTTCTGTTGTGTCACCTTTGATTTCACCTGATGCTGTTTAGTTTATCATCTAAATAACACCATAATCACACACTATATAATGTCTGGATTTTGCTACAGTTTAACTGAGCAGTCCTTTGCACCTGCTATTATGTTGTCATCCAGAATTACAGTGGGTACTCTGCAGCAGAAACATTTAAGTTGGAACCTTGTTAAACTACTTCCATTTCAGGGAGGTGAGGGCAGCATTTTGTGAGCATTAATTTCAATTTGAAAAAACGGATTTTACCAAACCAAGAAATAAACAGGCATGAGAGAGAAACAGATATTCCAATTAACCATGAGTTGAAGGCTAATGATTTGGGTCCAGCAAAGTCTCCAGAAGCAACAAGTTGGGTGGCAGAAAATATAGACTAAAAACAAAGAGTCCTCCTCTAGCATGGGCTTGCAGTAAAAACCTGTGGTGTTCGTCTATGTGATGCAATTTAATATTTCTCATTAATAAGCAGCAACAAACAGGAGATTGTATGAGTTCATCATTGCAGAGGTAGTAGGTATAAGAAAGGAATTGTTTTGGGATTGAATCCACACTGCATCAGAGTTCTTTTGTGTGCTTTATTGATTTATGTCAGTGAGTTGCTCTCTGTGTCATTCTGTGAAATGTATATTTCACAGTAAGCGTTAAAAAAATGAAATTCACTGTGAGTTATATCAACTTTTCTTGCAGAGGTGCAGGCATTTTTGTGATACAAGCTGGCTACACTGCGTGCCAGACTTTTACAGTTGGTCTCAGATTTGTTGGTTACAAGTACCCTTACTTTTCAGTCCTTTGGAAAAACACCAAGGCAGCAATGTGAAGTTACAGCTGTACACAAATCCGTGATTGTCCTCTGACACACGTATTTTGTTTACAACTTAATACATTTTAATGCACTGTTAAAGAGATACTGGTATCTGTACAGTTTGTATTGGTTTTGTTAAATTAAAAAGTAAAAATTACTCACATCTGTTATAATATTTCAAATCTTGATAATTGCCTAAAAATGTAAAGTAGCAGGTGAAACTTGTCTAGTAAATTGAAAGATACCTGCATTAAACTGAAATTGAAAACTTTAAAGATTCTCATGGGATTTGTCATGGTATTTTTGTGTCCCAAGCTTGTCAAAGCTTTCAAGCATGGGTGCTTTTTCCCAAAGCTTGGATTTATGCTTTTCCTGAATAGAAGCTGTGCTCCATTCATAACACTTCTTGATATCCACAGTGACAGTGTCAGTGATACTCCCCATTTCTGACCTCATATCATGTGTCTTGCGACAGACGCACCGTCCCTTGTACAGCGCACTTGGCAAATGCAGCACATTCATCACTGCAATTTCAGTAGATTCATCAGCTTGTAGCATCTCTTTGCCTTTCTGTGTTTCTCTGCTTCTGTGTGAGTGTGGATTTGCACATTGCTGTTTGCTCTCCTAAGTGTATATCCCACGACACAGCAGCAAAAAATCTATCCTGAGATCATTATACTCTTCTAAAGCAATTGTGAGTTTATGCTGCTTGAGCTTCTGGCTCTGTCTGTCTGAGATTATGAATTACAGATTTAGGAATGAAAGCTGTTTCTCATCCACAGAAAGTCATTATATTAGCTGCGCTATCACTGAAATTGACATATTCTAGAAAAACTACAGTTCATGAGGTTTTTTAGTCCAGTCAGTCATTGAAGTGGTGATCTGGCCCAGCTATACTGAACAGCTTTGCCTTTAACTTTCACATTGTCAGAAATTTGCCCCCTGATACTCTGGTAAGTAGGCAAACAAATAATTGGTGCCTGTTATGGTGATTTCTGTACTTTGGATCTGAACCCTTGTACCGGCAGCAAAATACTCTGCTTTCCTTTGAGTCACAGCTTATGGTATTATTGTGCTTTCATGATTTAGATGAAGAGAATGGCAAGAAGCTTTATATAGGTAATCTTTATTTGTGGTAATCAGGAGAAAATAAATATCTTCCTGTGAGTTTATTATTAACCACTGTTGTTGAGACTGGAAACTCCAGGCCTCGGTTATTTCCAATTTTTTTTTTTTTTTTACCTGAATGCTGAGCTTGAGGTCCATGGTGGACATCATATGTATTACTGGTTGGCCATCCTGCCCTAAACTTAACTCCAGTGAGTCATTCTTGCCAGATAGCATTGTCTGCCACATTCACCAGAGACAATTTCGCCTGCATTGCTAGGATGATGGATTGGAAACCTTTATTTTTATGAACTGTTTCCATCATTCTTCCCATGAGCCTTTTATGTGTGCCTTATGGCACACCTAATGCATGTTATTATTTATTTTGTAAGCCTTTAATAATTTCACAAAGCAAGCATTCTGAGGAGCAGGTGGTCTTGGAAGAAAGAAAGTACTGATCTGAAGTGCTGCAGTATCTGAAAGATTTTCCTCAAAACAACAATGCTTCTACTATTTTCTAGTTTTAAAAAGTGAACATGAGACAAATTAAATTCCATCCAGTACTTCCAGCTACAGACCAGAACTTTGCACATGGCAGAATGACACAAACTCTGAATTCCAATATCCTGGCCTGAAATTCTAGTCTTTGTGGACTTCCTTGACTTTCGTCATTGTTACTATGCTGTAAGAGCCTGGAGTGTTTTTCTGTCAAAAAATTGCCAGGATTGAAAAACAAAGCTCTTAGAAACTGTTATAAATGGAAGGTTGCTGCAGTTGACTTAATTCTGCTGGTCTTTCTTACATGTTAGTGTGCACTATTTTCTACAATAAAGGTGCTTCATTATCTGTGCATTTGGATGGAGTTACTGAATGGAGATGTTCTATATATTCATTTCATGCTATCACATTCCAGTATATGGGCTATCATCTTACACTTGCTGCTGGGTGAGGTCAAGAAGTAGTGTGTGACTGAATGATGGGAGGAACACACCATGAGACATATTCACAGGAAACGGAAACTGAGATGTCAAACATAATTTGAACATGGGTGTTTCCATTTTTGATATTGTAGCAATGTGATTCTTTTAAATCACCACCTTTTGTAGAATTTTTTTGTGTGTGTCCGATGGATTGTTTCCAGAAAAGCAGGAGAATAGCCCAACATTTGTGCGATTTTTCACCAGTTAATACAAGCAGTCTCTTTGTTTAATAAAACCTTGCTCCACATGTATTTTATTATTCTGTGATTGTGTTCATGGAGGATGGCCTGCCACGTTCCAAATGCAGATGCACAAAATTGAGCCTTTTCCATTATCATCCCTACAGTCTTCAACATCTGTTCACTGTGTTCATCAGTCCAGTGGAAGAATACTGGAAATTAACAGGGTGCTGCAGACGCTCTAACTCCTTCTAGAACTGTATGGTTTTGGTCCAAGAACTAAAAGAGCTCTCACACTTTGATGTAAGAAGAAATCTGGTCATACAAGGAAGTGCATCTTCTATCAAGTTCTTTTAATTTGTGAGGATAGTTTCTAGAGTTTGTGTCTTTCTTTATTGGTATCTCAGTATGACAGCCTTTTGTTGCCTCAGATTTTTAAATTAGAACTGATTACTCAGGTTGTATTTTCCTTGGTTGCTGAAGCAGAACTAACTGCAAAAAAGAGAAACTTTGCTACTGATTCACCAAGGTTAAGAACTGTGGGTCTTTTTATACACCACTCAACAACTCCCTGCATGTTTTGTCCTTGTGTGATTTTTTTGTTTTATTTTGTTTTGGTTTGGTTTTGTTTGGTTCTGAGCACAAAAGAATCATTTTAATAATATGAACTAAGAAGGAAGCAAAATAAGAGTTTCAATTCCGAGCCAGTTGTATTAAAAACTACTTCAGAAAACGGCGGGTTGTAACATAGGAAGCGCAGTGAAAGAGAGAGGAAGATAAAAGATCTGAGTGAAAAATTTGTTCGCTATTTTCTCTTTAGAAAAATACTACTTTATTTAAAAACTTCCCTTTGTCTCACACACTTTTCAGTGAGACTGAGGCTGCAAACTATTATCAGTCTAAACTGCTTCTTCAAAGTCAAATCAGGCCATGGACTAGCCTCTGAAACTAAAGCCATAGACTTCTTTTTTCTCACAGATTTCTAATTAAACTGCTTTCTCCTTTCTTTAAAGATGACTCATGAAACTGGGACCCAGACCTGTGACATTTTCCTCCAGTTTGGTATATCCTAGTTCATGTTTCTCTTGTGCAGAAGTTGTGTTATACCCCTGCCAAGGAGGTGCACCCAGCAAGTCTTGAGTTGCACACAACCCTGTTTTGCAAAATGCAGCAACTAATGCTCATGATGCAGCTGGAGATGAGAGCTGCTGCCCTGCAAGGATGTTACAGGGAATGACAGAAGTCCCTGGAGCCCTGGGAGAAGGGGACACCAAGAATTGGGGATGGTATTTCACACAGAGCAGAGCTCTGCTTGGCTCTGTGTCGAGAAGTATTTTCTCCTGCCACGATGCCTGCACCTACCACAGAGGCAGGATATCACCTACCAAACCACAGCTCTCATGGCAGGCGAAGGATTGCAGGTCTTGCCAAGTTTTGGTTAAATCTGGGAGCTCAGGGAGTGGGGGAGATACAGATTCATCTTAGCAAAGACAAGAAGCCATTAAGTATACTCGAAATTACAGCTTTTCAGTTTCCAGAAGGTTTCTCAGTCATAGCACAAATTACAAGATAACTATGTATTTTATAACAGAGGATGAAAGTCTCTGACAGAAGACATTTTGTCTTGAGCATCTGCTAAGCAAGAGGCTTTCAATTATCAGCAGCAATGGAAAGATGACTAATCTTCATGAACATTTCTGAGAAAAAAAATCATATATTCCACATAACTTACTGAATATAAAGGTTGTTAATTTTGAAGAACAGGAGCACGCACACACACAAATATTCACATCAGCTGCTGAATTTTGAAGGATCTTTGAAATTAATATGTAAGTTAACAATTTATTTGTAAAGTATTATGAGACTCAATCAGCAGACATGTCGTGGAATAATTTTGCAGAGAAAAGATTGCAGAGATTTCATTCAAAACCTAAGAAGTTTTAACCTTGATGTAAACAGCTGTTTAGCTTTAACTTTGGAACTGAGACCAGGCTGCTCTTTGTTTGTCAGAAACTTTTGTGGTAATTCTTAGTTACTTTTCCCTCTTAGCAGACCAAGTTTCACAAGACTTGTGAAAACACCACAAAATGAGTGTGGCAAAATATGACTTTCTTTTTATTATGACCATTACAGTAGGTAATAAGCTAATAAAAAGCTTAAAATGAGTGTATGTCCTATGGTTTCTAAGTGCTTTATTCTGACTGAAATGGCTTAAAATAGCCATATCATAAAGGAAAAATAAGTCCCCAAAAGAAACCTTACAGATTTAGATTTTATGTACGTATGTGTGTGTATATATATACACACGTGTAAAATAAGTATATTTTAAGCCTGAATGCTGGGTTCCATTCAGTAGCAAAATGAATGCTTAGGATAAGCATATTAACAATAACATATCTCCATAGTGTTCAAATGATAATGTCCTTGGTAAATATAGATAGGAACAAACCAGTATAGTTTTGTAACTATTAATCTTTATTGGATAAATGTGTGGTTTACACAGTAAGCTTAACAAAATAACATGGTCTCAGATTTTGAAAACCTATGTGGCACAAACCTGACCCAAGTTCATAAAGAAATGATAAAAACTCATCAGACAACAGTTCATTAAAGCTAATATTTTCAGTGGTTTATGCATAAAACTAAAAAATCACAAGTCATAATCATCAAGTATCAACATGCATTTTTCTTCATAAGATGTGGTTACATACGCTAGGAACGTGTAAAAGAACATACAAATTCATAGGGCAGATTTTGATTCATTTGCTCGATTTTTGTGCTACTGATACCTTCATCCAGTATAAGAAAATTTCAAATAAGTGTTTTCCTAACCCCACCTTCTTGTTATACATTAATGGCCGGTAATGTCTGGTTAAAGTGTAATGTCTGTTAAAAAGGAATTTATATTTCATTAGCTTATGTGTGGAGAGCCAGAATAAGATGTATTCAAACTTACGTATTGACTTTGGTGCTTACTCAAATGAAAAGAAAATAGCAATACAGAATTTCAGGCACCCAAATTTTGAAACACCAGTGACAAATATCAATGCTGAAGAGTGGCCCAGTGTATTGGGACCAGAGCTTCTGAGCCAGCCAGCATTTTCTTTCACCAGTTAAATACTGAACTGGCTTAGCTGCTGCTGTTTTGCAATGTCTTTTCCTGAAATACTGATTCCTGGAAGGCTGCTAGGAAAACCGTTTCAACAACTTCAGTGTTAAGTAAATATGCAATATTATAAGGTACATCCTTCCGAAGGAGCTCCAAACACCACAAAGTTTATGTATCTCTGTGCTGTTGGCATATCCTGATTTTTCTAGCGTATATGCCTTTGCTTTAACACCCTGCATTCACTTACATCAGGTTTTAAAAATTCTAAGGCTAGGAGGAAACATTACAGCTCCCCTGCCTGATCCCCTTCACACTGCAAACTAAATAACCTTAGCTTCAAGCTGCTACTAAGGCAAGAACTACTAACACTCTTCTTCTAAGAGAGAGAGAGTAAGCATAAATATGTGCTAAAAATCTGTGAAAAATTATACCAGATACAGCTTCAGAGGTTTGAGATGGGAATGCAATAAACCTGAATCCTTGACATCTGCATTTTCACATTTTTTCTTCTATTTGAGTTCATTCCAATCCAGTACAAACTTCTTCCTTTAGATCTGGTCTCACCTGAGCCTGCTTACAATACATTCAGGCCTGTTTCCATGATGTGAACTTAAAAGAACATGTAACAAGAACTGAATAAATGATTAGAAAATTTTGAATCAGTTGTTTAATTCCTGACATATACTTAACTAAAGTATATTTAGAGATGAAATTCACTTTACGTAGACTGCTCTTTAAATTTTTTAAACTCCTTTTCCTTTGTTTTTCGCTCACTTCTGGGGAAGAGAGAAATAGCAATCTTTAATCCTTCAATAGGTGCAACCCAGATGATAATACATATTGTGTGAATCTGTGTCAGCTACCCAATGTATTCAGCTCATCTCTGATACACAAAGAGCAACGCATTGCATCAAAACAAGGCTTCTTGATCCTCCAATGTTGTAATGTTATTTCACAGTCCAGTGAAAAATACCAGTTTCAAAAAAGATGTTTCTTCAGATAAAGATCTATTGGGTTGTTTCCTTTTTTCACTTTGTTTCAAAAAGAAGAAACCCAGCAAACGTGGAGAAGCGTTGATGGTCCCCGTGGAGGGCTCCATTTCCCATTCGCAGCCAAACTTCATCTCCCTTGGCGAGCTTTAGGACTGCACTGTTTCCTGAAGTATCTGCTTTCCCTTTGGATTCATAGCTAAGGATGAATATTTTAACAAGTCAGCTTTTCGTTTCTGAGCAATGATCAAGCAAACAAACAAAAACAAACAAACAAAAAAATCAAAGAAATACATTGTTATCCTGAGCAAAACTTATCTTGAAAGGCTTGCCAACATTTTTTCAGCTTTATAAGGAAATTCTAGCAACTTTCTGCGTTTGAGCTCCTAGTCAAATTTTGCACCTTACCTAATTGCACTATTTCTTTGCTTTCTGAAGTTCTGGAATTGTAACTTATTTTTTTTCCAGGACACAGGAGCAACTTTTTTGTTTGAAATGAAACTCCTCTCATTGATCACAACACTACAGATTTCCTCAGATGCTTTTTTCCCCTTGAATTCATCCCAGCTAATTGTAAATGCCTCCAGGCCAGGAGCCTGATGTGGGCTGAGCCCCTGTGCTCCCAGCACAGGCAATGAGCAGAGACAGGCAGCTTGCTCCATCCAGAGTCTTTCGTTGGAACCTGGGTACATTTGATGTGGGCTAACCTCCTGGCTTTGCCTGAGTGCTGGTCCCCTTTCTTCCACCTCTATCCTTTTCTAATATCAGTTCTTCAGGGGGAATAAAAATGAAGCACATTTTCTTTTGCAGAAAAGATCTACTGGGAATGAAGCAGTCTCTGGGGGTGTGCTAATGATAAAGAAGTCAGTAAATGGAAAACCTTTTCTTCTTACTCATCCTTACTACTGCAGTTTAAACACTTTGCAACTTTAAATTGCTCTCCCCTCATCTTAACAAGACTGTAACTAGTCAATGAACATTTCATTATTTCCATTCTCTGACAAGCAAAGTGAGGATGAAGATATATTTTAGCAGAATGATAGCCTGATACCACTGAACTCCAACCCTGACTTGCAGTTCTAACTCCTTTCCTCTGAGTTTGAGGAAATCATGATCAAGGCTGAATTTTAGGTCCAGGATCTGTGGTGTGAATGGTCCAAATATGCAAGCTAAGGACGGCAGAATGAAATAGTTTTTCTTGTTGGTTATTTTATCCTAGAGAATTCCTTCCAAAAAATGAACAATTTTACATTTCTTGAAATGTGAGCATGCTATCACATCCATACAAATGTTTCTTGCATTAAAATGGCCTGTCCCTTTACTTACCTATATAAGCTGAACACTGTGTTACCATTGTGCATCAAGTATACGTACACTTCCTCCACATCTTCATGTTTCATCATATTGAAGGTGAAGAAATACACCCCTGAAAAGGTTATAAAATACAACTTGTTTGCTATATAGAGAGAGGTAATCATGATGCAGATTTATGTTTCTTGCTTAGAAAACATAACAGGTGTGGACAAAACTGCCTTCCAATTGTCAGCAGATATTTTGCTTCTCTTTATAGTGTTCTAAAATCTGATTAAATTTAATTCTGCATATGGCAGGGGTTGTTCTTCCTGCTCCATAACTGCATATGAGGGGATTGATGGAGCTGAAAAATAACCCATGAAGAACTGTAATGCCTCATTTCCAGACACACATCTGTTGCAGGTCAGCTCACAGCTGAACTGGCATAGGGCAAGATGGGGATGAACAGATTGACAGGAGGCAGGAGGTGGAGGAGGTGGCTGGGAAGCTGCTACTGCTGCTACAGCGTCAAGGCCATGGTTCTGTCATCACAGTGGCTGAAGGGCTAAAAACCACAGCAAAGCAGACAGTCCTGCTCCCTGCACAGCCCTGGCCATGCCTCTTCCTCCTGCCTTTGTGTCAGCACTAGTCTCACTGGCTGGCAACACCTCTCTTAGCTTGCTCAATTTTCAATTCATTTTTCTGGAAAGTAGGTAGCAAGAGTTATGCAGAGTGAGTCTCATCAGTGCCTTGTGCAAAGGCAGTCAAATAGTGTCTCATTGTTATTGACCACACTTCTCCCTATAGCTCCAAGAATTGCATTATTTTGTTTTGCAAAGGCTCACCATTCACTGGAGCACCAAATCTCCCAGTCATGACATCAAAAAAATTCCCAACATTGGTTTCGACGCTACTGAAGATGATCCCACTGTTCTGGTTGCTGAAGTGAGTAGCCATCGAAGCCATGAACGCAACCTGCAAAAATCCAGTTCTTATTCAGGCAGTTGTTCACGAAAAGCACGTGTAGAGCAATCAGGTACAGATTTTTCCTGTATTTGCAGTCTGTTTATTTTCCTGACAGAGATGTTCTTCTAGGGCTTGCTCCAAAGCCAATAAACTCCAGCAACAAAACTCCCATTGAATGAAACTGGAAGAGGACTAGGCTTTTCATATTCAATTGGACTATTCATGACTGTAAAGTAAGTGTATGATCAAGTGTTTGCAGTTCAGAACCTTCATTTCAGATTTTATTTACTTTTAAGTCTTACAAGAATGATGCAATAGCAAGATGGTATTGAAATGGGTGGTGTTTCTGACAAAAGTGTTTTATATAATTTTTATATATTCCCCAATGCATTTACACTGGATACTGTTTTTAACTGAATGTGTGAAAATAAATAATGCTCGGTAAAATCCATACAGATTAGTGTTTCTTGCTGACTACCTTAGAGATACTTGAAGCACTTTTATTAGAGGTCCTCTAGAAGTGCACCAGCTGGAACTCAATATTCAATGCTTTTTCTCTCTTATCAGTTGCCCTCAGTCTTGTGGTGGAGGGTGGTAGAGACCAAGAGGGGAAAATAAGAAAATTAAAACTTTGCTTCAACTTCATATTTCACTTCTTCCCATAGAAATGCTTCATAGGAAGTGGTGCGAAACAGCTCACGTTGGACAACTCAAATTACCCTCACAAGATACCAGGGAATGACCCTGACAGCTGGTGTGACCAGGGAAAGGAGTGACCTTTCCTATAAATCTGTCATCGCCCACATGGTGTCAGTAAATGGCGCAGCATCAGAATCGCTGCACCTTCTTACTAGAAGGTCACATAGAGACTTGGCTTTTATTTCTATCTCAATTTCTTAAATGACAAGTGTTCAGTTGCAGCTGTTACTGCCCATCACAAAGATGATATTTTTCGGTGAGTTTCCAGCTATGCTTGTCTTTAAAAAATAAAAAAAACCACTCCAAACTTCTTTTGATTTCAGATCCAAACCAGGGCAAAACCAAAACAGACAATCAAATGCAAGTCTGGATCCAACAACGGAAATCATGAGCCATCTGCTCAGAAATTTAAGGAGCTCCAGATGTGAGCTGAAAGCTTGGGCTGATTTTCCTTATCCTTGCATGGATGCATTTTCTATGATGGCAAATTGTTAATGTCTTGCTTCTCAGCCAGGATCACATCAAAGTTCATCATGTGTTAAAGGAAAGCAGCTGCAGTGGCAGATTGATGGAATTTATTGCTTTTGTCTAAATTCCATTTCACAGCCTCTTTGACCCTGAGCTACTTTTTGTGGACTGATCACAAGACCAGAAAAATATGTCCTTTCTCCCTAGGTCTCATTATGAAGTAGCAGGTCAACATGGCTACATCAAGTTTTTCAAAATAATCCTGTTCTTAAAACAATATTGTATTCAAAAGTGTTTTCTCCTATATCACCACTCACTTTAAAATTCTTAAGCATGCTGTTAAGAAATAATATGCTATCCTGTAAGAATTTTTAAACACATCTGTTAAAAGAAGTGAT
This sequence comes from Dasyornis broadbenti, assembly GCA_013397935.1. Taxonomy (NCBI): domain Eukaryota; kingdom Metazoa; phylum Chordata; class Aves; order Passeriformes; family Dasyornithidae; genus Dasyornis; species Dasyornis broadbenti. Next base: position 439,876 of record VZRN01005383.1, read on the forward strand.
GGAATTTTAGGTATTGGAAATAGGTATTATGATATGAACTTTTTTGTTCATTCTCTTTCGTTACTCAGTTTTAATTACATTACTACCATTATCTTTATGTGGTAGTTCATTTTAAAATTGCAAAAGGACATATGTTGAATGTAGTTTCAGGTAAGTTTTTAAGATATTTGGCTTTAACTAAATATATATTTTATATATATTTATACATACATATTTTATATATGTGAATGTATATGCATACATATAAAAAATATATATACACGTGTGTGTGTGAGTGTGTGTGTGTATGTGTGAGTGTATATGTATATGTATATGTATATGTGTGTGTGTGTAAACACATATATGTGTTTATGTATACATACATACACAAGCTCTCTACCATCTGCCAGATTCCTGGGGTTTGAAGAATCTCTAATGCAAAAGCTGTGAGATTGTGCCAACACAAGTATTGAGCTCAACAGCTCAGGCTTGAACCCATGTTTCAATGCTCCTCTGGCTTTTGGGTTGCTCATTCATAGGCAGAGCCTACATGGCCCCAAAATTATTTAAAGTATCTAGACACATAAATATACAGATAACTACTGAGCAGTATTTTTTGAAACTAGAGGACTCTGTCTGCACTGGAAAGTTTTGAGCCTATACTTTAGGAGCTGGATACATGTGCTTCTGAGAATCTCACAACGCGGCTGCCCTGGGAAACATGACTCCCTTACTCTTTTCACATTCTGTGGGAAGTGCAATTATTAATATGATACAGCTTGGTAGAAAAATGATAGTCCCTGCTGTGCTCCTTTAATAACCCAGATACTGGCTTTTTGCCCTCAAAGGGAAGCATATATGTTTCTTCCTGCCTATTTCTCAGCTGGATTCTGACTAAAGCTTTTCTTTTCCAGAAAGATCTGGCGGAGCACATTTTTCAGTAAGGACAAGGGCTATATATGCCTCTTACAGTATTAATTTACAGGGGAATTTGCTTCTTATTTACTACTTCTTACAGTAGTAAGGTACTGTTTTTCAGTGAAGAAAACCATAATCTGAAATTTGCTGCAGCCAATATGAGCCGGAGATTTTGTACCTGTAGCTCTGGGGGAATCCCAGGGTAACCCTTTTCGCCTTTGGGTCCATGATGGCCACGTTCTCCCCTTGGTCCCATATCTCCTTTGTCTCCTTTCTCCCCTTTGGCTCCTTCCTGGCCAGTTGCTCCGTTATTTCCATTGTTTCCATGATTTCCTGATGTGAAACAAAGCTTTCTGTTTTATTCAAATAATTTAACATGTTTTAACAGATAAGTGTGGCAGGGTCCTCTTCCACTGCTTTGCAACCTGTGTACTCTTCAATACCATAAACCCCAAAACCCCAGGCAGGGCTGCGATGGATAAGAAACTACTGTGTGGTCAAGTTGAAGGTGAAGATTTTGGTGTACAGGTTTCCAGAAGGATATGGATTTTAAGAGTTAACCCTCATGTTGTCTTGGTGTTGCTGTATAAACTGCTGCTCTCTCAAGTCATTGCTTTGTGGGGGAGATGTGCAAGAAGACCTCAGCAGACACGAGGCTCAAGAAAAGCAAAAGCCACTTTCTGTTGACACATACCAGGTAGCCTGCAGAAGTACTTTTGCTTTTCCTTTCTTATAAAAAGTAATTTCCTGGTAAATTAAGTCAGTCATGATAGGATAAGATAATTTTTAACAATGTCTTTAAAACACATCCACACAATGATGAATGTCTGTAGCATTAAAGTTGCTAAAATCTGTGCCAAAATCAGGAGAATGTGCATTCTCAGGGTGCTGTTTTGCTCAAAGAGGTTGGTTGATTGCACAGTCCTAGATTAAAAGAGAGACAAAATTTTTATAATTCAACTTTTCTGGGATGGCTTACTATGAGTAAATGAGTAAAAAAAGTTCATTATAAAACATATTCATGCATCTGCAATATTCCTTACTTCCTGATGTGTACTGAGTAAATTACTGAGCAAATGTCTATGCAGCTGTCAGGATTTTAAAGTTGGCTAGAATCACTGAGCAATTATTATGTCTCCTGTAGCACAAGCATGATCTTTCAAGTCCGGGGATTAATTAATGTCATCATTGTTCTAATTCTACCTGAATTGAAATTAGGTTCTTTGCCACTCTGCTTGTTCCTTGATTATTCTCTCTGGTTATGAATTTACAAGAATAGTGTTTTTTGAGATCAAATCTGATGATGAAGTGATTCTTCAGAGTTCTATCAAGAAAAATATACTTCAAACAAGGAAAGCCAAATGTTGAAAGAAAATATGCACTTTTTTGTTTGGATAGAGGAATCTGTAACTCTTAAAAATAACAAGAATGATCCTTTATGTGAAGCCAGAACTTCTCTACCAGTTCAGAACTGAAGTCTGCAAGCAACATCTGATTCAATCAAGAGGAAAAGCAACTGCTGTTGATCCCCTTACAGGCACAGTAACATGAAATCTGGCAAATGAAGGAGACAGAAATCCCAGGGTGCAGAAGGTTGCTGCCAGATATACATTTATGGTATCCTGCGGTGACAGAAAGTGGGACTGAGACACATGAGGAAAGGGCAAAGCTGGGACTAGGCCATGTCACAGAATGTCCACTGAAGCCTTGAAAATGTGGGTCTAATATTAAATCATATCTGCTTCTAAGCCAACAATTTATTAATAAGTAATGGCTCACTGATTTGCATTTTTATTGTGATAACGGAAGACGTGAGCTTTTGAAAAGGAGGCAACTCTGTCTGTCAGTGACTTGTTCATTTATGTTGCACCTCTGCTTTAGGAATGGTGAATTCCAAATCCCTGAAGGTAGCTGCTGTAACAAATTTACACCAGCATGCAACCAACATTTCCCCTTCTCTACAGGGAAGACGAATAAGCTCTTCTATTTCCATACCAATTATCAGATCAAAGTATATACACTTTTCTTGTGTATGCTGGTATACTGCGCACATTTTTAATGCCAGAAAAAAAAAGAAAAAAGGGACTTTTTGTTATGGAAGACGATGAAAGAAGGACATGAAGGAATTTCTATGAGAGAACAGAAGCGTCTGTGTTTCTGTAAAATATTGGCTAGCAGTAAGCTAGATGAAGAAAAGCTCTTGAATATAGTACACAATAACACAGCTGGACATACAAAGGTGATCACAATAATCAGCTCCAAGGAACAAGTTTTTCCAACTTTAATGGGAACTTCATGCTGCCTTAAGAGAGACCGATTTGCCTGAGAAATGTAATAAGATTACTTTTGGTATGAATTTGTGAAAGCTGAATTTTAATAACAAATAGGTTTCCAGTGGAAAACACCTTAGAATGTAACTGAAAATATCTGTCTCCTCTGAAAGTATAAAAAAACTTGTTCCTGAATCTGTCCCCCAATACTAATATTTGACCATTGCCTGATATTTCATAGAATAACCAGTAATTTATGGCCTGCAATTATGCTGATAAAAAAAATGAATTAAACTTCATCTTTACCTGGCATCCCAGGGGGCCCAGGAGGTCCTGGGGGCCCTTGGTAGAGTCGAACTCCAAAGTCACCTCGGCAGCAGGAACTGCAGTCTGGATTCTGCGGTCCAGGCGGGGGGGGCTAAGTACACAAAAGTATGCTTTAAGTAGCTCATTCATGGAGGACATCAATCTTATGCATGTCAGTTACAGGGTCTTCATTATATATTTCTCTTTATATATTTGGTAAGTTTTCAAAACAGTTCTTATCTGGCCTGAAATTCTCACATAGTAAGTTGTCCCTGAAGATGTTATTCTTGGAAGACTTAAAGGAATAGCTCTTGAAGCATTCAAAGAGTTATACGAATATTAAAAAAAATAACTTGTCCGGGTAAATAATGAGGGTTTTGAAAATAAATTAATACCAAGTAATGAGATTTAGATTAATATTTCAATTAGATTCACATCCTGATCCCACATTTCAGCTGACTTCTGATGACAAATGTGCCTATGTACAACAAGTGGTAGGACACAAGGGACTTGATTTGACCTTCAGCAATGAACTATCCTCCACTAAACATAAAAAAACCGTGTTGGACCACCCAGAGAAGATATTAAAAAAAGCCTGTGCAGCATATCCCTGTTCATGGTCCCAGATCAGTGTATTTACTGGCTACTAAAGTTGGGAGAACCTAGAAAGTGCCAAGGCACAAGACAGAATCTTGAACTTACCACAACACAAAGTGTTAGGGGCTTTTGATCATTTGTAGTGGTGAATGTGTGACTATGAAAACCTATATGCTGACTAATACAGCAGCATGAATAAACTAATGAGTTTATTATATAAGCTCAGCTGCTGTAGTAATCAGTGTAACTATGGTTTTGTTCAAGTGGTTTTCTTTTCCATATTATTGCATTTCTATTAATGGAGTCTCATTCAATTCTGTCTGGATTTCATGACTCGCTTGTCCAGGGGTCAGCTGAGGCCAAGGTTCATTGTTTGATTTTATTTCTCTACCTCCTCATTTGTCCCTCTCTGTTTCTTTTTCCCTACAGTTCTTTCCTAATACCCTGAGATGCAAACCTGCCATTCTTAAAATCTGGAGAGGGGTCATTACAGCAATCCAAGTACTATTTTTCTTTAATGATTCTACTATTTGTATTCCTTCCCCTTCTTTTCCCTCATCTTTATCATTGTCAAATTACTTGCCCAATGCAGACTTATTGGTTTAGTGGCAGAAAATGAGCCTCTGGCAGGATGGGAGCTGTCAAACAAACACACAGATGTGCAGTGTTCCTGCCCTCAGTGTCATCAATGATGTCATCAGAAACTTTCTGCCTGTGTTTTGGGCAATACCAAGCACATCCCCAGAATTCACTGATTTCAGAAGGCTTAGGAGCTTAGGGATACAGAAAATTTGTTTCATACCACCACCAAAACACTGCAAGTCTTCCAATGAGACAGACGCATGCCCTGTCCAGCTGGAACCAATGATGGTGGAGTTACCATGGGAATAAAGGCTGGCTTGACAGTTAAACAAATGTCCTTCATATTCAAAGAGTTATGGAAAAGTTAAGACTTGCCAGTGGGCAGAAGGGCTTCATATTTATGGGGTTTGGTCAGGGCTATGCTTTTCAGCTTAATTCTGGACAAGGTCTATACTTAATGAGAAAAATAAGTTTGGTCTCTTGAACTCTCTTCCTGGAGAACCTGTTCATATTTTTATGGCTGTTTTGTCTCTTCCAGTTGTTAGGAAGGACATGACTGACAATCACCCAATATACTTTTTAGAACTTTCCTAATGTGCGAAAAGAAGTAGCCCTCCTTACAGCTCATTTTCAGTCCTTGAAAGGGTGCCAAGTACAAGAGGACTGGAATTGTGCGAGTATTTTGTACCCCCTAAATTAATGTTGATTGTTGCATTTAGAGTAAAATATCCAGCTCTTTTTAGATAGTGCTTCATATTCATGTTAAATGGGAAGGTAAACTAAATACACACCTGCCAAGAGCAAATAAGTCATATCAGCCTAAAAATATCCAAAGATTCTAAATTTGTGGATTCTAAATTCGCAATTCTAAAATTGTGGATTGTAGCTAAGGGAAGACATGAAGAGAGCAAATTTGACTGCATGTGAGACTCTCTGTGTAGGTATGATTTGTCTTTTTCATGCAATGCACTGAAATCCTGAACAGCTTTATTAGAGAACCAGCTATTTTAACATAAAATAGATACTGGTTCTGGTCATAACCCAATGCTGCTTGGTATTACCTCAAATAAAGTTCATCAGGTTCTTAGGTGTGAAATAAGGCAAGTCCTGCCAGTCTGGTTGTATGCAACAGTTCCACTGACTTCAAAATAGATACTTATGTAAGTCATAAAGTAATTAACTTTTATATTTACTGACTTTTTCACTAGGAGAAAAAAAATTGTTAATGGTCATCTATGAAGGATGATGAATATTAAGGATTTTCTTTTAATCTTTAAAAGTGGAGAATTTAATGAAGAGTACATTTAAAGGAAAAATGTGTTCCTAAAGTAAAATTAAACTCAAACATGTCATAGAGATTAGTTGCAATCTACTTGCCAAAGGCATCCTTTGCAGCCATTCGTGCTTAAATTTTATCAGTGAATCTTTGGCTCTGCTGCCAGAATATGAATATGATTTAGGAGCTTGTGAAATGCATCTGCCACATTGATATCCTAATACTGATAGAAAACTGGAAATATTTCTGAGGCTATTTGCTGAATTTCCTATGATTTAGTATGCTGAAGGATGATCTAGTCAACAGATGGTCTATAAAATTCCTTTAATTTAAAACTGTGAACGAGCCCTAATTGGAGACCCAGCCCTCTTTGACTTCCTGATTAATTTTATGAATTTCTGTTTTATTGTCTAAGACAATGCAGAAGAAAAGTAATGTACCTCCACCATTCTTGGCATCTGTTCTGAATGCAAAGCAGTCTGTCTCTGTGGGCACTAAGGCCCTCCATGCCCTTTCTCCAAGTAAAGAAACAAACAAAAGTTGCCAAAATTCAGGGTAAAACACCACTTGACTAGTGATATTTCAAAATTTTCAAAGAGCAACCTGAAATGGAAAAATGGACCTAGTCCTTAGGAATTCTTGTTCTTGAGAAATGCACATTATATTTTACAAGAATTAAACGCAGTGTGGAAACTGGCCTTGCACCCAGTGCAGCAAAGACAATAGAACAGACAAATTCTATCATCTCTGTTCCACAACAGGGAATGGGACCTCTACAACACTTCAGAATTTAGGCTGGGGTGAAATTCCCCAGCCTAAATTCTCTTTATCTGGGTAGAGGTATTCTACCTAAAACAACCAAGAAAGTAGGAACATAGGAATTGAACAGTTTCCATATAACTCAAAGGGAAGAGAGAGATTTGACATTAATTAAAACATGACAGTGCCACCTTTGTTCTTCCCCTGCCCAGAAATTCCTGGAGTCTGGAAGTGAAAAACACCTATTGCGTAAGCATCTCTGTGATTGATTATCCCTGTCATGCATCTGCTAGTGCGCCATTGCATTTCAATAAGCCAAAAATTGCATCATTTCCCCAGAGAAGATTGCTTCTTGGAGATGGACTGGCAGGTAAATGACTGCTATCAGCTGTACTCAGACTCGCCAGGCTCCTTTTTAATGTCACAACCCATTCCCCCAGCAGGCAGTTCCAGACAAGTTGCATTAAACTCTCTGATGAGAGACACATGCAGCCTGAACTCAGTGGCACTTTCTGTGAGGGAGAAAATGAGCCCTAAAAAGTTGTAGTTTTGCATTAAATCCTGCATTATCTGAAATTGTGTAGGGTTAAAGGGGAATCTTTTGTACATGGTCTGCTCTATGAAGCAGCTGCAGAATATTCTCTGCAGTAAAGAGGTCTGCACACAGTAGCTGGCTCTTTGGACTGTATACCTTATGTTTTACACTCTGTATATTCTGCAAACTCAGTTTAACATGCCTACAGTTAAATGTCTGTTTTGCTGAGTGCACTGGAGTAACATATAACTCCTGCCCAAGAAATTAAAAATACAAACACTGTAATATTTTAATGCAGGGAATATAGTGTCATATTAAACCTATAACTATAGTTGGATGTGTTTCAGTTCTTCAAGCCCAGGACAGGATTAAAATCAAATGTTTTCTCTGCTTATCATGACCTAGGTTATTATTCAACACTTATCTACATGCCTTTGATTTTGGCAATTCAAAATACCAGATTTTTATATGAAAGCATTTTAGAAACCCAGATGATAGAAGGTGAGCTATACAGGACTCAAACATTTGTATCGGCTGTAGGAATAAAGCACTCATGCTCTTGCTGTTTCTAAAGCACATCAGTCAAAAAAAAAACCCCTTCATTTGAGTGGAATTTTGTTTTGCCAAGTGCTAGAAAAAGCTTCATCTTCTGCTCTTCAGATTTTTTTCTTTTGAATTTGGACTGCAATATTTTGTGTATAATTGAGTTATGCCATTTTCCCTGTGTTATAAACTAATGACGATAGTACATAAAGGGCCATGAAAGGCATAAAAAGATTCACAGTTTAAAATGTAGATACTGCAGATGATTTAGAGTTCCATTGTGAGTCGTTTTTCTTTTCAAACTCTCAGTTGATTTGTATTATTAAATCTAGTCATTACATTAATATCTGTTTTATTCAAGCTACTCCTTAGAATAAAATTTTTGAACTTTCTGGATTTCATTATGTTTATCTCAAGCTCAAGAAATATACTTTATATACATAATTTTCAAGTAAAATTATTCTCTGCAAATTGAATCTCTCCAAATACCTCTAGAAATTCTGTAATTTTCTTTCACATCTAAATGAGTTAGCAATATCTAAAACTTTGATATATTAAATAATTAATAGCTTGGGATAATTAAGAGACTCTATTTCAGAATATATGATTTCACAAGTTCACAGTTTCAACAGAACAAAGGGCTGCTGCCTATGTTGAAACCAGTGTCCCCAACCACTGCTGGTTCTACCAGCTCATTAAAAGATCCTGTAAAGCAACCCAGCAGGATACAGACCAATACACAGCTTTAATAAAAATTATTTCATATATATATCACTAATAATGTTAGCAAAAGAATAAAATATCTCATTAGCTTTAAAGATATCTTTAGAAGATTAATTCAGAGTACCTGGACTCTATCTGAGGTAGTCAGTTCTACATCATCTACCTCTGGTCTCAGGACTTTATGGTCTGTAGATGTGCTATTATCAACAGTCCATTCTATAAGTTGATTCCGCTGTTTCAATATTTCCCTGCTTCTGGAACCTTTGTGGCCAGTCTGGTGGTGACTTTGCAATATTTTGGCCACTGGTTTATAAGATCTTCTGCTCACCTCCATGTATTCATCTTGACACAGGCAAAATGGAAGAAAAAATAAAGCCAGTAGATGCCAACTGATGAAATCCTTCTCTGCCATGTTATTCAAAATAATTTTTTCAGGAGTCCAGCAAATGCCTTGCAGAAGGAGAATCTCTTTGCTGCACCAGAAGTTATGTGGTCCTTTCAGCTTTTCCACTAGTAAGCCTGGCACTGAGACCAGTACCAGGTTTTATACGGTTGCATGCAATAAATAAAACTGAAAATGCCAAAGTGACAGGATCCTTCATCCAAAATCAGTCATGCTCCTTTAAACAAACCAGGCATTATTCACCACTTCACCACCACAAGGAAAATTGATTTGTATGCTGGAAATGACCACAGTATTTAATGGACTCCTGTGGTTCCTATTTGGGGGCATTAAAAAATGTAGCACCTTTCCTTTGGCATGTTTTTGTTTAAGTGTGAAAAAATGTGATGGAAATGGGGAACATGTGGCTAATGGTTTACGCTCCTTGATTAGACATGGAAAGGCTGTGAATTCACACTCTTAAATGTCTTTTGGACACAGTCACCTTTCTTATTTGCCAGGAAATTCACACACACAACTGCGTCAGCCCAGTCCGAAAAATCCTTCCAAAAGCAATTAGGAAACAAAAGCACAAGAGGAGCTTTTGCATATGATCCTGACCCAATGGCTGTTTCTGACTATGCTTTTCATTCATTAGAAGAAAAATATTGAATTTCTGTCAGTTGGCCAATACTGGAAGGAGACTGGGTAAGTAGCTTTAAAAATCTGGGTTGAATTCAGATTCTCAGCATTAGTTCAACATACTTGGCCAAGTAATATTTTCTCCCTTGAGTTCCTAATGTTTTCCTAAGTGTAATTGCCAAACCAAGTTTTATGTTTTCACTGCCAAGTAAATATAAACTTAGCAGAGACTTATTTCAGACTAAAAGAATCAAATTATAGCTGTATGATAATAATATCCTTATTTTACATTTTGAACCACCCACTAGTATTATTTAGAAAGCTGTAACTGCAGGATGCAGTTCTGTATATGCATCCACATACACACCCAACCTTACCAAAAGCAAGTAGCTCCTTGGTCTGTGAGAAACTCTGCACCAGGACATGGCTGCAACAACATTACTGAAGCCATCAGTCCCACGAATGATCCCTAGCCCTGCAATGTGACAGGCTCACTCATACTCAAGTTGTTCAAGGCTGGCCACCCTGCTCAGCTTTCAGCTGGGGCTCCACTCTGCCCCCTGGGGTGCTCTGTGGCCCTAAACTATCCCTCTTTTATTTCTTTTCTGGTTTTTATATTTTTTCTTTCTGTTCAGTTGCCTGATTAATTTGAGGGCCAAGATGAAGGGTGCTAGAGTGAGTGTTTTTAAAGCAGGAGGCTGAAGTTGCATGCTTAGGGATGGGATTGAGAGAAATAGGAGTACCAGCGGCCTGTTGGGATGTCAGTGAATGTTTCATCCCTCCAGAAGGTAGTTAGAAGCTAATGATCCAGAAACATCATCCAAGTTTAATTTTGAGGAGGGAAAGTAGTGCACTCCAAAAGACATCCTGGGGACAAACCAGGATGTGACCAACAGGGAAGCCAAAACCCATCAGTGAAATGAGGTGCTAAGTTATTCAGTAATGTAGAAAGCCCTAAGCACACCAACATGCCATGGCAGCAAAGCAAAGCTCTGCGGGCACTGCTGGACAGGTGAGTGAACTGCATTTGCTGAAATGCCCCAATGCCAGTGACTGCAGCTGCAGATGGCAGCAGCATCTGGAGATGATGGAGATGAGGTGTGGAGCATCTGCAGAAGCCTAATCTTAATCCTTGTTAAACCACAGGAAACCCTGTGTTGGACCTCAAGTGGGGAGAATAAGGCTCAAACAGCAGGGAATTTGAAAGGGGCTGTGGTTCTCCCGTCAAAATGGAAGATGAGCCCAGCAGAGAAATCTATGCAGGTTGTTCATTCAGACCCTTTTTGGTGCTGGAAGGGATGTGCAATTGATTGTTGCTGAGTGATGGGGAGACAGTGCTTGAATGATGGTGAAAAAGCACTCCCTGTTTCACATTCTGGTCCTTTCTGTGGACAGGACTGACTGGCTGGAGATGAGTGAGGCGGTGAGCCCTTCGCAGCTGGGGGTTGTCTGCTAGTGGCACAAGCACAAAGACTGTCAGTGTTGGCCTGCACCCAGCCACTGGCCCTGCTAATTTCCTACTCAACAGCCCACAGTGAGGAGTGTGGGGCCGCACCACCCCCTCAAAGGCAGCATTAGCCCCCACAGACACAGGGGGTCTGGGCTAAGCCAGTGCAGGGACAGTGCTCCAGGCTACTTGAGGTAGCCAAGGGCTAGTCTTCCATTTTTCTCCTTCTCCACCATCCAAGTATGGCATGGGAGCAGAAACCTCATCTCCTGGGGCTCAGTTATTGCCCCCAAGGATAAACATGATGGAGTTGTCTCAGCGACACTCACTCTCCACTCCCAGGAACAGATGTGGCTCCTGGTTATCTCAGCCCACAGGCTTGCCAGCCAGACTTGCATCTCCTTGCTTCATACCTTTGTTGTGTTTATTGCCCCTATGTTAAAGATTTTATTTCAGGAACCTTAATTTAATTGCAGTGAATTACAATCTCACATTCCCAAGGCAGATCTTCAGTATTATTAAATAACTCTTTGTAGATTAGCTCTTGAGCCTTGCTCTAGTGTATAAATATTAATTAAATAAATAGTCATGCCGAAGAAGCTCATTAGCCTATGCTTTATGACTACTGAAAATCCTGATTTTTAAAAAATTCAAATATTCTGGTTATTTCACCAGGAAAACAGAGGTGGAAGGGAATTTACTGGAGAGTGAAGCAGGACTTCAGAAAACACAATTTCAGATTTTGTAAGTTGCTGCCACCAAAATGGGGTTTCTTTTTCAAGCAGAGAGGACCTTCTTGGTAGGAAGGGAGTTTGAAAACCCTGGATTCTGTAAAATTAGGAATGACTAAGAGACAAACACTAATTTATCTTGGCGCTTAATAATGTGATTCAGCAAGTGCTGGGACAGCACTGTTGTTTCCGGCTGACATTAGGGCTTTCATAGCTTTCCAAAGTCTGCTCCTGTGGCAAATGTTTCCAATGTGAATAATGAACATCCACAGCACCCATGTCCCAAAAGGCAAAGGAATAAAACCAAGGAGATTTGGGCTTCAAAGCCACCATCTATCATTTCATGCAAAGGCTGAAACAAGCATGTTTCTTGGCAGCTATTAGGAAGAAGAAAGATTCCTTCTCTTCCTTGCTCACTAATAGAGTCCACCTGGTCCCTACCCTGCTCTTGTGGTTTGATGCTACATACATTTTTTGATCCCAATTAATAGCAGAGTTTATACTTTGCTCTTTTATTTCCAATCTTTTGAACAGAACCCCATCTGCAGAAATCTTTGCTGCCCATTATTCTGCTCTGTGCCTTCAGCAAGGCATAGCTGTTCCACAAATTGTCATCTAAAGGCAGAAATTTTGGACTCAGAGGTGAAAAAACAATGGAGGAACTGATTCTGGTTCTCCATTCTTGATCTCCAAATGGTCAAATTCACTCATTCAAGCATATGACCGGAATCTAAAATAATAAGACATTAAACTAGCAGAGCTTTGAATTAACTTTCTGTTAGAATAAAACACTGAAAATGCTTCATGCTGAGAAGAACAGATCCTCCTGATCTGGAGATAAGAAAAGCACTGACCTAAAAGATTTGGTTTTGCTTTTAGGTGCAAGGCTGGTGTGTTTTGTAGGTGTGCTGACAGAGAAAATAAAATCTGACCCCTTCCCTACCTCTTTGCTATGGATTTGCACACCTAGCGTCACCTTTCCAGCCTTTGCCAGCTGAATTCACACACAGCTTCCACAACGTTTGTCCTGTTGGTCTCTGGCAGCAGGATTTGCCTCTGTCTGGTAATCAACAGCCTATGATGAAGTGAAGCACCTGTTAATATCAGGTAATGAGAAGCAGCTAAAATGCAAAAACTGTTGAGTGAAAGCTGCTTCCCACCTTGTCTGCAGGCAAAAAATTCCATGAGAAAGGGGGCTTTTACAACTATGTTATTCACAATGGCATTGGGAAAGTGTATTATTGATGAGGTTAGTATGTAAAATTGAAGGCTACTCTTTCAAGAGGCAATGAAACAGAAGAATTATAATAAAATTTTGCTAAGTATTCTGCAGCCCAAACAGGCTTGTATCTGTAATTAGACTTTTATGGCTCCCTCCCTTAAAACTAATCCTGTTTGCAGTGAAAATTCCTCCATACCAGACACACAGATAATCTGGACCTGCAGTTTCACAAGTCTCCACTGAGACAGTAAGAGAGACGGGCCACAGCTGAAGGGATGAGAGTCACCCAGCCCCCTGCCACCACAACACAATGACCAGCCCCAAATTCCCAGCCCACTAAAACTCTCAGGGCTCACTGCTCCTTGGGAACACTCCCTCCTGCCCTTGTAGGGCTGCCCACCCCCTTGGTCTGGCTGGAGCTTCGATCAGTTCCACAGCAGCGCAGTGGTGAAGCCTCCTCTCTCCAGTGCCAATGAAAAGCACCCAGAACTGCACTGCCTTTTGGGTCACTGCTACAGCAGCCTCAGGCAGAGCCCTCAGACCTTAACCTGACACCTTTGAAGCCTTTTCCCACCTCTGTGCTGACCACTGCAAACCCACTGGAACAAATGAAGTATTTTCCTTGAAAGCTTCTGTGATCTGCACTTTTACCGTGGCAGTTTTGGTCAGTAACAGAGATTTGGGCAAAACTCAGCACCTTCCTCCCCAGTAGAGCCTCCAGAGTGGGCCTCCAAGAGGAAGACAGATTCATGGGACTTTCCAGGTGTTTGTGACCCAAAAAGGGCTTGCAGTCACTGCCCATGCATCACCTTCTCCATGGTTAAACATTTGGTTCTCCTGTTCTCCTTGATTCTCACTGCCACTGGGCTCTGCAGACAGTGACGGCGCAGTGAGCGCTTTGAGTTTTGTTTGTGGCACACAAGCTGTGTGTGGTTTGCAGTCACACCACTTCCCTGAGGAACACAGCACAGAAGTGTGTTTTATAGGTGTTTCCTGCACTGATTGTAGGAAGTTATCACTATGTGTGGAGAATGAGAATAGGGCAAATTCAGCTCCATTACATGGCTTCTGCCCTCACCCAGCGCAGATGATTTTCCAGACAGGTCTGGATTCTCCCTGACTCTGAATTTTCCATCAGTAGGAATTCCTCTCACCTTGCTTGACACTGGCATTTTCTTTCCAATATGAGAGCTGGGGCTGAGGTCCCATCTCTCCATCCACTCTCCACCACCTCTTGGATTGCCTGGGGAGGTACCCTGGGGTGATATGCTCCAGCGGCCCTGGACTACCACTGCTACCTCATCCCTCTATTTTTACAGCCTAGAAACATTTTTCTCACCCCTTTAATACACCTAAACTGAGGGATCCCCTAAATGGGCAGAAATTCAGGCCTGAGCTCCCAGCTAGCAGAGCTAGCAGTCCAGATGATTCTCCAAAACACAGCCTCTGCCAGCTCATCTGCACAAACCTTTGCTCCAAAATATGCACTAGAGATATATTCAGTCCATCAATGCCATTTTCACGGGTCCGTGACAAACTGCCTGGATCAGACAGCTGACAGTCCCAGACGGGATGGGCAGGTGGTTTATCCAAGTCCCTTTCAAACTTGAAGAAATAGATTTCACAGTGGTTATAGGGCTTCAGTGATGGAACAAATAATGCAGTGTGATAAGCTTTTTCCAGTGTGCAATGCATCAGTTATCCGTCTCTAATTGAAGAGCCAGAGCACAGTGATTTCCAAGAAAGCAGGGTGGGGAGAGAACAGACACAGTGCCAAGAGAATAGCCATGGTCAACATTTTTGTCAGGGATGGATATCCTGGTTTGGATTAAACAAGATTTAACCCTAATCTTTGGCTTCATCTTAATTCACCTTTTTTTCCCCTCAAGTTTCAAAATATTTAAATTTATTACTTGAAATATGCTCTTCTCTGCAATTCCTTTGCCCTGGCCAGGACCAAAACTGCAACAGCTAAAATACCACAGAAACAACTACTCATTATTTTAACCACCCAACAAGCAGTAAAGAAGGTCTTGTGAGAACCCCTGTTGTGACTGCATTCCCAACCCGAACTCTGCACGTGCTGGCAGTGTGGTGAGTTCAGGTGAAGTGTGCTGGGTTTGGGTGGGAAGCTGAGAAGCAGTTTCAGGCCCACAGATTTCTTCTGCCCTGCACAATGAAAGGCACAAAGACAAAATGTTCTCCGTGTGCTCTCATATTCAGGAGGGGCTAAGCATAAAGTGTAAAATATTTGTCTCGGGACTGTAAGCAGAATTCCCGAGTTTGAGTGACCCAGTGTTACACAAATAATTTCTAAGGGTCCAGATTTAACAGAGTTTCTCAGATTCCAAAGATCTATAAAAGACAATATGTCTTCAGAAACATGTACTGTCAAGTGACAAACAGAGTTTATGTTAATGGGCAAACTCTCCCAGTTCTCCCTCCCCTACTTGGGCCTGGGGTGAAAATGAGCTGTGGCAGATCCAATAACCCATTAACTTGGTAAGATCTTATTACTGGGATAGTTCTAGACTGTTGTGATTATATATCTGATTATTCAAGTCTTTTTTTTATTCATGTATTGGGACATGGGGTATCATCTGTCAAGAGTGGGGCTGTCAGGAAAGTGGCAGCACTCTGGGTCTGGATTTCAACCTTCTGGTGAGCTCTGCTGAGATCATTAGGAGAAAGGTCCAAGCCCTTGCTTGTGAACACACTGTGTCCAGGCTGCAGTCAAAGTGATAAAATCCTGTGTCACCATGCCTGGGTCATGAAAGGCATAAAATAAATCAGACTGTTGTAGGAGGAGGGGTGTCCATCACCATCTACTGACAATACATACCCCAAATGGGCCAGCTTGAGAGGAGCTAAGAAGCTAGCCTTAGAAAGAGGGAAAAGGGTTGGACTTACCAGAAAAAGCCAAGCCAACCTGGTGTGTAAAGCCAGCAGCTCCAATGTGTTGCAGGCTTTGCTTTGTTTATTCTCCTTGTAAAAGGTTTCTGATAAATACCCCATCCACAACCATCTGTTTACCCTAGAAGAGGGAAAAAATGGAAAGACTGGACAGAATTGAGAGGGACATCTGGCACATTCACTTTCATTCATTGTTTGCCTGTTAGAACTAAAAATATTTTTTTTAATTTATGCTGTAATAAGGACTGGGAAAGAGCCACATGGACTGAAGACAAGTAAACCTCTCTTAGAGGGCTGGCAGCCCTAGCTGGGTTAAAGCCCAGCCAACTAGCACTATTTATAACAGAGATGAATGAGTTTCCTACAAAGAAAAGCTAAGCTTGTCTTCCTAATTTGGGTTCTAAATATTCACAGGGAGAAGAAAAAAAAAGGTAGGTGGAAAAGGATATTATATCCCCATGGTGAGGTTTTTGTATTATATTTTTATATAATGGCTTTATACACTTGAGGAATTCCTCATTTGTCCATAGGAAAGATGTTCCTACAATGGTCCAGACACTTACAGATCATTTCTAGACCTGTTACCAACCACATCCAGCCCTTGGTCTTGAGACTCTCAGCAGTGACTCTGGTTGAGGGGACAGCCCTTGCAAGACTTTCTGCAGTTTGTCCAGATTTTGTCTGCCACATTTTTTACCAAATGTCCATCCCCTTATGGCAGCCCCTGGACTGATTTGCGGTGAGTGAAGGGGAAATTAAAGCAAGCTGGACCTCAGCGGTTTGGCTGGACAGTTCTCTGGCAGTGCCATAGACACAGCTGCTTCTCCTGCTATTTTGAGTGTCTGTATTATTTGGAGTTTTCCCTCTGTCAAAGACACAAGAGCAATCTGCCACATCTTTGCTGCAATTAAGGACCTGAGCAATGTATTTATGGCTGTGTATTGAGGGACTGATGTTTTAACCTGCCGAATCCCTCAGTACAGCCTCTCCAGAGTAGAGGGGTGGTAGGAATAGGTGCTGCACGGAGCCAAGGGTGCCTCTGAGAGCAGTGATACCATTTCAGCATTAGTCAAGTGATGAGAAGAGTGTCCTTCAGCCCTGGAGAAGTTCCTTGTCCTGCTGGCAGGCACAGTGAGGCAGTGTGTCCAGCCCGTGGTGCACTGCCCTTGGGGGAAGATGCATCATGTGCATCGATTTCTGGGAGCGCAGCCTCGCAAGATGAATAAAGTGTTCTGTCATGGAGTAAATCAAAGAGTCTGCGGTTCAGCAGACAGTGTAGGAATTAAGGAGGAAAACAATGCTGCCTAAGGTTTTTGCCCTTTAGGCCTTCAACTGCTGAAGGATTTCCCCAAATTCTTTCTGCTAGCAACACTGGGAGTCATGTTTTTTCACTTTCATGGTAAGACCAATGCTCTGGATAACCCAAAGTGGGTTAAAATAGCCTTTTTGGTGATGGCCCAACCTCAGACAATGGTGTTCCCATCAGAGACAGCTGTGGGTTTGTAGGATTGTAGATAAATCCTTCGCAGAGCAGTTCTGGTTCTTGCTCTCCCTAAGCTTTCATGGGTGGGGAAAGCTGTGAACTTTCTTGAACTGGATAACTTCTTACACTTTGCTTTCATCCCTCTTTGTCTGTCTGTTGCTTTTAACAAGGCTAAGATGTTTCTCAAGCGAGCCTCCCCACAACTGCTCTGCACCCTCTTGCTGAGGTCAGCAGGAACCTTTGCTTTGCTCTTCTCATGCTGGGGTTTTGTCAACTAATAGGACAGCCAAAAAGTTTCTCTTTTATAACATAAAACTAAAAGTCACATGAGGGCTGCAACTAATCCTCTCCAGTACAGTGTAAACCACACACCCCCAAACACAGAGACTGAACAGTGAGGCTCTGTCACAGCTGCCTCATCACCAGTTCCAGGTGAAAATGACTCCTGCAAAGGTGCAGGTTTAAGTACACATGCTGAGTTTTTATTTTGGGAGACTGGCTCCAAATAACAAATAAAAAATATTACATTCTTTGAAGAAACTGATGGACTCTGAGCTGGTGTCTTTGCTGTCATCTCCTGCCAGAAGATTCAGTTTCAAAACCACCTTCCCAATGTAATGCAATATAATGTTATGGCTGTGTTACAGCCGCCCATAGCACCACTATATCAATTTACTTTGTTAGAAACATGTTATGGAAAGATACGTTGCTTTTAATTTTTAATCTGCTTTTTGGAAAGAAATAATTTCTTTCTACAAGCCTTACCAGGAAAAACTTGACAGAGATGTCTTGTGTTCCAAATCAATTGCTGCTAAGGTGTGTTAATTAGTTTAGTTTCTTGTTGATTTATTACTGTTTCTATTTAGAGGAAAAATGGCTTTAATTTTTTTTTAAGAAGCCAATCATTTGGCATATTTGGAAATTTAAAGATAACAAGGCAGGGTCTCTGGTCTGGTGATAACCAAAATTATCCGATGGCTGGAGCACCTCTCTTAAAAAGACAGGCTGAGAGAGATGAGATTGTTCAGCTCAGAGAAGAGAAGGTTCTCAAAACCTTTTTCTGGCCCCTCAATACATAAAGGAGGCTTATAAAGTAGATGGAGACAGGTTTATTAGCAGGGTCTACTGTGATAGGACAAGAGTCCTTAAAACAAAGGAGGTTTGACTTCGATTGGCTATAAAGACAAAGTTTTTTACAATGAGAGTGGTGAAACACTAGGACAGGTTGCCCAAAGGGGTGGTAGATACCAAGACTCTGGAAACACTCAAGATCAGGTTGAATTGCAGGGGGTTGGAGCAGGTGACCTTTACAGGCCACTTCCAACCCATTCTATGATTCTAAGAGAGGAAGTCTGGATGGGTTCATAGGAGGTATCATTTTTTCATATATAGCTCAGGTTCATTTGGGCAACACAGACTTTGGAGAGAAATAAAGAGACCTGATTTCTCTAGCACATTTCTAGAAAAGCCTCAGAAACCTCAGGACACAGAAGCTGCTAAAGGAGACATTAAATGAGTGATCTGATTTTAATGTAGCTCATTAGTTCATAAGAAAAACAGATGGGACATTGAATTATGGCCAAGAGTTCATCTGCAATGGGACACTTTTGGCTCAGCAAGTTTCATTCCACATCAGTAATTTCTATTAACTTCTTCAGTAATGTCAAATTCAGTTTCTGGTGGGAAAGAAACCTGAGCATTTTTATGAAAGGCTCAGCCACAGGATTGTTAGCAAATCTCTGAGCAGAGACACTCCCAGCACACAAGGCAGCAAGCCCAGCCTCCACCTCCACCTCAGGCTGAGTTATGAGGATAGGGTGTAGGAAAAGCAGTGCTATCACTGCCATCAGCTCATTGGTTTTGCTCTACCCCGTGGGGGAAGCAGGCAGCTGCCAGGCTGCAGCAGCATCATGAGGGTGAGCAAGGGAGAGAAACTTTGCACCCCACAGCAGCCTTTGGACATACATCTGTTGTTGCAGCAGCAAAGCCAGCAGAACCTGCCTGCCTGGAGGGAAGCTGGTGGACCACAACCCCACTAGGGAATGTGGATGGAACTGGCCAAGACCATCTCCACCTCCCTCCCTGTGAACTGGGGCTGGGGCAAATTTTACCCCCTCTCCCCAGGGCAGCAGTTTTTAGCTCCTCTGGAAACCCAGTTTCATTTGTCTGCTGTCAAAATTGATGCAGAAGACCAGCCACAAATCCCCCTTTTAAGTAATTTTTTTTTCCAAAGAAAAACTATGCTTCTCAGGATGCCTCTAAAAGATGCAACTCAATCCTTGCAAGTAATTTCTAAAAGTGTTATTGTTACCATGTGCTGCAGCTGATGGGATTCTCATTCCCATTTCCCACTGCCTCCTGAAACATACCATGTTGCACAGATTACCTGTGTCCTAGGCAACAGGCAAGCACATGTTTTCCTGAAAACCAGGAAAAATCAATTCCCTTCAGCAGAAGGATACCAGGAGGTTATGCAGGCAGGGCAAAGAGGACCATCAAAGACTGAGACAAAAGGTCTTCACCCAGCCCAGCAGGAGAGAAGTGCTTCTGCAAGACAGAAATACAGATTTACCATCCCACAGTAGTGAATGTAGCTGGAGCTCGGAGAATCTGAAGTGATCTGCTGAAGTTTAAATTATAGTTGGCCACAAACACTTTGGTAGGCTCACAGTTTCTGCCGAACAGCTGTGCCAGCCCTGTTCAGCACAGCAGCCACAGGGGAAAAGGGACCTCATCTGCCTCCTTCCTAGCAGGAAGCCTGAACGGAGTCCTCAGTGAAGGCAGTATCAGGCTGAGACTGCCCACCACATATGCAAATTTCTTTTAAAACATGCTCTTCTGCTTGGCTTAGTCTGAGGTCCTGCTGTAAATTGATTTCTGCATCCAAACTGGGGCTCATGCCTTGAAGGAATTTGCCATGTGACACAGGATCCTGCTATGATGGGCACTGCAGAGAGGAAATATTTGCTTCTGGGGAGGGGAAATATTTGCTTTAGGGCAGGGGAAGCCCCAAAATTACCAGTATTTCTAGTGGTCTTGTTGGAAACAATATAACTTTTAAAATTTTATTTTATTTCTCTAGTTATGCTTGGTTTGACCTTGCCTTAGGGAAAGGAATTTTTTTTAAGATTTTTTTTTTTTTAGGAGATGTAGCATCACTCCATGGAGATGGACTTAACATATCAACAGACTGGGAGCAGCCCAAAAGATACCCAGAAACATAAAGGCCATAAACAGATCATCAGTGACCATCCATAAACATCTACCCCAGAACATCTACCCCAGACACTGCCTCTGGCAGAGTTGGAGACATCTAGTCCAGAAAGGACTGAAAAAGAAAATCAAAGAATGAAGATCTAATTAAGATCAGAGGTGAAGAAATTCAGATACAATAGGAAACTGAATACTGGGGGCGGCTCAACTCTGGACCAATGAACTTTGAAACAATACATCTTAATGGATTTTGACTGTATAAAGTTTGAAGGAAAATCCTGTAAAAGCATGTGTGTTTGGAATATTTTCCTTGGCACATCCTGGCCAGAAAATAAAGTAATACCTGATTCTCTATCACTTCAGGTATAATGCTAGAGAGTTTTGATTTCTTCCCGATTTTTGGTGACAGTCTGATCTTACTATCAAAGCAAAGAAGAGGCTCCATGTGCAGTGAGCAGAGCAGCAGGAGCCGCCACAGGAGCTCCCACTGTTGCCAAGTCCCTACAGTGAACTGAGACACTGGAGGCAGCAGCGGGAAGGATAGGAAGGTGAAAAAGGGGGAAAAAACTTTTCAGCTGAGGCCAGACCCAGCTATCTAAAATGCTCATTATTTGATACAAGCTTCATCAGCAGAGAGAAGAAGCAGCCCCGCTTGTCTCCCTGCCCGGAGTGCATTGCATGCCTGCAGCTTGATGACGAAGGAGAGAGATCCTGCCCGGTGCCACACATCCCTATTAATTGAGGAAAAACTGGAACTGAACCTGGCATGAGACACAGCAGCAGAGTCTGCTGGAGGATGCTGCCAGGGAGTCTGGGCCAGCTGGAGCTGCTGCTGGCAAGCACTGCCAGCAGCTGCTGTCTCTGTGCTGGCTCTGTGACAGTCACAGGGGTGGGCATGGCTGAGTTATATACCGTGTTTTCTGCAGCATAGCACCATTCTGGTCCCACTTGATGAAAGTCCTTAAACCTGTGTTTTCATCTTCCTTCACTTAGCCAAGAGTTTGTGTTGCTTTCCTGGTCTGGGGCTCCTTCAGGAGCTGCACTCTGTGCTCACAGGTAGGATGCTGAAGGGGCTCAAGCAGCTGCCGCTGGGCCCAAGGACCAGGGAAAATTTGGGAATTCAATGCTAAACTGTATCTCAGAGCTGCTTGTGAAGGCTTGTGAAGGTCATTCAGATACTTCCTCTGAGGCCCACAAGAGGAGGATGTGTCTGAGCAGCCATGTGGGTTGGATATGCTTCTGAGAGGGAAAGTGCGAGATCAGAAAACACAGATCACTAGTCTAGACGACTAAAATCATTGATTAATAACTTGAAATTCTCCTTTACACAGGACATTTTCTGTGCATCAGGATTGTTGGGGCTCTGCTAGCCAGCCCTGCTGTATTTTGACCGCACTGGAAAAATCGTGTGTAGAAAATCCATTCTTTGACAAATCCAAGGTAGAAACTTGCTGAACACTTTTTATCTAAATTACTCTCATATGCCAATCCATTTCAAAATAGTATCTATAATTACTCTGGATATATACTTAAGCAACTAACTTATTTTGCTCTTGTGAAACTTGTTAAGCTTTTTTTTGCCTCCCACATGCATTACATGGTACAATGTAGTGAGCAGTACCATTATCCTTGAGCAATCACTAGAGAATTTTGCACCATGAATGTCTTGCTGGGTACTACAGCACACTTACAGATGCTTGTGTGAGAAACCATCTGCTTTTAGACTTGTGAGAAGTATCAATAAAGAATACAAGACCAGAAATACGGGTTATAAACATGGGTTATTTTGCTATTTTGTTTTGGTTTTTAAATTTAAAGTTGGTGTGTATCTGAACAGTTGACTTAAAAGGTAATGACACAGCTCATCACAAAAGAAAAGTGACTTAAGAGATAGAGCAATGCTATTTAATAGCCTTATTTCTTTAGGTCTTATTTGAACAAGAGCAGCACCATCTGTTGCTCTCTGTGCTGTCAATCACAGCAGCTTTTTTTCCGCCTAGATGACAATTAGGAGAAATGAGCCATATGCCAGAGAAATTAAATGAGGAGGAAAATGTTTATTTTCAAGGTGAGTTTAGACTGGAATAATTTGACCTGATCCACTGGATACACAGGGCTGAATCACAACTGCTTCTTCATTTTACAGAAACAATCTATAAGGCTTTTTTAAAAGCCTGGTAAAAGCAGTGCTGATTTCACATTTCTCCAGCATCTTGCAGTAAAGGAATGACCCTCAAAAGGTTATAACCACTGAAGATGGAAAATACATTCAAGGCTTATTCTGATTGCTAAATATCAGGTCAAGTATATTCCGCAGGATGCATCTTATCCAAGTAGCACCACCCATCATTATCTGGTTGGTTGAGGAGCTGCATTTCTCTGGACTATTTCCCTGACACTTGCTCCCAGAAGGGTTAGATGACACCGTGCTGGAAGCCCTGCTTCCAGCTGGAAGCTCTCTGACAGCCAGGCTCTCACATTGCTGTGGCTAACCCCTGATAGCAATGGTGGAAAATTCCTCTCTGTTTTCCTCAGAGCAGCATGAGCCAATATATGAAAGAGTGTCTGGGCTTTGGAGCAGACATGGGCAAACCATGGAATGTGAGCAGGGATCTCCTGGGCTGTTAGGCTTGTGCTGTTCATCATCCTGTAGCTCATTCTCATAGGTGGAGATCCTTGTCCATGGCTTAGCAGAGGAATGCTGCTGTTTGTCTGGGTTTTGCAGCTCTGCCTTAGTGAGAGCTTCCTCTGGGCAGTCCAGAAAGTGAGGATGGCTGGAGCCAAGGCAAGTTGGGCAAACTTTGCATGCTCCCACACCCAGGCTTGGGAGAGGGGATGTTTTATTTCAACTAGTCTGCTGTAAAGAGTGTCTTACAGTCTAAATTATTCAGAAAAACATTTGGCAGTTATAATCCTCAGGTTTGACTGTTACTTGCATGGCAAGGAATGTGATTTTTGCAAGCAGTGGAGTAACCAAAGTTATTGCAATCCACATGTCTGCAGGGCAGAGCGTAAGCACCCAGGGGGACACTCAGGGCAGAAGTCCTGCATCAGTCCTGTGTTCCTCAGGGCACAGTGTTTGGTGGCATGTATGGCCACAGGACCTCCAGGATCCATCACAGATCAGAGGAGAGCTACCAGGAGCTGCACACCTCCACCCCACTGCAGTCCTTGCCTATTGCTTTGTCTGGGACCAGAGCCAATAGTTTCCTTTGTCTGAATTTTGAATATGAGGTGAGGAAAACAAATTACACTGTTCTGAGCAATTGAAGGAGGGTGCTGAAAGAGCCAGAGACTGGCAGCTGCTGTTCTCCTTTACTTCAAGGTTGTGTTTGGAAAATTGGATATCGGTGTTATGGTTCAGATACCTTAGGGGTGCCTGATGGAAAATGTGACTTCTTCCACTCCCCTCCTCTTTCCCCACACTCAAGTGTTTGGTTTCTTTACACAAAATATCAGAGTAAAACTGACATTTGTTTCACATCAAGTCTCAGTTTTCACTTGAAGTTTTAAAATGTGGAGAGAAATAAGAAAAAAAAAAAAAAAGTGGTTTGGTTTCTGCTTTTTTGGAATAGTTCGTTTTGTCATTCCCTTGAAAAAGGGGGTTGATATTAAAAAAAAGAGGGGATAAGGAAAAATTTTAAAAGGCAGAAACAGAATAAGCTAAAGAGCACAAGTAAAACTTTCTTTCTTTGTTAGCCGTTTTTCAGAACTACACTAGGTTACTTATTTGCACTTTTCATATTGAGATTTTGGTCCAAAATCAAAGCTGTTTCACAAAGGTTTTCAATTTCAATGACATTACAAACTTTGATGGAAAAATATTCATCAAAATTGTTTGAGGATTCCCTCCTGTGCAGACAGAACGTGTGAGGGCTATCTGGAACTGGCAATACCCATTCAAGATGGCCCTGCCACTTGATGAGCACAGACTTGCACAAGAAGTTGGAGGTGGATACATTTTGTAGCCACACAGGGCCCAGACACAGCTGATTAACACCCTCCTAACTCACCCCCGTCTAGATCAGGTAAGACAATGCTGCTGGAGAAAGAAACAGTAAATGCGAAGTTAGGATATCATTGCACTCCAGTCAAAAGTGCTTCATGTAGGAGCACTGGTGTGTCCTCTGTGAGATCTGGGAAACTGCAGAAAGTAAATACATAGATCAGGGTTTGACTTTTGTCTGGTCTGGTTTGTATGCTGCAGTAAAATAAAGGGGATATCTCAGAGGAAGACAAAAAAAAATTAAAAGCTAATAGTCCAGCTTCCAGTGGTGGGGTCTCAGCTCCACAGTATGGGAGGCTACAGCCGAAGATGCTTTGTCATGGCAGGAAATATCTCCCAGAGGGCAAGTTCAAGTGACACTGACGTACAGAAAGAGCCACAAGGCAGCGAAACAGTGCAGGAATCTTTATGTTGGAGACCTGGACACAAGAGTATAATGTTAAAACCAGAATAATTTTTCTCCAGAAAGGCCACCAGCATTGGATTTTACCCACAGAATAAATCAGAGGTCATTGATTTATTGAGGGGAGCAAATCTGCTCTGTTGGGGAGAGCAATTCTGAGAGCGTACACTGGTGAAGATGCCCAGGTAGTGTTGTGTGCACAGGAGGTAGGAGATTTCAAAAATCTGAGTGCAACACCCTTGTCACACAGGCACCTTTAAGCTCTGGGCCTTGGATATCACATGATACATGCATAATCCCAAATAAACATATAATTTTAATTAAATGTGTACTTCACCTTGTTTCAGTTTTAACACAGAAACCTGAATCCTTGCTTCAACAACTCCACTCTCCTTCAGCACAACCAGGGCTTTCTAGCAACACCTCAGGAACCAGTCCCCATGCACTCATGATCTCCTGAGACCAGGAGGAGGAGTGAGAGAAAGAGTAGTTTGAGAGAAACTTCCAGTCTTGCCTCTCTGGTTTCATTCTTTGGGCACTGTTTGCAGTTCAGATGGTGGTGCTCATGCCAGCCTCACTCCACCACTTACCTTCCACTTTCCTCAGCCTTGTGGAAAACCTTGGTTAGATTCCACAGAAGAAAATTTGTTTCTCTAAATAACCCTCAAGGCAAAGAAAGAAAGGTCAATAGAGAGTTATTTGATTGCTTGTAACTGCCAGGACACTTACCAGCACTGTCTGCATGTTTCCAAGTCTTTTTCTCTGTCATTTGAGCCAACATCCCTTACTCTCCAGTGACCCAGCACTATTCACCTCCACGTCAGTACAACTGCCAGCAAGGAAAACCATAACCTGGCCTTGAGGAGTCTGCAGAGACCAACCACAGCTGCAGGTTATCCTGAGCCAGCATTGTTCCCCTTGCCAGCAAGAGGAACAGCTTCAACTGTCCTGCCCAGATATTGAAATCTCAAGCCCCAGCACATTCTCTGAAGCACCTCTATCTCTGAAAGTATCTAGGATGGCTGCTGGTAGAGAGACACCTGTCATGCCAGTCCAAGTGCATCCAAGACCTTTTCAGTACTTAAATTTGGATGTATGCACTTTACCCAGGGCTAAAATATTCCTTATGTCCTGAAAATGAATATAAAAATGATTCTACAAAGCCACAAAAACACATTCTTAAGAGCAAAAGAAATATTTTCTTGAGTTTCAAGTCCAGCTGTTTTTTTGTATTGTGCAAACCTTGTTATTTTTTTCTTACAGGTATGTTCAATGCCCTGGTGTGATGAGACCTACAGTCTGGTATCAAAGTCGAAGGCCTTCATTCAAACAAACAAAAAAAGGAATAATATTCAACCTTATAGCACCGCAGTGGCTGAAGTAGTGTAGGAAGGAACTGAGAACAAAAAGTGTCTGAAAGAGAAGCTGACAGCAAGTTCATACCAACTATATTTCTGGTCTTTTGGCTTTGCGTCCATTTTAGGCTGCAACATTCTTTCATCCACACTCCTGCAGGGAAGGTGAATTCTTAGAACTTCCCCTTGCGTGTGCGTGTGATGATACAGAGGCACTCCCCTGCATCTTTCACAAGCAGTCACAGCAGAAAATCAGTGTCAAAGGGAGTTCATTAAATAGTCTTGAGAGGTTTGAATAGTCTGAAGAGTGACTGGTGGAAAATACATCTCTCTCCCTGCACCAGTCTGGGCACTGCCAAGAACCTCTCCTGCTAGTTCAAGCTGACCTTCAGAACCCTGCAACACCTATTTCCACCAGCTGTCAAACAATAACTCTGAATTCAGAGCTCTCTCTGCAGTAGAAACAAGCTTGGAAGGAGCTAAAAGCCCATGGAACAGCCATGTGAGAGTAAAACACCTCAGTGCCATGGTGACAAAACAAAGTACTTCATAGAAGACTTCGGTGTTACCCTATCTTAAAATACAGACAGGGAGTGGGATTCCTGTTAATTAGGCTGACTGAGAACAGCATCAATGTCTCTCCTCTATATCTGTATGGACAAACACTTCAGATGAAGTTGTTACTTTCAGGCTCATCTCTGACCTTTTATTTTGAGAAAATAGCTCCTTTCAGCTATGAAGAGAAAGTGGAAAACAGGACCCCAGTGTAAACTAGAATAGATGTGTCTCCTTTATAGGGCTACCCTAATTGCTGTGGGATATATGTGACACAGACTGACATTGCCAGAGGTGTACCCACCTGAGGGCAGGAGCACAGTGGGGCAGTGACCTTGCACAACTCTGAGCATTGTCATTTATCATTACTAACTGCAGCTGTTTCTCCTGTTTTTTCACCTCTGCAATGCATGGGGGGAGCCCTGCTGCTGTATCTGCTTGTGTTGAAGGAGAGGGATCTTTCCTCATGTCATGGTTTGAGCCTGGCCAAATGCCAGGTACCCACAAATTTACACACCCACACCCAGGGCTCATGAGTTGAGATAAGGAACCCCGGGAGAAGGCACACTCAAATGGGCAAAACAGGACTAACTTAGAGAGTGGCAAAAAGTGACTTATTGCTAACATAGTCAGAGGAGTAAATGAGAAGTAAAATAAACCCTTCAAAGACACCATTTCTCACATCATCCCCCTTCCTCCTTCCCAGCAGCGGCACAGGCGAACAAGGCATGGAGGGGTGGGGGGGCTGGTAGGTCAGTTCATCACCCAGATCTTCTTCCACTGCCTGGGGGAGAGGAGTCTTTTCCTCTGTGTAGCCATGGGTCTCACTTGCAGCAGCCTGCCCGGCCTGCTGCTACATGACGGTGTCCCCATGGGCAAACAGTCTCCCCAAAACTGCTGTGGCGTGGGGTTCCTCTTCTACGGGGTACAGACCTTCGAGCCAGGCCATTTCCATCTCGAGAGCAAGACTGGACTTCTGCTGGACCATTCACACACTCTCTCTCTCTCTCTCTCCTGCTCCCTCTCTCTCTCTCTCTCTCTCTCTCTCTATCTCAGGCACCCACCCACTCCATGTGGGGCACTCAGTTCAGTCTCAGGGTGCAAGTCAAGGCCTATTTCTCCACTGGGACTCCCTCTGGACCACGGCCTCCTCCAGGCATCCACTCGTTCTGGCATGGGCATGGGCGAGTAGCTCTCAGCATTTCCCGTGGGCCCCCATGGGCTGCAGGGGTCACCCTCTGCTTCACCATGGGCCTCACCATGGCCTGCAGAGGAATCTCAGCTCCAACACTTGGAACTTCCCCTCCATCTCCTTCTCCACTGACCTTGCTGTCTCTGTGCTGTTTTCCCTCACATACTCTCACCTCCTCCTCCTCCTCCTCTGGCTAAGGAAAAGTGCATGCACCCATTGTTTTGATTTCTTCTTAAATATGTTTTCACAGAGGCATAACCAACATCTCTAATTGGCCCAGTCTTGGCCAGCAGCATGTCCATCACCTCAGAGCTGGACATGGTGAAGGCTTCGAGAAGCTTCACACAGGAGCCATCTTTGTGCCCCACCCCTCCCCTAGAAAAAACTGGGCCAAGCTAAACCAGCACACCTCACCTCCCTCAACCCCCAGTCTGGGAAAACTACAGGGATGCCACATGCTGCTGATGCCGTAGCTTTGGCTGAGAGTGATGCCATCACCCAGCCCGAGCCCTGCCACACTGAGTTTCACTTGTACAGCATAAATAAAACCAGAAAAACTACTTCACGTGGCTGATCTGTGTGTTTTAAATGTTTCTGGGGAAGGAGAGGAATACAGGGAGTAGGTTTGCATGGGAAGAGTGAACTTTTGGGGAACAGATTATAGGACTGGTTTAGTCAAGCACTTTAGATGGTGCTGTATCAGTTATGTATCAGTTAAGTAATTAGAGCATTTTAAAATGAAGTGTAGCTTATATAAGGATTCAAGATCTGTTATGAAAAAATCTGTGATGTAAGACAAAGTTTTTCTTGCTTAAATTACAGGAATTTGTCTGTCCTCAGCATCATTTACCCATAAAGACCTAGAAAATTAAATAGGCTTTTCTTTGTGAATTGAAGATGTGCTCCTCCAGCACCACGTACTTGCAGAACAAGGGGTGGATGGCTCAGCAGACATTGTGACCTGCTGTTCCCAAAAGGTCATGTGGGAGTATGGAGACACAGCCAGAAAG
>VZRN01005383.1:475571-511686 GCA_013397935.1 Dasyornis broadbenti
TTTGATTACATGTGGGTTTCAGCTGGTGACATTCACAGAATCCTTAAAAATAATAATTTTGCGATAGACATGCAAGTAGCGTTTGAGCAGTTCAACACTCTGCTCCAGGCAGGTGAGACCAGGATGCTCAGGCACTTTTCCGGCTGAGTATTGAAAATCTTGGTGTGCAGAGATGCCCTGGATCTCTGAGGCCTTCTTCAAGGTTTCTTTACACACGTGATGAAAATGCTTTTCCTTCATTCCAATGCTCCAGCTTGTGTCTGTGCCTCTTGTTCCTACTACCATACCACTTCTGGTGACTTGCCTCAATCAGCCACACCCTCGCATGAGATAATTCTAGACAGTGATAACATTTCCTTTGCTTTCCAAAGAACCCAC
Organism: Dasyornis broadbenti; assembly: GCA_013397935.1. Lineage (NCBI taxonomy): Eukaryota > Metazoa > Chordata > Aves > Passeriformes > Dasyornithidae > Dasyornis > Dasyornis broadbenti. Next base: position 475,950 of record VZRN01005383.1, read on the forward strand.
TCTCAGTATTACACCTACAGAATTTTGCCATCAAAAATCAATCCACCTTGTTTCAAAACGATATTTTTCAACAAAAGACATTTTGCAAAGCACTGGGCAAGTACATACATAAACCCAACCGAGACGAGTGTGTCCTGAAGCAAAGCTTTTCTCTTGGTTCCCGACCATCAGTGCCCGTGGTTGCTCCGGTGGCTCACAGCACCTGCCGAGGCAGGGAGCGCACTCAGTTTGCAGTGCTGGGGCTGAACCCACACTGGTAGGGAGTGTCTGAGCAACAGAGACATGCCAGGCTTTAATGACTTCAGGGTGACTCACTAATGGGCTTACGGCAAGGACGGGGGACCTGACCTGATCGTCTGCCCTGTTCTCTATCCCAGCCTCAGTTTGGAGGTTCCCAGCCCAGCTGCAGGCATGGTGAAATGTCTCAAAGACTCCCGAACTGCCATAAACTGTAACGGGGCATGCTAAGGTAAACCAGCGCCGATTTTGGCTCTCTCTCAAGCCGCAGGACTGCAACTTGTAATTTCTTAACTGCTTCTACCACTGACTGTCTGGAGCTTGATGGGCATGGAATGCATCACTTCCAAATTCAGGGAGCTCTGGTGTTCAGACATCATACGTATTGTGCTTACGAATGATTTGAGCTACAAGGAAAAGGAGCGTTTATCTCTGCACTCGCAGGCAATGAATCAACAAAAAGACACCACTAAAGAGCTAAAGCTGAGGGAGGAGAGCAGTATGAGTTCAAAGTCGCATGAACTCACTGGCCATGTTTGAGCTAAGCAACCTGGAAGGTGGCAAATTCTGCACGACTTCAAATTAACCTTGAAAGCATACTATTCCTTGAAAAAACAGAGCACAAGAATAGTATCGTTCTAAAACACACCGTGGTTGCCAAGCATCCCATTAGTGATTTAAATATTCAAATCTCTTTATGCAAGTAGAAGAGATCTGCAGAAATATCAGTCTAACTTTTAAACCCTTTATTCCTGATTAATTCAAAGCTCCCACTGAAATGCGAAGGTTTGACTGTCTGCAACTTGTGCTTAAATATTTCCACAGCCAGTTTGCAAAATAAACATTCTCCAAATCAGGAAACAGACACAAAGGTCTCCCTTGACTCTGATGATTTTCTATAATTTATATGATGACATCATGATTTCAGACACTAACCCTTGCTCTCGCTATCACATGCTGAATGAAAGCTACACCGTCTCACCACCTCTTCCTGATCCCTTTGATCCAGGCAGACACACCAGCTGCAGCAGCTGCTGACATATGTCTGGAGGAAGAAAATTCTGTTCCATGAAAGATTTAAAGATTTTCCTGGTTGATTCATTTGAAGCTGGAACAAACCTTCTGAATTTATTTTATGAAGAGAAACCTTGTCTCAAGCCTATGATGATTTCATTTTGACAAAATGGGGGTGTTTGTATTTTGCATTGTAACACAGAATTTAAAAATGTTTGAATATTCAAGAACATCAAAGTGAAAGCAGCTTAGTATACAAACTAGAACCATGTATTGAAACAGGACTTTTTCTTCAATCTCGTGAGTTGAAACATCAGCAAATTCAGTTCCACTTCTCAAAGCATGTCAAATTCCTCATATTTCCATATCCCAGCAGACTTTTCCACTGCTGCTTGTTTCACCACTTCCACCACTTGTACCTACACCAGTTTCAGAGCTGCTTTGCACCAGTACTAGAATTACAGGAGTCCTATCACAGTATTTTTACATGTGAGGCCACATTTTGGGGGGTTGTTTTGAGTACAGCTGTGCAAATTTACTTGAAACTGCAACGTAGCACAGGTCTGCTCGGGACACCAGCCAGCTCCGCCTGGCATGCACTAGAACACAAATGGAGGTTTTTCTAGCTCTGATAATTACAGCCAGACCTGGTGCTGTTTAATTTAACAGCAGGGCTCAGAGGCCAAGATTTTCTGTTTGCAGAATCACATGGGAATTGTAAAATGCTCAGAATGTCTGAAAATCAGACAGCTTATCCAGATGGCTGAACAGTGTGCTTGGGGACACAACTTCAGGCAGATAACTTCAAAAGTCTTAGCTGGACCAGCTGTAGGAAGAAAGGTGATGACCATTTTTCTTTTATGTTGTGTAGAGATGTAGTTATTCAAAGAATTGAGTCATATTGCTTAGGTAAGAAATCTAGCCTCTAATCTAGAGCATACTCTATTGTTCCCCTTTCATTTGGGCATTTGTAATTTAATTATACAAAAGTTAGTCATTACTATGAATGGAAGAGAAATCACATTTATCCTCACTATTGTTGTTTGCTTTGAAATGGGAAACCCTTTTCGCTGCTGTATTTTTCCACAGCAGAAACCAGACCGTGTATCATGGAAAAGTGCCCACACAGGGGAGCTGATGCTAAGGCAGGCCAGGACAGAGCCTCAGGGGAGACACAGGGAAGCAGGTGCTGACATAAGCAGTGAGAGCTTCCTCATTTGGCCAGTCAGAGGTCACCTGTCCAGCTCTTTCACCATCTTTCCACAGGACCCATTTGAACCAGACACCTCAGCCCCCAGGTGTGCAACCACATGGCATCACACACAAGTCCCTTTTCCTGCAATTGCCTGTCGTGTTGCTGATTTGACATTCAGTCCTGTGGCTCAGCCTGTATATGATGGACACACATCCATCTGTCCAAGGGGACACACAGCAGCCTGCGATCATAGATGAGCCAGTCCTTTTCTGGACCATCACCTGATGAGATGCTGCAGGAGAGGATGTAGCATGTGTCTCTCAGACACTTGTGGTGGCTGTGTGGCCCATTGTAGCTCAGAGGCTGGCTGCTGTGTCTTCTGAGTCCCACACTGCCATTTGATCCTCATTTTCTTCAGGGAGGAAATGTTGGTGTCCTGGGAGCAAAAAGAACAGACCATGTTAACTCATGTTCAGTTATCTGCCACATCCTTAGCCTAGTAAAAACTGTCCCTGGTTCATGTTAGCCACTGGCCTTGCTGGTGTCCTTGATAGTGTGAGACACAAACTCGTGATCAAACAGGAGGGGGAGGTGAGCTCTGTCCTGGCCCTTGTAGTTAGCACAGGCAGATGTGTCCTGGATGCACAGCCCCTCTGCAAGAAGTCCTCTCCTGCCCTAAGGTGAGCAACAAATTCCCTGGGCCTGCTTGCGGTGGCACTCTGTATCCTTTGGCATGGTGGGAATGGATGCTTTGGGGTTACTGCAAACTGCTGTTGCTGTAGATTTCTTGTTCCTGGCCAGGCACATTTTTTCTTAAACAATATCTAGGTTTCCACCTTATCAGTACTCATCCACCCCTCCCCAGATGTCAAATGCCTGTCCAAGCACTAAAACAACAAGACCTTGCAGAGTTTAGCTGTTCGCAAGCAGGTTGAAAGTGCTGGTTACGTGGCCAGCGCTGGTATGCAATGGCCAAGGAGCTTTAATGTTTCACTTGTGGCTAACAAAAGCTGGCAGCAAGCTTGCCTCTTGCCCCTCTGCCACATGAAATTGCTGCAGCCCTTTGAACTTGATGGGCAGTACTGCCAATTAATCACAGCACAACTGTAAGACCAGCAGGCACCTGCAGGGAGAATGCAGCTACACAGGGGACAGAGAGCAGGGTGGTGCTGCTGTGAAGGGACTGTGCCTCCTGCATGAGGAGATGTGGGTGCCAGGAGATGTCTTCAGGCAACACATTTAGGAGGGTTTCCTTGCTAAAGGACAGGTGTCACCACAGCAGGGCATCCCACCTGTCCTGCTGCAAATCGATACCTCTGAAGTCCACAGACACAACCAGAGGTGTTCAGTGAATGAACTTCGTTTTCAGCAGAACATTATCATTTAATTTTCCCTGGAGAAAAAAGATAGCTTTTTACTGTCACAGAGGTTGAACCTTGAAACACTTGCCCTAAAAAACAGAAGCTGGAATTCAGTTCTGTCCTAAATAGCAGCTTAACAAACTGTAAATATCACCATCATCCACCATGATAAAGAGAGACAGTAATATTGCAGGAGTCATATCACAGGAGATGTAGATCAGCTGAGAAGCCTGAGTGCAGAAAAGTTCAAAGGTATAAAGAAACAAGATTGCACCATTTCTCTGAAGGGTCAACTGCAGTGTTCAAACTAGATCATTTCAGTGTATGAATTGAAGAGACATTTTTAAAAACACCAGTATTTTCCCCCTACAAAGTGCATGCAGTGAAAACACATATTTTTCAGTGGTAAAACAGTTTAAATAAACCAATCCAACAAATTTTATCAAATAATTTTGTTTCAAATAATACCAACAGGAAAAAAACCAGTTAAGACAACATGAGAAGCCACGCCACCCCCAGCAGACACATTCCAACAGGAAACAAAACAGTCCATGGACTCCAGACAGTTCAACTTTCCCAGCACAACCTAATCAATAATCTCACATGCAAACCTTGCCAGTAGCCCTGCTCACAGGCAAACACAGCACACAAACACTGACTTCCTAGAGAGAAGGTGTCACCTCTGAGTGCATGGGAACAGCCACTGTGGACCCATTGCTCCACACACATCTGGGGCTTCAGGCAGCAAACTTTGAACCCAGTCGTGAGGATGTGGTATTTGTCCCAGCTAAAAACATTTCAGTCCAAACCTAAATTTCACCATCATTCTTGCCATGCAAATTAGTCCGCTATGAAAGATTTCCAGAGCTGTGGGAAGGGAAGGCCCACTTGGGGGGCTATTAGAGCTAAACAATTATGTTAGATGCTACTAGAGCTAAACGATGTATTCACACTTCATTCACTCTCCTTTGAAGAAGGAGCATGTTCTCTGGGAGCTCTGGCAGTTACAGTCCTGCCATGTGCCAGTAGTGCCACACTGATGGAAAAATGTAACCACGTTGATATGTAATAAATAAGACATAGAAAGTAATAACTCACCTCAAATTGCCACTCCTAAAGCTTCACCTGCAGAACCTGAGCCTGAGGCAAATGTTCTTCGGAAAGGTTGTAGACCCAAGAGGAATAAAAATGCCAAGAAGAATGATTAACTATCTAGAAACCTTCTCAGAAAAATTGAACTAATGGAGCAGGTTGCCTTGGGAAGCTGAGGGGGCTTCTAAGAATAGGTTAGAGAACATCTGTCGGAAATGGTTAAATTATATTTGATCTTATCTTGTAGGAGGGGAAGAGACTAGCTGGCCCTTCAACATCTCCTCCAGAGCTATTTTTATGTTTCCATGACAACTCTTTTGCAGATAGATTTTTCTTTGTATCAAGGCATTGGGATACTCTAAGCGGACTCATGAAAGCCAGTTTTGGAAGTTGACACTTAACACCTACATGTGAATTGCTAATAACAGTTTTCCCCTAGATGATCCTCATATTAATTATTTGAGGACTCTTTTTTAAATAGATCTGTCATGATACCATTTTTATCTTATTTGCATCCTCCTATTGAAATCTGGCCAAGGATGGGATGACAACAGAGTGATCACACCCAGTTTTGGTAGGACAGAGAGGGAAGAACAACATTTCCTGCAGTCACTACTAAAGGAAGTTCTTCTAAGCAAGATTTTCCAACTGGAATTTGCCCAGGTATCTCAGAGTTCAAATCATTGCTCTTTAAAAAACAGTGTTAGAACAAATGGCTGGTGATAATCTGAAATTGCATTGCCTGGCTGAGATGGGACTGTGCAGCTGCAGCCTGGGGAAGGAACTGAGGAGGAATTGAACATGGTACAGAAGCAGTGCAGAAGATGCTGCCAGTTTAGACATACTAAAAAGGAAGCCAAAGAAGAAGCTGCAAACCAAGAGACCACAAATCAGACAGGACTGATAAAAGAGGTACTCAAAAAGCAAATATTCTTGGCCAGGGAATATGCTCTTACGAGAGGTTTCCACAACTGTACTAGCACAGAGAATGGAAACAGCTAACGAGTGACACTGAGCTGGTCAGATATAACAGGTGAGATGGGGGAAATTCACTTTGCCTTTTAGAGACAAGTTTAAATTCTCCTGCCTAAGTGGTATTCTACACCCTCCTTATGTAACTGTAGGAAAATGTTAGCTAAACAGGCTCTGGTCTGCTACCCTGAGCAAGCTCTTAACCAGCCTGGCGGGCGGCTTGGCAGTTTTCTGGGATTCAAAAGCCCGGATGGAAAATTCTGAAACAGAAGCTCTTGCCACGTAGCACATTGGCATCCTGAGGAAAAGACGTTGGCCTGGAACCAGGTACTTCTGAGTAACGACATCAACCCCTGGGACAAGCTAGTGTGGATACTTTTTAATTGTAATTTACACAGTGCTTAAACAATTTCAGACAGTGACAGAAGCACAAGAGTAATAAGACCAGACAAGCACCTACTAAGACATAAACACAGCAATTATGAACTGATGCTACAGGCTGTTAAAAAAACAACCACTTGCCTTTCCCTCCCTCCAAATTGTTTTCCTTGAATTTTTTTCCTTTTGCCCTACTCCACACCACTTCACCTTCACATGATATTCCCACAGGGCCAGCCCAGGCCATATGCCCGTGGGGGATCTGCTGGTCCCCCAAAATATATCCAATGCCCCTTTACAGGCCTTCTTGTCTGGAGCTGCAGCCAGCCACCAACAGTGAAAGCTGGGCTACCTGGGCTAGGGAAGGTGTCTCACCATGTGGCTGCTCCTACTGAGCAAGGAAGCAGCAGAGATACAGTAAGAAGCTGCGCCAGATTCACGTCTCACTTGGACTAGCATTTAACTTGTGAATATATTGGTGTGCAGCTGTGGGGAGCGAGATCAAAGTGAGCTATCATGCTCAAAAGGGAATGCAGTGTGGAGGCAGCTCTGGGTCAAAGTCATAGGAAAGGCACTGGGATGCTCAGTTGCATTTATAGTTTCTCTATACATTATATCATACATTATGTTTTTCCTGCCTCTGCAGTTAGCCAGCAAGCCAGAACTGGAAGTTCCTGAGGAAATGGCCTTTAGCTCTCCCACCTGTCCCCAGTGTGGCGTGTAGAGTCTCTCCATTGCTCTGGGACCACGCAGGACATGGGCTGGGACAGCTGGCACTGCTTCATTCAGACAATTTGTTTAACTGCTGAAAAACTTCTCTAGCATCTGAGGAAGGTAGAGAAGGTGAAAAGGTAATAGGCTAAAATGAACAGCAGAGTCCTTCATTGCAACATGAGATAAAGATGTATCATTCTATTTTTGGTATCATTCAATCCTTTCTCCACACAGGACAACACCCAGGCAGCAGAAAAGGTTCCTTGAATGTGCTTCTCAGTATTACCAAGAGTGGGTGATTCTGGCTGTAACTCTAGTTACTTCAAATTAAGTATCTCTGGTCTAAGGGATTTTTTTTTATATTCCTTCTGCAGTCAACAGATAGAGCAAGGCAGCTGCAAAGGGGTGATTCACCCCACCCTAAAATAGATGGAATGAGTCATGACCAGACAGGCTTATCTCCTTTCACTGATTATAGAGAGAGACCAGACAAATAGCTTAGGTGAGATGCCATGACTTCTAGATGGCTAAAATTAAATGTGTGGTATCCCACTCTGTAATCACAGAGGTCTGTAGGTTTCCTGGCCCAGTGATTTTTCTGACAGAGAATTTTTCCATCTTTCACTTCTGATAAGATGGTATGAAGTGTTCTTGTGTATTTAGAGAAATGTAGCCCAAACAGAGGTCTCAGCACAATAGCAGAAATTCCAGAGAAGGATAAATAGGACTCCAGGTAGCAGGACATGAAGAAAATCCAGTCTAAGTTATGTGTGCTCCATAGTGACTTAACAGAATGGGAAGTGTTTATTATTAGTAAAATGCATTTGTGCTCCCCCAGCACCACTTGCTCTTGCAATTTAACAAACACACGATGGTACACTTTCTGCAGACACTGAACAAGGAACCAATCGAAGTGCTAGAAAATGACAAGATGCCTAAACCCAGGCCTTTTCCTGCAGGCATTTTGTGTAAAATCTGTACCCTCTTCTGCTCTATGTACATATTTAGAAATCTCTGTCCTCCTGGCAGAGAAGAGGTGCAAGATTTGCCACAACAGAGTAGAAATACAGCCCATGTAGCTTGTCAATTTTTCAACATGTTTTACAGGACAATAAATAATGGCCCATGGCATAGCTTAGGGCAAAGCTGCTAAAAACAAGTGAAGTCGATTTTGCTGGATAAGGTGTGGAGCGCGATGATTACGAGGGTGGAATATCAGAGCCCAGAAAAGACTGGGGGACGGAGAGGCAGAGCAGAGCTTCTGGCAGAGAGCAGAGTGATACCTTTGCACTGCCAAGCACAATTCCTGCAGTGTCAGTATTTGCTTTGACTGCATTTTCAACATGACATCTGCCAAGCTGGCAGCATTGCAGAAGAACAAAGTCAATGGACAGTGGCAGTTTCTTCGGAACTTGTGATGGAAATTGAAACACCCGAGCATAAAAAAAAGGCCTGTGACTCAAGCAGCAAGGGGACACTGTGCGGATATAGATTAAGACCTCAAGAAACAAAGGTGAGCATTGCTTGGGAATGTCTGGAACACAAACCAAAGCAAATATATTTCAGCACAGCTGTGTGGAAACTGGGGAGACCACTTAGCTGAAATCCCTAACAGCTGCCTGGGCCTGACCATTTCTGGAACATTTGTAGCAATTTACGGTGTTAGCTCCTGTGATGAGGGAGGTCTCCATCACTCCTGAGCTAAGAAAGAGTTAAATAACAGCATCCCAGGATCCCAGGGCTACCTGACTTGGGCGCTCAGACCACCTGGTAGATAGCTACCTAAGGGAGCAATCCACTGGCCAGTTGCGGTAGTGAGGAGTTAAAATCCTTGCTTCCCCTTTCTTTAGACAAATAAATCTTTCTGTGGTTGCCTGGAAGGAAAAGCAGGCTGTGGTATGTGGACATCTGGGAGAGATTCAGGCCACCCTTTGTGGTGGGGGGAGATCAGTGTGGTGAAGCTGCTGTGGGCCACCTCCTGCCCCAGGCTTCTGAATATTTTGGCAGTGACCTTACAGCTCCTGCTTCTCTTGCAGCTGCACTGGGATGCAATGTCCCCAGCAGCCCACATCTGAGGGAGATGGGCTTGTCCACACCAGGTTGTTCTGTGTGAACCTTCCTGTCCCTGGAGTACGTGGCTTGCCAAGAAAATAGGTCTCTGAAAAACCTCACAGAACAGGGATACAGGACCTATCAAAGAAACAGCAGAATAATGAAATGAGTGAGTTAATAGCCCTTGGAACTCCTTTTCCAGCAGTGCTGGGTGTGCCTTCCTATTTACAGTTGACAGTGTTTTTCTCACACCATAAGGACAAGTGGCACAGACTTTGATTTTCTGCATGGAGGCATGGAAGAGCCTGGCAGAGTCAGATCCCATTGAGCTGCTCAGAAAGGACTGTGCTTTCTGCTGAGATGTCGCCTTCTGAACAGTCTCCTTGAATGTCTCCTACTGAGAGTCCAGAGGCACAGCAGCAGAAAAACACTCTGTGCTAACACTTTCGTGCAGAGTTGTTTTGGAAACAGTCAAACATGCCAAGTATAAAAAAAAAAGGCATTTTACCTAAAGGAAATTACTTCTGCCAGACAATGAGCTATCAGATCCTTTCCAGGTAGAATTTGTGTTTTGACTCAACACTGTGCCCCAAGGAACCATGCTACAGAGCAGGAGGCGCTGACCTTGGAGGAAGTGGAAAGGTTTGCATGGCTCCTCTGTGCCTGCTGCAGATCAGAGCTGATGCTCCTTTTAATGGACATGCAAAGTTCATGGCAGCACAATGACAGGTTTGAAAATAGACATGCAAGGAAGGCGCTGAAGGGCTCAGTGCTTTTGGAGGTAGTTTGGTTTCTCTCAAATTGAAACAGGGGCATTTAAATAGGTTATGGGAAGGAGTCCCAGATGCAGGAAGAACATATAATAAGGCAGTAATTGTGATTCCAAATGCAGTGAAATCCAGTAATATCAAAGTGATGCTGATACCAGCTTTATGCACCCTGCTGTGGCATTATGGCCTGACACAGCTGTTTTCTGCATCGTTTCTTTGCGTGGACACTCCCTCAGAGCTGGACTCATGCCTGGCTCCACAGGCTGGCAGCACTTGCTCCTCTTCCCTCTGCAGAGCTGGAGCAGAGCAGGGCTAACTGCGTATTATGGAGCCTCAGAGTAGGTTTATGCCTGGTTTTCAAGAGAGATATAGGAAAAAAGCTATCTTAGGTTGTAAACTATGCTGTGGAGTGATAGTCACAGGGATATGTTGTCATTTCCTAGGTAAATCATCATGGGGAGAGCAGAAGGCTTGTGACTGTCCAAGAGACGCAGGCCAACCCTGACCCTCACCGCCTCTTTGTCCAAAGACTAGTGGTGTCATGCTATGAGGTGAATCATAGTGCTGTTTTCCCCTGTTTTTATGAAAGATACCCATGGCTGTTACATGATCTGCTTCCTCTTTAAAATGTTCTTCCAAAAACAACATTCTTTCAGTATTATCTTCTCTTTTCTCTTCTTTCCTCTCCCCTTCTTCCTAATCCCTTCTCCACAGACTGGTCATTTGTCACTGTCTTCTCAGACTAAATTCCCCATCAAATCCTCCACCAGCGGTGAAGAAAAGGGCCTGCAAACATCCTGCATACCAGTCCTCAAGGCTTCACAATGCCGCGCACAGACTAGCTGTGTTGTCTTCTCCAAAACTTTCCATAGTCACTCCTGTCTCAAAACAGATATCTCAGGGGATGAGGTGGGCAGTAGAGTGATTTGTAAATGCCAAGCAAGCTTAGTGTGGGGTGCTTGAGGAGAAGCAAAGGATCTTGTATCTACTCTTCTCCTTCCATCACTTACCCAGGCTTGCTACTCAGTGAGCAGCTGACAGCTTTTTAATTGAAACATACACCTCACAACTTCTATTTGGTTTTAGCTTTACCACACTGAAATTACCAGAAGGATGCTGTGAGTCAACTCATGTAATTTTTACAGGAGGTCAGGTACTAATTTTGACAAGCTTAACTCAAGCACTTTACTACAGGTTTTTATATATATGTTTTCAAACAGCTGAAGGCAGGGGGCCAGGTCAGAGCTCAGGGTAGGGCAGCTTGTCAAGGGAAAGAGAGCCAGGGTGAGGAGAAAACCAGATTGTATACAGTCTAGCACTGCTGTGGTTTTAGTCTCTTAGGATTAAATAACTTCACTGAGAGCAGCCAGAAAATATCTCTAATGTACTCAGCAGCTACAAGCAGCATGGGCACAGCCTGAGGAACAAGGCGGTGCCACTACTCCCAGGTAGTCACATACCTGAAACCAGTTGCCATTGCTCACGGCTAATGTCTAGACTGTGCTTTCACTCGTCTCCCTCTGAACTGCCCCCACCAGCGGCTAAGAAATATCCTCAAGCAGGGCGGGGAGGAAAAAAGCCAAAGGCTCTTGCTTAAGCCAGTTCTGAGCTTGCGTTTGCTTTAGAGGAGTCACCCCAACCACCATGCACAAGCCAGAGAGCAAAGTTTTAGACCCTCAGGACTGGATCTCGTTTTCTGGGAAGTCGGTGACTAATCCCCAAGGAATGGTTGCGGGTGGGAGACGGCTGCTGCACAGTGCCGCTGCCTCACAGCTCAGCTCGCCCCCGATGGTGGGCTGAGCGCGGCTCCGAGGAGCTCCACAATGAGCACACTTCCTCGTGTTGCCCAGTAACTGCGAAAACATCGCTGTTTCTCACGCTGATCCTTCCCTTCCACCCCTGCCAGCCTGAGCACTTCACCTCTGGCTGAACTGATTATCACAGAGATGCTGGATGGAGAGTGGTCAGACAGACAACGGGGAAAGGGGTGGGCTGAACTCTCCCGGTGATGAAATTCGAAATTTCCTCTCGAGGAGAGCCCTAGCTATCCCTGTACTGGGGAAGAAGTGGCCATCAGGAGCTGCACACTTTCACTGATGGGGAGACCTGGGAACAGAAAAATGGGAAGACAAAATTTGCTTCGTACTGGTTTTCATACCCTTCAAATCTGAGGACCTGAATTAATCTAAACCAGCAGATCTAAAGCTCACATTCACCTCTTGGGGTCGAGTCAGGCTAAAACACCCACCCCCTTTGGCCTTCCTTCTGAGTCAGTGTCGGAAATAAGAGTTTGCGTGTCGGAAAGCCCCTTGTGCTCTAGCAGGGATAGCAAAAGCTGGGAAACTAACCCATTCCTGGAAATCCCCTGCAGCTCCAGCAGCTCCAGGCTGAAGAGTAAAGCCAGAAATGACCAGTGTTGCACTCCAGGAAAACCCAACCAGCCTGGAGGGACATACAGCGTCTGCACAGAGCACCACAGTCACTGAGGCATGCTGTAAAACAGCGGCAACTGGGAGCTGCAGGGTGGTGAAGGACGGTGGGAGAGGGTGGTGGAAAGGAGCCTGGGCTTTTCCAGCAGGGAATAAACCAGGAAAATTAAGATGGCTGAGGGGATTTTGCTTTCCTTCCCAGCCTCCTGTGTGGGACAGGAGTTACCAGGGGCCATCTGAGACTGAGCGGGACCAGCATCTGCTTCCTCTGCATTTTCATTTTGTTTATATATGTGTATTACTGTCTGGAAGAAATGTCTTCTGCATTCCACAGAGGGATAATGAAATCCATTCAGGGCAAGCAGAATGGGGATGACGAGTAAAGCATCCCAAACAGCCCAAGTCAAGGCCTTGGCTGTACACAGGAAGCAGCCCAGCGGTTCCACATCATTGCCATGCACCCTCACACACAGGACTCTGCTTCCTTCAGCCTCCTTCAGCTTCCTCCCCCTTCCTCCCACTGATCCCTTCTCTTGCCCTCCATCCGGTTCCCGAGGGAACCAAAGTGCCCTTAGGAAGATGCAACTCATCATCCTGGGACTTGCTCAGGGTATTCAAAACCCCTTTCTCATTAGGGTTTTTCACATCAAATTGTTTTGATAAACGTTTTGACCTCTGCATACCACTGATAAACTCTGAGGGCTGCTCCCCTCCTCCCTCTACCCTTACTGTAAATATCTTGCAGATGCTCTGCTCATTTTTGTTCTTTTACAGCCAGCTGGCAACTTTGTTGGCATGCCAAAGAATTTCAGACCTTGGAGTAAAGAGACCTTTTAGTCTTCATCTCTGGATCTTTTCTCACCAATATGGGAATCAGTTGATATTTTTAAGATTTCTGTTTAGTTTTGCCATTAAACTATTGGACAAAAAGTGTACTCTAGAAAATGCTGTCCATTAGAATGAGAATATTAAATGTATGCAGCTGAGGAACATTATGGAAAGGGCCAAATAAATTTCACAGAAGGTTAATGCCTTCAGACAAAATATTTAAACCAATCTATAACATTTTCTAATATGGATAGAATTTTCCACTAAATTCCTTAGGTGAGGCTAAAAGTTCACCTGGAAGGATCTCATTCAGTATTGAATTTTCATTTGTTGGGTACATCTCAAACATTTCCAACTCTGTTCTCATATAATAACATTATTTTCATCCTTATGGCATGCTACAACTTTTCCACAGAAGAAGAAGCAAAGCTGACATGATCTGCTAGGTAGTACCACTGTAGGCATCAGCATGCACAAACTGCATTAAGTCCATGAGGCTGACATCTGAGGAATGTGCACAAAATCACGGGAAAAATGTGCTGGACACGGTTGATTTGGAGCCCCTGTGGTGCTGTGTGCTGTGCAAGGAAGAAAGCCAGAGAGAAAGGAATTCACTTCTGTCTCTGGCAGTGGTGAGAAGAACAGATGAAGCACAGGGGATTTGAGGATGGTTCAGTATAACCTGTCTTTAATGGAGCTCGTTAGTTTGGACTGTGGGCCACACAAACCCAGTCCCACGGCTCCCAGGCAGCCTCAGGCACAGGCAGGGCGTGGCTGTTCTACTCACCACGCACCACACAGGCAGATGCCCGGGGCAATAGGCTTGTCTGGAGGAAGCCAAGTTAAGCCTATGGTTTTCAAATGTTCCCAGCACTCGCTCCTCTCCCATTGCCACCCCCATGTTATTCCCACGCAGCAGCCTGGGGAGCTCTGAAGCGAATTGCAAATGGGCACTGCCTTTTCCTCCTTCTCCACGCAGACTGCTGGTGTGGTGACCTACTCCAGCACGTAATGTCACATGTGGCACCATGAACATGAGTAACAGGGAGGAGTGAGGGTGACGTAACCAGAAGCGTGGGTACAAACTGGTTAGGCAGGTGTAGCTGTTGGGTAAAACATTACAGAGTTTGGCTCAGAAACGGAGGGGTTAATCTGTGAATAAGTGGGGGAAAGGTGTAACAATGTGAAGATCAGCTGAACATGGTGGGTTGGGCAAAGACAGGAACTGAACAGAACAAGAATGGAAAATCAGGGAAGTGTGAGGAGCACCAGGAGAAGATGGAGCAGTGAAACTGAGGGAGAACAGAATTTTGAGGAGTCAAGCTAGTGAGTGGAGTGAAGGAACAGAAGCCACGTTGATGACGTCACATAGTTCTGAAAGAGATAAATCTAAAATAAAGTTACAGATCCTGTTTCTCAGGCAGAAGTGATTGATTTGTGCATGACTGTTACTTTTATCCAGCCTACGAAATGAAAGGTTGTTTGCTGCCACAGCATGATTAAGGCATTTTCAAGAACCATTGCTGGAGGACACAGCTGAATACATTGAGCTGTTGTGCCTAACTCACTTGAGTCAATGTACTAGTAAAAAAGAAACTATTTTAAAATCTTTACATTTGCTCAAGTAAAAGTTGTTTGCACCCTTGTTCCCTGCACACACAGTATTTCCACTATCCCCTTTCTACTCCTAATCCCATCTTTCCCTCTGGCTTGTACTCTGGATAAGAGGCAATCACAGCTATTCAGGAGACCAAGAGATATAGGAAATCTGCCTGACCAGCTCCCTACTGACTCCTGGCAAGCGAGAAGATTAAAGAAATGGATTCACAGGCCACGTGTATAGAGTCAGACTGAAACACAGCTGAATTACTTGCTTCCCCTGGCTCAGCACCACCTCTGAACCACATTCCAATCCATCAGCTCCTGACAACCAAAGCACTGTCTCTGAGTGTCCCTGGGATGAATCCCTGTCTTGCTGCAGTGTCAGCACACAGCCACCCTGCCTGTCCCCACTAGCATCAGCCCTAGCCTTTTGCAGTCCTTTGGGATGAGTCCCATCCCAGTCTAATCAGCTTGATCAGACTTTCCCCTTCCCATCACAGCTAATGTCAAATTGAATCAAGGTCTGAGAACCTGAATTTTCCAGTCTGTCATTACATCTTTGTGTATTATCCCATCCAGACCTCAATGCAGAGATGCCTTCCCCCTCAGCCTAGTCACATCTCCTGACGTAATCTTTTCCTGTTTTTCCCTTCCAGACCCAGTGCTAACTGGGTTATGAAGTCAAACAGCTTGAACCCGAGTTCTTAGCAGTGACCTCTTCGCCTGTGACGTAGGAAAGCCCTGCAGCTCACAGCAAGCTGGGGCAGAGGTGCCCATTGGCCTGACCTGCCTGATGGGTGTGAGATCTCCAGCAGCAAACCCAAACCACTAAACAAGTATAAGTGTTTTGCAGCAAATGCATAGCATGGTATGAACGCAGTGGAGCTGAGAAGGATTTTCCCATGTATGTATATTATGCTGCCAGAAGAAGGAAGAATTTGAGAAAAAATTAAGACAATGGCCTTTCTAACTGAGGGACAGGCAAGATGGCAGTACAGGACTTGAATATCACAATCTGATTAAACTGTGTAGCTTCTTCATGTATGAAAGTGTATGAAAGGGTATGAAAGTGCCTCTAGAGCTAGATGGCTGGAACTGAGGAGACAGAAGGGAAACTTGGGTCTCATCAGCTCACCTGGCTGCTGCGGCAGGCAATGCCAGCATATGTGTCCCAGCATCTGCAGTACAGAGCAGGCCAGAGGTGTTACAGGTAAGGGACAGGCCAGCAAAACAGTACAGGAGATTTTCTATTTTGTTTACTTATTGTAACCTTGTTTCCAGCCTCGTAATGCAAAGACAGATCCTGTTTCTTCCAGAGTAAATTCTTCCTCTGTCTTTATCCTTACATTCCTCTGCAGCTGGAGGGAGTCCAAGTGGGACTCTCAGACTCAGTGGATTTTTTTTTTGTTTCCGATAACTAATGTAAATAAAGAGCTGTGTACCCTCCCCATCTCGGGTGTTTGCACTATGACATCTGTTTAGCTTCATAAAATACAAGGATCTTCCCTTGACTCCTTCAGGCTGAATGAAATGGGAAGTAGACAACATGGCAAAGAAGCTAAAGGAAACCAAGACACTGTATACACAGACATGCTCTGCCAGAGGCCTTATACATTGGGAGCTGGTTCTTATCAGCCTGTGGGCACACAACCAGGTAGTCTGCAAAGTTGCTAGGACACAGGCACACAACTGCAGCACCTGCGAAAGCTCTTTTGTGATTACATGATTATGTAATACAGTGTGATGTAATGTGAAACTACACCTGAATTTGCTGAAAACCTGACTAGTAAATGTGAGGTTCAGTTTGGCACAGATCTACAATACATTTGTAAAAAACCCATCAACCTCCTGCATGCATAGGTAAATCAGGCTCTCAGGCCACGTGTTTGAGTCTGTAATACAGGTTTTACTATAGATGGCTTTCAACTTTGGACATTGCTCCACTAGGCTGGGCTCAACAGAGATAATTTATTCCCTACAGAAGCAGCTTTGTGTGGAGCAAAAGGGAGATGAATCACTTCAGAAAACAAGTGTTTACATCTCTCTTTGCTTGCCCTGTCTCCTACCCCACCAAGGTCCTCAGAAGCTGCCGATGGCTTTAAACTCTACTGACCACCAAGGATCCCCAGGCAGAGATATTTGTGTCCTTCTGACGCAGCTACCATCCAGATGTGCCCATTTCTCCCCAGTAAGGCAAAGTGTAACATAAGTCCTGTGAAAAATTATTCTGTTCTCATTTAGACAACAATCTTCATATAGAAATCTGTCTCTCTTCTAAATCCTGGTAACTTACAAAAGGAGAAAGGAAGCATAAAGCAAACCTAAGTTTAAATGACCTGGACATGGGCCTCACCAGAAAAATCTAAAATGCTTCTGTGGTCACAAAACCAATTTTCATTCTATGTTTCTGGACTTCGTAACACACCACCAAAAGCACTCGACATTGGGAAAAGTAAGATCTCTTAATGGAAATATTATAGAGTTGTAATTTGCTTAGGCAGCAGTTTCTGTAAAGAGATTTCTTACTATTCTAAGGAAATTAAAAACGTGTGTTTTGGGTTCATATAAAAAGCACAGCCATTAGCAGAGAGAGGCCAGTAAACAGCAAGTGTGTTACAGCAAAAATCTTGGTGTAGTGCTATTTTAAGGACAGCTGGATGCTAGACTGCTGTGCTGAAAGACTTTAACAGACTTGTATGGACAAGATGTTTAGCTTGAAATATAGTGGATGGCATGATCAATATCAAATGCAATCTGAAACTGGTTTAAGACAGACTTTACTCTGAGCTTGAGTTCTTTTGCCATTTACACCAGCATGATTTTCCTGTCATCAGAGCTACAATTCAGATGGCACAAATCAGAAAAAAATTTGTCTTTGCCCATACATTTTTGTCATGATACCATTAGACCAGCAAGCTCTGCACAGGAACATTACCTTCACTTTAGCCTGCTTGCCAGATGCTCTTGCAGGCTAAAAGAACATTTTACGAAAAATAGTAGATGGCTTATTTTTCTCAGGGTGCCCTCTGGATTACAATCTGGAGGCTCAGGTTATGTCTACTCGTGGTGCCAAAATGCAGGGAAAGCTACATGTTTATTTACAGGATTTACTTAGTACATATTGAAGTGTGAAACCTCAGTGGATATCTCTGAGTGAATTATATGGATTGTATTGCTGGCACAGTGGTGAAGCAGAAGCATAGAGTTGTACACATTGAATTACACTTCCAAATACTTTGAAGTGTGCCAGATGAGTTAATATATACAGAATCACCATTCTTCTGTTATTAAATCCATTAGTTATCTGTGAAACAAATAATTTTGAGTAGGTCTTGGCCACCATTAAACAGTTCTATGGAGGAAGAAGTATTTAAATAGGATAAGTGACTCCAGGTGTAAATCTTTCTAAAATAACTGGATATCCAAAATATTTCAAGCATTCACATTTTAAAAGTTCATATCTTAATTTTCTCTCATATTTAACACCCCAAAATGAAGTTAACCAATGCCATAATTTTGTAATGACAAATTGCTGTCAGATTTTTGCAAAATCTAGCTCTGCTGTTTAATCTGAGCTGAACCCCTTGCATTTTCAGCATATCCTGATTAAGCATTTAGGTCTGGTCTTTATATTTATAGAGAGTGGCCCAGCTGAAATTCTTCGACAATGATTGAAACATGCCCAAGGTCAGAGTGTTGGTGAGGATCCAGATTTCTAATTCTGGCTCCTCTCTCATTTAAACACTTACTTGATGAATTTGCTCAGAATAATGAAGGCTGAAGGCTAAATGAGTTTGTAGTCATGCCTGGAAAACAAGGGGGGGGGTGGGCAGTGTTTGTTTTGGGAGTTTTTTTGGTATGTGGTGATTTTTTTGTGTTTGGTGGTTTTTTGGGTTTTTTTGGTTTTTTGGTTTTTTGGGGGTTTTTTTGGGGGGGTTCTTTTTTTCTTTTTTTTTTACTGGAAAGTATTTATATTCATCATACGAGGAATTTAGGCTGATTTCTGTCATTTTTGAACACTATTGTGTCAAGGAAATGGGAGGAGCCGAGAGTTGTACTGGATGTCTGATAAAGGAGATACGACAACTGAAAATCAGCTTAAACAGGGATGGTCTAACTGCAATATTCCTAGTTAAGAGTGAGCACATTCATGTTAGACAGCTCATACTTTTAAGCAGCAGCACACTTGCACACCCACACAGCCCTGAGCCGTGTTCAGGCTCCCTTTGTGGCATGCCTGCAGTCCTGCCAGGGCTCACTCACAATGGGTTTCCCATTTCACAAATGCATGGTGCCTGGCTGAAGCAATGCAGGACGAGCTGACCTGTCGTGTGAACTTTCCATGGCTGTTTTTGTGATGTCTGGACCCTGTGGAATGTGTGAGTTTCCTGTTTCACCAGTGTACCATGACTTGCATTTTGGGCAGGGAAACATGTAAACACAATTAGATGGCTGGCAGCTACAACTCCCTTTGAAAATGCTGTCAAGATTTGTGCCTTTCATTTCTATTTTATTTGTGATGGATTAATCTGATATTGCTCGAGGCTAACTTGCCTATTGCCTTATAAATTTGGGAGTTTTCCAGCACACTCTTCATGGGTTGCATGTGCCTGTCTGTCCAGAGTAAAGGTGATGCAGACACTGTATGCTTTCCATAAGTCAAGCACTCTTAATTTTAAGCAAGTAAAAGATGTGATGTGTCATCTGGCTTCTTTCTGGTTTTCCTCCCAAGTATCAAGTACACAGCTTTCAAATACCCACTAGCAGCAGGGTCTAGGTTTTCATAACTCAAAAAACATGTGTGTTTCCCTGCTGAGGGTGATGGGCTGAAAACAGTTATTCTGCTCCCAAAGCAGCCTCCTCCTCTGTCGATGCTGCTGCTCTCTGTGGCGAGGCTGAACTGAATCAATGTAAGGCCAATACATTATCGATCACCCTCTGAGCAGGCATAACAAGGTTCACAGCCTCAGGGTCTGTAGGAAAAGGACAAAGGGACTGACAAAGAGCAAGGTCTGCTGACGAAGGTCAGCAGTTCCCTCCTCTAATTAGACACACTAATACCTAATTTTAGTAGGAACTACAGACAAGGAATACCCTTTTCACCACTTCCCCAGTGGCTGGGTTGGAGATGCAGACTCCTGGTGTCATTGCCCTTTACATTTCTCAAAATAAGAGAACACCAGAACTTGTAAGGACTCTAATAGCATGTCTTCACAGCAGTTCTCAGGAACCAGATAAGGATTTACTGCCCTGTCTATGCTGCGGGAGGAGTATCACAGGCAGATTGATTTCAATGCATGAGGACTTTCTCTCTATGCCGACTGTTATTGCAGTGAATAGACAGAGGCTTTTCTAAATTACTTTCCCAGAACATCAAGGAAGGAATTTAAAAACTAATAGGCACAATGGGATATAGGATAGTAGGATATACTACTAACTTATTTTCAGTCTCTTGCAAAGCACTCATAGATGAGGTCCTAAAGCCACCCTGCGAGAACTGCATGATGGCTGGTGACAGGGATGTGCATTGACACCCACAAACCCCAGAATGACCTTCTCTTATTTTTCTCCTTTTTTTTCATAATAGTTTCCCTTTTTATGCCACCATGTTCCTGTGGTGTCTACTATTTTATTCAATCTTTAAAATATGTTTTCTCCTTTTCCTTTGTCAATTCTGGACACATACTGTCATAAAATCACAGAATGGTTTAGGTTGGAACGGACCCTAAAGATCATCTTGTTCCAGCCCAGGGGACAACTGGGCACAGGGACAGGGACAACTTCCACTAGATCAGGTTATGAAGATTTGTGAGAAGTTCCTCTCCAGATTTCTTGCAGGCCCTTTGTAGGTACTGGAAGGTGCTATAAGGTCTCCCCAGAGCCTCTTCTTCTCTAGTCTGAACAGCCCTATCTCAGCCGGGCTTCATAGGAGCAGTGTTTCAGCCCTCTGATCACCTTTGTAGCACTTCTCTGGACTCATTCTATGTTATTTCTGTGCAGGGACCCCAGAGCTGGATGCAGTGCTCCAGGTGGGTCTCATCAGAGCGGAGCAGTGGGGCGGAATCCCCTCCCTGCCCTGCTGCTCATGGAGCTCTGGATGCAGCCCAGGATGAGGTTGGTTTTCTGGGTTGCAAGTGCCTGTGTTGCTGTGTCATGTTGAACTTCTTGTCAACCAACAGCTCCAGGTCCTTCTTCCCAGATCTGCCCTTCATGAAGCCGTGTTGGTTGTCCCCAGTAACATCCTTATTTTCCATGTGACTTTGCATAGTTTCCAGACTTAGCTCCATGATCTTGTCAAGCACCAAAGTGAGACTGATTTCCCATTTAAAAAAAATGTGGGTATCTTTCCCCTTTTCCAGTTAATGGGAATTTCACAGGGCTGCTGCAATTTCTCAAACATAATGGATAGTGATTTAGTCACTTCATCTGCCAGTTCCCTCAGGACCCACAGATGCATCTCCTCAGGCCCCATGGACTTGTGCACCTTCAGGTTCCTTAGATGTTTTTGAACCTGATCTTGTCCTACAGCAGATTGTTCATTCTCCCAGTCCCTGACTTTGCCTTCTGTGACTGAGGCAGTGTGGCTGGAGCATTTGTTAGTGAAAATTGAGGCAAAAAGTGTTGTTGAGTACCTCAGCCTTCTCCATATCTTAGGTAATCGGATCTCCCGTTTTCTTCTGGAGGGGCTCACATTGTCCTTAGTCTTCTTACCACTGATGTACCTGTAGAAGCTTTTCTTGTTGTACTTGATAACCCTAGCCAGATTTAATTCCAACAGGGCTTTGATTTCCCTAACCCAATCCCTGACTGCTCAGCCCATCTCTCTGTATTCCTGCCAGGCTGAGGGAGTTTTCATTTAAAGTTCAGGTTGATCATGCTGTGAACATAAATCAAATGTACCCTCAGCTCAAAAATGCACACACAGCTCAATTTCTAGGGCAGAGTTACAGATTTTTTTCTACTTTTCCTTGTTGGCAAGGCCAGCATAAAGAGTCCCAGGTGTACACTCTGCTGGGATGCGAGCTCACAGCTTCCCCAGCTGAGCTGACAGAATTGCTTGGGAGTCCATACTGTACACAGTTTGCAGTATTGGAAATTTTAGGAAAGTACTGGAAAGTGTAGGAAAATACCAAATTATCTGAAAAATACCTAATTATACTTGGAAACTATCTAAGTAAAATCCTCCCTGCTTTTCAAAGTCAGAATGCTTTTTCATTCCAGCGTGGAGGTTTTGCTGGAATATGACCTTTGCATTTTTATAGCTGATCCAGATCAGGGTTATCATTAGCTTAAGAGTTTCCAAACATGCTCTCCCTATGCCTTCTCCTCCTCCCATGCTGCTTGCAGTCTGCAAAAACTTGTAACAACCACAGAGGGATCTTTTACCTGAGGCTGTGCAGGAGACTTTTCTGATGCAGCCTCTAGCTAGGATCATACCCATTCTGCTTATCTGCCCAGGATGAAAACTATAGGAAATCCCAGTCCAGACCTAAATTCCTAAGCAACTTCTTTTTGTTGACTTTGAAAAAGAAACTACATTTGAGTGACGTCTTTAGAGCAATTAGAGAAGTTTTCCAGTGTCATCCATTGTTACTTGCACATTTTTGTTATTGCTTTTAAAAGCATTTATGGAACACTTGGACCTAATCATAGTCACCAAGTATTTGTCTCTCCCAGACTGTTACTCCTCAGAGGCAGAGGAGGCTGGGGTGGACTCATGGAGGCAAATTGCAGCCTAAGTGAAGGACCAGGAGTACTGCCTCACAGATATAAGTCAATCACAGCACCTGAATTGCAATGATATTTATCAGCAACTGGGTATGCACATGAGATTCCTATTAAAAATCTTCTTTGGAAACATCAGAGTTTATAAATAGAAGACAAGTCTGTCGTGATCAGATTGACATTCCCTCACACAATTTTTCCTCCTATGGAAAGGTTTATTCGTGATTTTCCCTGTAAACCCTGTTGAAAAGGTCAAAACCAAGTAAAGAATGTTACTGTATTTTTATTCTCCTACCATTGCAAAAATGCTATCACTTTAGAGTTGTTTGCAAATAAACAAACGAAAAGAGAAAGATCTACAGGGAAAAAAAGAGATGGATGGATTTTTATGGTTAGAAGTGACCACTGTGAACATTCAATCTCATCACAGGAGTAGCCAGTATTTCAGAATTTCGCTCAGTTAATCTTTTACCTAGTCCAATAACTTGCAAGAACTCATACTCATGT
The DNA here is from genome assembly GCA_013397935.1 of Dasyornis broadbenti. NCBI lineage: Eukaryota > Metazoa > Chordata > Aves > Passeriformes > Dasyornithidae > Dasyornis > Dasyornis broadbenti. The sequence goes on from VZRN01005383.1 coordinate 498,826, forward strand.
CCTGGAAGGATATCCCTCTGCCTTGAAGATTCCTTTTTGGATTTGTGTGGAATGCCAGGGGAGAGCAACCACTTTCCTCTAATGCCGCATCGCATCACTCTGAGATGTTAATGTAATTTACAGCTGTTCAGAGATCCCCTTTCAATGGCAGAGCCATGTAGATAAGGCTTAATATGAATGCAAGAGAGTTTCAAATGCATAAATAACTAAAATTGCAGATATACATGAGGCACTTGATGTGCTAGTGGGGAAGCCCAGTGGCAAACTCTGTTCTGTTCCATCATGAAAATTGTGCCCACTTTGGCCTACTAGAAAATGGGAATTTATCCTCAGCTTTAATTCCTTTTACCTTCAGGGCTTACTCAAGTGCCTTTCTGCTTTCTAAGATAATTAATGGGGGAAGCAAGGAGATTTGTGCTCCACGAAGGCAGCATGCTCTGGAAAAGGAATGCATTTTGAGGAGGGATAGCCTGGAAAATTAGTCAGATTAATTGATAGACATAAGCTTTCTTTTCTTCTGGTTGAGAGCTCTACAATATAAAGATTCTCATTGTTGGGGTACTCATACTTGGGTGTAACTCTAGATGTATTAATAATTTTTTTTTTTTTTTTTTTAATGATCAGTTCATCAGCAGCAGCTTAGAAAAGCTGAATCTCCTCATGAAGGCTGCCCTCTCTGCCACAGTTCCTGGGAAAAAGCAATGGATGGAAGGAGAGAGAAGTGAGGAGGAGAGAGAGGCAGTATAGAAATAAGAGTGGGAGAAACAGAGGCAAACAGAAGGGAACAAACCACACAGGGAAAAGAAAACACAGGCCAAGGAAGAGGGCAAAGGGATGAAGGGGAAGTATAAAGGAAAAAATTCAGACAAACAGAGAGCAAATGGGCTGGAGACTGAAAGACAAAAGATTTGGGGGAGGGTGGAGGACAGGAGGAACTAGAGTAACTAATTCCATTAATTATTGTCATTACTAATGGAAATCTTTTTTAAAAATCCTGATGCGTGGTCCTTGCAAGGTCCTCTCAAAATTTTACACATGTAGGCTGGGAGGGTTTTGAATTTATTTCGATGCATGGCTATGAAACCCAAATTGTTCTCTGATCAGTGAAGAGAACTGTCAGCATAAATGATGTTTAATGGCTGATCTTGACACTAGTAAGGATATCCTGCATATCTGATTTATAGCCCTGAGGAAAGAGACTATGAAAGAATCTTATATACCAAAATTCCAGTTTAACAGATGCAGGCTATATATCCAACAGAAGCATTGAATGTTCTTATGTTCTTTTGTTATGGGTTTCTTCTCAGAGCAACAAAATTTTAAGATGTGTTCCTAAGGATGAAAATTTAAATTAAACATAAATTGGTCCTATTGATTAGCTATCTACAGAGTCTCAACCTGCCATTGCCTGGAGGTATGATGAGAAGCACCCACTCTCTTTTGCACATCTTCAGAGCACTTCTGTAGCAGCAAAAGGAAAACGTTAGAATGGTGCATTTATATGAAATAAAAAGATTGAAGGATATGACTATGTGTTGGAATGCTTTTAACTAGACATAATACACACAACCACCACGGGTTTTAGGTATTTTTCTGGCATTTGAGTATCACATTCTTATATCTATAAGCTGTTCTATTTTAGTAGAACTATTTTCTTGAGAAGAAGCTACCTAAGTAAATGTTTCCAGGATTGGTCTTTAACTGCTTTTAGGATCATTATCAGTTCTGGCCATCTGTGTTTTTTCATTCTAATTCCATAAATGAATGCTTGTCCTTTCAGAATTTCAAGGACAAGAAAGTAACAATGAGCCTCTTCTGCAGTTCCAGACTGAATACTCTAACAAGTTGATGGGATATGCTGTAAAAAGAATTCTTACTGACAGTACAATTTATAAGGATAATTTGCTTTTGCTTAAAAGTATTATAACATTTCAGTGCAAAGATGTGGCTGGCTTAGCTGTGTGCTTAGCCAGTTTTGAGCTGGTCTTTGGTGATGCAACCTAAACCAAAGAACAAGTACATAATCAGATAAGTAGCTCTGTGTTAATGGTACATCATGATTTCGGATTATTAGGGTTTCCACTTAATTTATTTTGTTTTGAAGACCATAGATTCCAAGTTGGTAAGTAAAGAGAATTAAAAACCCACAACCAATGAAAATAAGCATTCTAATCTGCCATCTATGCTGGTATGGCTGGAATGCTGGTGAAGGATATAGGCAGGAACTTAGGATTCAGTGCTTACTCAGCTTTTGTTAACACTTCCATAATTAGTTTTAATAATGAGATAATACCTAAAGATCCAGCCTCTACTGTTACTGTGAGCTGTAACCATGTAAATGGAAGAGCTGGCTCCTCAACAGAGACCTATGAAATATTAGCTAAAGGAAAGAGTGGAGCACATGGATAGGTTCTTATTTACACCAAGGCAAGAGAAACAGTGAAAATGTAATTGGATCTACTTTAAAGGAATTTTAAATGTAATAACACAAATTGTGCCTGTAAATGAGAAGATAATCTATTTTATTATATTAAATTGGCACAAAACTAAAATTTTGTAATTTTTTGTAATTTTTCCTGAAGTTCTTGACTAATAAATATCCTCAGAAAACAAAAGTGATGATGTTAAGTGCAATTCTACATACAGCAAGAAGCCCACAAAGCATAACTCTGTGCTAATCTCCTTACCCTGAGACTGATCACAAATGGACAGTAAACTGAAGGGAAGAGACTGTTCTCTAACTATCCAGGAGAGGAAGAAGTGAGAAACAAAAACAAACCAAAACACAAACCAAACCAAAACCACCAAAAAAAACCCCAAAACAAAACAAAAAAAAAACCAAAAAACAAAAACACAAAAACAAAAAATCCCAAACTAAACGAAAAGCATAAACACAGTGATAAATTGTATCATTTTTCTTACTGAGGTCAGGTAACAATTACAACATAATTAAGGATTTTTTTAAAACAAATTATCTTGGTTCAATTAGGCCCTTCATGAGGAACATCACGTTCTTCACTAACCTGCTGGACTAGTGAAGCACAAAACCATTCCTGATGGACAAATGCTTCTTTGGATACCAGTTGTATACAGAACTACATGCTACTTTGTAGATTAAATTCTAATTAATACTGATGGCAATCTCACTCCATCATGAACTGAACTGAGACTTAAAGGCCTACTGGCATCATGGATTCAATTTAGTTTGATACAGCTCTCATGCATGGGTATCACGCAATCCTCCCTCCTCACGTGCAGAGAGTGGATTTGGACCAAGTATTTGCTATGGCATACAAGATAAATGGAATGTCCTGGTTCTGGTTTCTAAAGTGAGTTAAAGTAATCACATTTAGAATAAGTCAGGAAGCTTGTACTGTGTCTACATTAGCACTGTGATTTGGCTACAAAGTTAATCTGCCATCATGGTCTGACTTGCCGGGCAAATTTGGTGCTTGTGAATCACAGAATCACAGAAACACAGAAACACAGAATCAGCCAGATTGGAAGGGACCCACAAGGACCATCGAGTCCAACTCCTGGCCCTGCACAGCACACCCCAAGCATCACACCACGTGCCTGAGAGCATTGTCCAAATGCTTCTTGAACTCTGTCCAGCTTGGTGCTGTGATCCCTTCCTGGGGGCCCTTTTCCAGCACCCAGTCACCCTCTGGGTGAAGAACCTTTCCCTGATATCCAACCTAAACCTCCCCTGATGCAACTTCAGGCCATTCCCTTGAGTCCTGCCCCTGGTCACCTTAGAGAAGAGATGAATTAGATTCAGAAGCTCCATCCCAAAGGCCTATTAAACCTATTCCAGCTCCTTGGAGGCATGGAAGGAGGAGAGTATAGGAGTCTAAATCAGTGATTTCCACTTTTAATGTCTTTGAACCAACTGTGTTTGGGGCAGTTTGCTCAGGAGTCAAGGCCAAATGTGATCTGAAGAAAAAGCTCCCAGCTGGTATAGTGTAAATACGGGGGCCTAAGCTTCAAATGTCTTGCTAAAGCAGGCAGAGGCAGTACTTGTCCTCACTGGGAAGATGTATCTCACTGAACCCTGCTATTCATTGTCTAATATTCACTCCTCATTGATGGAAGAAAGGTCTGATTCATTATATTTTCAAGGATAGCATGTGGGATATTCAGGCTCCTGAAACTGAGAGCTGAGTCTTGGGAAGGTGTGGTGGTAAGAAAGAGAGGTGCAGGAAAGTTCAAAAGCTGCATGAAAGCTCTGTCAGAAATAAAAGTGAACATGAAATTCAAAGGCAAGCCTGCCATTCCCATGGGAATCTCTCATTCCATGAATTACATTAATAAAGACTCTCAGAGCAAAGGGACCCATTTGGTTTCTCCAGAAAATACAATACTTCAAACAAACCTCTCAAAGCACTGACTGTGTTGAAGGATGAAGTTGGGTACCAGAGACTGAATCTTCACCAGTCCACATCTCATTCCAGCCAGCTGCTACCTCACTGCAGCCTTTGAATAATGCATCATTCAGGTATAATAATGGTGAATGTGATTCCAGTTTGATTCTGCACACTACTTCATATACAAACTGGACTTAGAAGATCTATATGCAAGATTCTGGAATAAATAACAAGGCTGAATTTAAGAGTGATTTAATGAAATTGTGATGATTACATGGTTTTTTGACCTGAACTGAAACTTGTTGGATATTTAATGAGACAAGGAGATGTTTATGAAACCTGGTCCAAAAGGCAGAATAGCAGAGGCTAAGATTTTTGCCCAGCAGGAATGAAATTCTGGATAGAAATCGGGCATGGACCAACTAATGACGGAAAATACAAATATATCCAAATACAGAGATTTTAGCATCTTCATTTAAAATATTTCGAGTAATAACTTTAGTATACTATTTAGAAATATGGTTTAAATATAGTACCTCAGGGATAGCTCCATAGAGAAAATTATGTTGTGGAGTTTGGAAGGCTTACTTGATAAAAGGGGAAGGTGACTTACAATTTTTTTTTAATAAAATGACAGAAAATGTTGATTTATGAACCATTTTGTAAGCTTTCATATGCACAAATGTTCTCAAGACTCTTCCTTTCATTGAATTTTCTAAAGAAAAATCTCTTGGTTTTGTGTATGATTGCAGAAACAAATGCTGAGGAAAGGCAATAAAATCAATTTAAGGTACTTGCTTTTTATTTCATTCCAACAATCAACAACTATCTTAAGTACATAGAAAAAAGTGTACTTTATCCATCTGTCTGCAGTCTTCAGCATCCATAATGCAGGTATAATTTTGTTATTCAACTACTTAAAATGGAATTGACAACATTCTTACTGCTAATATGTATGCACTGTTTACTTGGAAAGATATATGTTTTCAAATTGCAGAGTAAAATAAAATGACAAGCAAGTACCCAAGAAAGCAATTCTTTCTTAATTACTTTTTGTGCTTTATTATTACATTTTATTATAAATGGTTCCATTCCTTCCAGTAATAATTTCAACCTGAGGCTATGGTTTCTTGGCTTTTATTTTAAAATGTACTTAAAAGTTGATTAATAAACTGTATCCATATCTCTCAGTAATCGTATTCTTAGTTTCAGGGTATCAGAAGTAGGGCAACTGATTAGAAACAAATGTTCCTTTTCTGTATTTAATGATTCTTATTAAACCTGAAAGCTTAAGGAATTGAAAGCAGCACCAGACTGTCAGCTGGGCTCTCACTGTCACAACCTGCAAGAACAGATTTTGGTGCCCAGAGCAAAAGCCAACAGGTTCCAGAGTCAGGCTCCATATTTCCTTAGAGGTCAGTACCACCAGAGCCTTTTGTGAGATCAGATATTTCCGCGTAAGTTGGCACCCTAGCAGTTCAAACTAAAAAAAAAATTCTTTCCTCATAAAGAACTGATAGGAGCAAATTGAAATTTGTACATTTTGTTTATTGAAAGACAGGTAAGACACTTGAAGATGTTGCTGACCCCATTTAGGAGCTGAAGATGAGTCTTAACTTCTAGGAACTCTGCATACCATCATGCCCATGGTTCCAAGGTAATTATTAGTGGATTTGGGCATAGCAGGGCACCTCTCAGAACAAACATGATCTGCCTTAAATCTGAGCACATCTAACCTAGCATCAGATCAGCACATCTACCACACGGTGTTTACACTGACATGCACAAGAGACCTAATGGTTCCTAGAAAATAAAAGTTTGCTGTATGATTAGTGTAATTGGAAAGCAGCAGATGGGTTTGTGTTTCTCTGACTGGCAGAGAAGGGTAAGATTCGGCCTAGACTCAGTCACAGACCCCTGAATCACCAGCTGGTCATGAAGGATGTGTGTGGGAAGGAGAAGGGGGGATCACCGTGCTGGTCACCACAGACCATTTGACACAACCCTCATATGGGATGATGTGATCCTGTGGATCATTCCATGGCAGGCTAATTATTTCTTCCCTCAAGGCCAGAGGAACCTGCTAAACAGATGAACTGAAGCTACTTTGGCAGTAGGCAGTGAAACGCCAGAGACTGAATATTCAAGCAAAAGAGTAAGAGCACAGTGTAAAACTGAGGATAGATGACATTTCAGCAATGCATTGTACAGTTATATGATATTACATGTGAGAAATAATCCACTAGACAGAAGAAAATACTTTAAAGAAATAATATCAAGAAAGCATGAATGATTTCTAGTAAGTATAGTGAACTCTGGGTAATGTGGCTTTGGCATTTTTAAACTTTGATAATGCCAAAGCCAGACCTCATTACTTCATGAAACTCTGCCCTTGGGCCCATATTTATAAACTTTTAAGTACAATTGTATTACTCTGTGATGTTTTGGTTTGTCATGATCTCTGAGGACTGGTGCAGCATATCAAAGATTACTCTCACTCCTTTGTTTGCTACATATTTGGTGGTAATTAGATGCTTCATTTGTAGAAGTCCTTAAGAAAAGCCTGTCTGCTGGAGCAGGATTACCTAAGATTTATATCTGTCCTTGTGCAAAGTGCAGAAATCTCCAACGTCTCCACACTAAATCACAGTCTTAAACTTGGATCCCATTTCACTTTCCAACTCTTTGATATTTTTCTTGTGATCCAGGATAAATGCTGCAGCCATCTCCGACAAGCAAAAAGGAATGTCTGACACTCATTTACACCAACCCCAGCAGAGGCAGGGGCATGCAAATATGAATCAGACCCAAAGTTTGATTATCATGATACAGTGAAAAGGAACCTTGGATTTTCTTTTTAAACAGGTTTTAATATGGTCTGAAACCTTCTGCATCAGAAGAAGCATTTTAAAAAATAAAAGGCATGACTGAAAAAGTGAGATTTGGTTCGTCTGGAAATGCAAGAAAACATATTTTCCAAAATCTGGAAGAGTGTCAACAAAGATAGAATGCATATGGGATTTTGTACCTCCACCACAAAATCAGCAGCAGAAATTTTGTCATGGAAATGCAGCATGGGACAGAACTGGAGTTTCAGCTTGCTGATGCCAAGTGCATTAAGAAATCCTGTGAGGAGCAAAGACAAAAAATAAGCAGTTTGAAATGCCATTTGCAAGGTGCTTGGCTTCTCTGTAATGCAAATAGTCACATAAAATATGCAGGAATGTGGTTTTTTCAGGTTTGAATGGGAAGAGGAAATTGATTTACAAATTCTGACTGGAATACAAACCTTAGAGCAAGACTAAAGACAAAGCAAGTTCCTGCACTCCTGTGTGGAGTGTATATGGCATGTAGCTGCCTCTTTCTGTGGGAACTGCTTTGACTTTTGTGCTATTACAACATAATCAAGGTGCTTGACAGTGTAATTAAATACTAGGGATTTTGTTCCTTAGTGATCCTCAGATTAGTATAATCTTCTTCTTGGTGGTTCTTGGGCAACTGGCCTTTCAGGACTTTCAGTGCTGTGCCTTCAAAGGGCCTTTTATACTGGTGGAGGGGTGGAAGTCAGCTCTCCACGAGGTGTGCTCTCCTTGTCTGTGGTAGTCTAGTGGCTTCACACAGGTGTTCCCATCGGGCTTTTGGGAAATCTCAGCCCTCAAACTTTCAGGGACGCCTCTAGGCTGTGCAGGGCCTAGGTGGCAAGGCATTTTCTCATAAGTGATCTTGCTTCCCATCTGCATATGTGGGGCCAAGCAGAGAGTAAATCTTCCTCTTGCTTGTAGAGGAATGGAGAAAACTTGAGCAAGCCCATATGCAGAGAATTTCCATGGTCCTGTGCAAAAGAGAATGGAACACTCTTAATTCAAAGACAAAGCAGTAGATGATACACAGAAACAGTATTTATGGTATTGAGACTTGAAATACACCCTGTTGATTCTGGGATAGGTTTTTAACAAAGCTTTGTTCTTTACCTCCAGAGGTCTTGATGTCTGGTTGGTCAGTCATATTTCTGCTTGATCAGCTTCTCTATAAGAAGAAATTAAACACTTTTTCCTTTTTAAATTTAAAAAAGCAAGCACAGTCCATTTGTGTAAGGAGTGTGTAATTTTCTTTTGTTGTTTCCGTGGGCTTGTGCTTTTAAAATAATTTCAGAATTAAATATGTTATGGAGTAATTCTGAGGCTCTGTGGGAAAGCTGCATTAGATCATCAAGCCTACTTCCATGCAACACAAAGCTGAGCTTGTCCCTACAGGGAAGATATACAAGATAAACTTATTTTACATTGGATATTAGTGAAAAGGAAAAGAAAATAGTTTTTCCTAGTTAAACCTACATAAATCACTTTCACATCAAAGACACTAACATGCAAGCACAGATTTCCATAATAATGTGAGAAAGAGAAACGAAAAAAGAAGACAATTTTTGCTCTTTGTACTTAAGAAGGAATGCACTAATTCCTTTTGTATATTCCAGTAGCTACAAACTAAAACGAAAAGTATATCCAGAGGCAGATAACATCCTTTACCTCACAGGGAAAGAACAGTAAACATTTCTGTTCACTCCTAACTGGAACATCTATTCAGTCCCACCCAGGTAAGGCTGCTGGGTTTAGGGCTGCCTCCCCAGGGCTCACCTGATCTCTACTGCAAAACCACCAAAGGGTTTAGCAACAGTGACACACACAGCCTGGCCTCCTCCCTCGGCTCCTGATTTCTGCTCCAATGGCAGAGGAGGAATATTCAGATTCAAAGGGCAGCTCAGCCTCACAGTGCCACTTGAGGCCATGGTAAAGCAGGACCCTGCAGTGCAGGAAGAATCACAAAGACAAAACAATTTGAACTTCAGTGGAGCTTTCCAAGAAATGTCACCTGAGACAGTGAAGAGGTCAAGTTATAAACTGGGGGTCCTTGCAGAAAGGTGTGCGAAGGTGAGTGCAGATGTAAAAATCATGAGAAAGAAGAATGGTTCTCAGAGGTGGAGGAAATGCATCTTGAAAGAGAAAGTTAAAATAATCTAGATAATTCCCTGTAACTATTACTGGATTTTTCCTTCAATCTTTTAAAGTTCAGTTCAAAGTAAAAGAAGTCCCTAGGTAGGCTTTCCTCTCTGAAGATTTTTGTTTAAGAGCCCAGTCTGAGCAGCTCCAGTTGTTTCTTCAGTTTTTAGTGTTTTCCTGTGTTGACCCTATTAGGCTCACTGCTGTTGCTGTACGAAGAGCATGGCAACAGTACAGGCAAAAAATTCCCAACCAAGTTTTCTAAATATACCATATTGTGAAGAGGCATCAATCACCTCCTTTCTGTGCTAACAAGTTATTAAAAAAAGAAAGCACTATGATGGAAGCAGATAAAAAATGACACTTTTTAACTGTCTCACTTGTTACCACAGAAATCCCTTGCATTTATGGGGGACATCTGCTACAAAGGATGAAAAAAAAATTACTGTAGGCAAAGAACATTCTGGGAACAAAATCATGTTTCAAAATCTAAACCTAAACTTTCTTTAAATTGTACTTCAGTGAAAAATAACAGCCAGAATTAGTAAACAAAACTATATTCCATTTGAAAATAATCAAATGAGAAGAAGTCCAACAAGAGAACTGAAAATGCAACACTTAGAGATTATAGAACAGGTTTAAGCTGCTTGAAGGATGGCAAGAAGTGATCAGCCAGCTCAGGCATGTGATTTCCTTTGCAAACAATGTCTAGGTGGAGATGTGGCCAGTGCTTTGTTTTCTGTCAAAGGCAGTAGCCAGAGGCAGAAGAAAAAAATTTGACTAGCCAAGAGCAGCATAAAAAAAAATTAACAATGACAAGGTAAGCTAATTAGCAGATGCTATCAAGACAGAGTGATAAGAAGTGATTAAAAACATCTTTAAGCCACTTCCAGGCCTCTCCCTTCTGGAGAAGTGGCTAGGAATGCATAGGTGGTTTCATTACATCCTCACTGTGGGCAGGCAATTCCAAGTCAAAACTGTGTGCAACCTGTCACATTTTCCAGAAGACTGAGCAGAGGAGGATATTGTCTTCCTCTCCCATCCTCATATCTTGCCTCTGCACAAAGGAATGCAGGGGTATGGGAACAGTGTCACACAGCCAACACGCTAATACTTAGATTTTGAGAGAAGCTGCTTGTGTAGGATGTACTTTACCTTCTGCCTCTTGCAGATTAGGTTCTCTTCATCTAGTTAACAATTTCTGTTAGCTCATGCTGAGCATTTAATGAAACTCTCCAACAGTTGTGTTTGTCCCATAATAGAAGCACAGGTGGAAAAACATGGCTGTGGCAGAATATTGTAGCACACTGAGGGCAAAATTTGGAATAGAGCTGAGCTCATCCGACTCCCAGCTCTGTCCTCTGCCTGCAGAGGCTCCAGCCACAAAATTACGTAGGAGTGTTTTGAATAAAAGGCAATGTCCAGCCCCTGGAAGGGGATCCAAAAGGGGGCTCAGAAAAGAAGGAATAAAAGAGCAGTCTTCCATGCAAGGAGACTAACCTAGAGGGCAGCCAGGTTCTGAGAGAAAGATCAGTTTGGTTTAATATATTTAAGCTTGCTGCCAAAACAAACCCCAAAGCCTTTACTTTGGTCCACTACTTATATGATGAACAATATTTCTCTGGGAAGTCATAAAGATGGTATTTTCCACATCTCAAGAATGGAACATTTTATGATACTGTAGACAGAAGGCACTATCTGTTATTCATTGTCCTTTTATATGTGAACATCCCATGCAAACAGACCAAAACTCCATCTTTTTTATATACTGGCATGGAGAATGGACATAAAAATTATACTTGGTCAAACTATCCAAATGCAAGAGATAATGACTAACTAACATTTTCAGGTTAGTCACTAGTGACTACACATATGTTTGCTGGTGTTGGTATAAGTAGGCAGGAGACTTTCTAACAATACTGTACACAGGTATTTGACTTTAAAAATAACAGAAATTAAAGATAAGTCAATAATAAATGGAACTTTGTAGCTGATGAGCTAGCTTTGCAGGGAAAGTTTGATTTTCCTGTTTTTATTGGTTTTATGCAAATTAAATTCTCATCATTAACTATATTAGATTAACACTTTGGGGAGTTTCTTTTTAATAAAAAAAAAAAAAAAAAAGGAAACAGTACTGGCACAATGATGACTGTTCTCAGATGTAAAACACACGCAGAACAAATTGACCAAGGTAAGGACTGCAGATTAGCAGAGGAAAGTATACTTCTGGTGACAATTAAGTGTATTTGTTTAATAACAATACTTGTGACTATTACAATAATGACCTAAAGTTTTGAAGTGCTCATTTCCTCCCTGTACTGTTTGCCACTTCAGAAGGTGTGGATACGGTTGAGAACAGAGAAGATAAGGGTGATCACAGAGATTAAATGACAACTTCTCAGTCAGGGAACCCAGTCGTGGTCAGTGGGTCCAGAAGATTGGAAGCAGCTCTGGCAGGACATGGCAGGAAACAGCTCTGGTAGGACACTTGTGGTGGGATGATAGGCAGAAGCTCACTTAACAGGTTAACTCATCGACAAAGTGCGCAAGGTCTTGCATAGGTGATCTTTTTGTTGAGATATCAAGGTGGTTTGCCATTGGCTTGACAGAAGACTCAAGAAAGGGCACTCTAGAGGTTCGACTTTGAGAAGATGGGTTTGGCCTACACCAGAAAGAGACTCCTAGAGCATATCCAGTGAATCAGAACTTTGTTACTGCTATAAAGTCTACTTTTGATTCTCTGACCTCTAAGCTCCTCTGTAACCAAACACTACATCAGTCATTAACTTGGACCCTAAGCAGGAAGTAGCCCACCTCTCTTTCTTCTCAAGCAATCCTTCCTACCTAGAGGTGTGACAAAGGGGCATCTGACACATAGGGAAGGTTTGGAATGAACTGAAATGCAGGACTTCCCTCATCTGCTGAAGCACTTGTGCATCTTTAAAAACTTGACATCTGTTTTGGCCCTTGCTCCCTGTCCCCATCTTTCTCCTACGGCGATCTGAAGGCATCCAGAGATGGCAGCAGATTGGCACCCACCTTCAGCCTGAAGGAGACTGAGGAGAGACCTCATTGCATTCTACCACTTCCTCACAAAGAGAAGAGGAGGGGCAGACACTGATCTCTTCTCTGTGGTGACCACTGACAGGACCTGAGGGAATGGCCTGAAGTTGTATCAGGAGAGGTTTAGATTGGGTATCAGGAAAAGGTTTTTCACCCAGAGGGTGGTTGGGCACTAGAACAGGCTACCCAGGGAAACGGTCACAGCACCAAGCCTGACAAGAGTTCAAGAAGCATTTGGACAATGCTCTCAGGCCCACGATGTGACTCTTGGGGTGTCCTATGCAGGGCCAGGAGTTGGACTTTGATGATCTTTGTGGGTCCCTTCCAACTCAGCTTATTCTATGATTCCGTGATTCTCCACACCCCTTTCACAGACACCCCCGGCCCTGAGCCAGCAGGGTGGTCCCCTCCGAGCATCCACCACCCACAACCCC
>VZRN01005383.1:517953-620757 GCA_013397935.1 Dasyornis broadbenti
TTTTTAGGACAGAGTGGGCTTGCTGCATTTATGTGGGAGCAACCAAAGAGGCTGAGCAATGGCTAATGCCTCCAGGCAGTACTGTGACTTTGGCAGTGTTATAGAGAAGCTTGGGTTGTAGCACATTTTTGGTATTGGAGGGTAGATCAGGGAAGTTCAGGTATGTGAAGCATTTGTGAAGTTGAATACTGAAGGTGATCAGCAGAAAGGATATATTAGTGTTGATGTCTCTGTCCACTTTGCAGTTCTGGCTGCTGCTAGACTGTACTTCTGGGTCAGAGCTGGGCATGTGATTTAGAAAGGGATCATCTAGAGGATAAATGATGGTGTGCTTTGGGGGAAGATGCTTCTGGGGCCCCTTATTTTCCCTGTAAGAGTAGGTGCAGTTGCACTAAGGGGGTCGTAAGTGTATAGCAGCAATGGTACTCCTCCACACTGCAGACTCTTTTCTCATTTCCCCCCACACCTCTGTGTGTGTTGCTAGATCTTGCATAGAGTCTGTAAATCTCTCCTGTAACGTTTCAAGGTTTAAAAAGTTTTTTTGAAGTGTTTTTGAGAGGGGACGGGGGAAATTAGTTTACAACATTAGTTGTCCTCTGCTGCAAAAGCACTCTGTATGAGACAGATGCTTCTCAGGCTGTTCTGAGAGAGGTGCAAGATTTTTGACACCTAAATTAATTGAATTCAGCATGTATCAGTGAGGGGTGACTCATTAGCATGAACACTGTGCATAATATATGGTTTCACTGTAAATTTCCAGTTTTACTTAGGGAAACAAAGGCTTTTCTTTGTTGCACCTCTGGATCTTTGGCCCCCTCAAGGAGTTAATTGTAACATTGTTTGAAAGGTCTTGCTCTGATCTTAATGCAAATTAATGGAAGTGGAAAAAATGATTGTATTGTTGTTTACTGTGGTTTGCACAAATCTCACTATAAATCAATGGGGAAGATTATCCTAATCTGTTTCCCACATTTAAACCTAAAGGTTGTATTGTGTATTAAAACACAGTTGCAATAAAATTGTTGAGGCCAAAGATTGCCACCACTTCAATATATCTTTTTTCTATAACTAGATAGGTTTACTACCAACCTAAAGATGTTTTTTGTGGCTCATGTTCCTCAAGGCCGTTTCTTGACATTAAGCTAAAGGAAGATGAGATAGAGGACTAGATATTTAATTTTGGAGCTAATGGTTAAAATCACGTGATCAGCATTAGCTGTTGAGAATCCCTGGAGTTAAGCACTTATCTGCTGCTAACTTAATGCAGCTATAAAATGACATCGCTCAGTATTTATTGCCACATTTGTTCTGAAAGCGGAGAAATGCCACTATTAGTAGAGATTGTTTCTTGTTAATACCTGTGATTCATTGCAGAAATATTGTTTTGAAGTGTCCTGATGCTCCCTGGTGAATTTCTAGTAGTCACTTCCTATCTTGTGAAACAGAAGAGTATTAATGGCGCTTCCTTTATCCCCCCTCTGGCAAATGAGCAGTTGTCATAAAGCTCTGCTGAATCAGGATACTGACCTCTTTTTGCATCAATTCCAATAATTACGCCTTTTGAGAGGGGACTTCCTCCTTTAAACAGTGACAAAAAAAGGCAGCCCTCAGTACTTCATGCATTTTTATCTCCACAGTTGAAGGATTATGGGAATTATGATGCATGAACTGTAATCTTAATATTTGTGCTGAACTATTTCTTATGGAAAAAATACAGATGTGAGAAATGCTAAACTTGGGAATGCTGTTTTTGTGTGCTTAAGCATGCTTCTTTAATCATGCTAAGGATTTGCGCTTCACATTCAATGTATAAAATGCACTTATGTAGGAGGTGAAGTGTCTTGTGGGAAAAATAAATTGTCTTCTGACAGAAACACTTCTTCCTGTCTCACAAGGGGGAGAATAACTTATTAGAAGTGCTTGCAAAACTTGTTAATTAGACTGTACTACAGGTTCCTCAGACAAGAGAGTCCAGCTTAGCAGCTGCTCCGTATTTGTACCTACAAGGGGTTTTCATCTCTCCCACAGCCTTGTAGTCAAGCACTTTGTCTTCCTTGGGAGCCATAATAAATCTTTAGTCCATAGGAGCCAAAAATGCTGAGGGAGTGGGAAGGGGAAAGACAGCCTACAGCAGACAATTCTTTGGCAATCTGTATGTGAGGAAAGAGTTCTTGTTTTCAATTCCCTGTGCACAGGATTTATTTATACTTCATTAACTGGTCTAATTAAACAGTTTACTTTTTTTAGTCAAAGTATATTTAAGTTATAAAATAAGAAGTCCTGTTAAGTTTTGGATTTTGTGGGATATTGTATAATGTTTCACATCTTTGAAGTTTCTTTACATTGTTTTGTTTTTCATGAAAGTTTGAGGGTTTTTTGGTTTGTGGTTTTTTTGTTGTTTTTTTGGTTGGTTTTTTTTTTTTTNATGTAAAGAAAGCCAGATAAGTAATTGTATTTGTCTTGTCTATACCCTGGCATTTCTGGTCTTTGCAGTTCTCGTCATCCTTGATGTTACTAGAGGATAATTTAGGAGACTATTGGCCTCTTGGTGAGGTTCAGGCTCCTTTCCAGTGCAGGTTATGACAGCTGTTGGGGAATTTAAGTGCTTTCTCCAAAGTTTGGGTAGGTGTAGCAGAAATAAAGTGGTATGCTTCTCTCAGAGCAATCTGAAATAACTCCTTGTTTTTGATTGTTAAGGTTTTTTCTTTCGTTTGGTTGGTTTTGAGTTTTGTTTTTGTTTTGTTTGTTTTTGTTGGGGTTTTTTGGCTTTTTTTTTTTTTTGTGCTATTTTACAAATACTCCATTCCACCCTGGAAAAAGCCAAGAAATTTTCACCTAGGTCACTGAGTGTAAAGGTTCTGCAAATTGTGTTTTCCTTTTTTCATTTGGCTTGCTAAAGAACGAAACAAAATGCTTCAAGCCCATTCTCCTTGTGATTAAATGCAAGAATTTTTGAATGAAATCCCTCGTTCATATACTTGGAAGCAGTCAGGGTTCTGACATGGCTTGAAAATGACTGCTTAATTAGACTTAGAGTAATTTAATTTGATTTTTTTTTTAACAACCTACAGAATTACCTCATCCAGATCACCTGCTGCTACCTATTGGAGGGGTGTGGCCTGTGTGAAATGTGTTTGCATGTATATAGTATATGAAATTTTTTTGTTTGGGTTTCTTTAAAGAAACGTACTTGAATTTGTCTTAAATGGCTGTCAGATAAATATGGGGTTGAACTAAATAACATGTTTAGTTAGCACTAATTGCTTTTCCTGAATGGTACTTAGGGTTGCATATTGTGGAAGCATTCATATATATATATGTATGTATTCTACAAAGTGTGTACTGTGTAGTTGGGTTTTTAAAACTCGTTTTAGAGTGAACATGTAGAACATACCAACTTGCCTTTTAATAATGAAATGTACTTGTGTGAAACAATTGAATCTCGCTTTGGTTATCAAACTGTAATCTACTGTTTCTGAAGAGTGATGTGAAACACAGTGACCCTGCATGACCTATTTGAATTTATGCTCCAGCCCCCATTTCAGTTATTTATTTATCTGACTAGACTTGTAAAATTTTTCCTACTTTTTTTCCTAGGGTGGAGAGAGGAAGTTTATACAGCTGAACATCCTTGACTTTAAACTGTTCCTTCAGAAAGTATTTGTATAGCAGCTAAAACTTGTAGATGAAAGCAACTCACTGTTTCAGTAAGCTTACTGTAGAACTAGAAATGTGGAACATTTTTACCTAGGTGCATTTGCCAATCCAGATGTTTCTCTGTCATTAAGTTTTTCTGCTGTGCTCTAGAAAAAAGTACAAATTAGCCATGCTGTTTTAATGTGCTGTTCGCTGTTATGTTACATTGGCAATGTGTGCTATCATTGAAGCTTTCTGTAGGTAATGTTGCTCTAGACACTCACTTTTCTCTGTGAGAGTCTGCAGCTTGTCTGTTACGTTAGTTTCATGTGTTTGTCCAACTGCTGCTTTCTTTCACGTGAATGGGAGGAAGGGGGATCATGACTGTGATAGTGCACTGCCAAGTTACAAGCAGCTATGGTTCTTCAGAATTCACATACAGTTCCTTACGGGGAAGAATCCAAAACAATTCTTCCAGCAGTAACCTCTGTCTTACTGAGGCAATTCTGTCTGCTGTGTTACTTTGGGCTGTCCAAGTATGTGTCCTGCATGGTTTAAGTACAATTTTGAGTTTGGTTAGTGGTTAGACTTGTGCATACAGTAGTGGTGGTACTTCTGCTACTCAGTGCAGACCTGTGCTGATGGGTCCGTGAAGTTCTAATGAATGACTTTGCATGCTTAATTGTGATTTTGCCACTTTACAAATGGCTGTCTTGATGATAATATTAAAATTGGCAGTGGTCAGAGAACTCTGGTCATGTTATGAACATGTTGGTGATCTGTTTATGTGGAGATGTAGTTAGTATAACATGATACACAGCTGAGTTTTTGGTAGAGGTTTGTTCTGTTCTTCTGTGGTCAGATTGAGGCTTACTTCTAAGTTTACTGAAAGAGTTAGAAAGTTTCCCTTAGGTGACTGTTAATCTATTTGGAGCTTGAGGGCTAAATCCTCAAAAGGTGATAGAGGTATGCAAATTAATTTCTGACTTGCCTGCCAGTGAACAGAACAGTATCAAGTTGGAATCTTACTTTCTTTCTTTTTTGTTTAGATTTTGAAGAAGAATAAAAAGCCCCTCAGAAGTTTGGAAGGTTGAATGTGATCACCATGAAGAGCTTAAAAGCAAAGTTCAGGAAGAGTGATGTAAGTATTTCTGCTTAGTTTGACGGCTGGTTTTCATGCTGGAAACAAGTTCTTCACTCCCACCTTGATAAGCTTGTAGGTTAATGAATTACAGAGAAGAAAATCTATTTCCAAGCACAAAGGCAACAGCTGAGTACAATAAGGAGTAGGCTGTTTCTATTTGTAGAGCTGTTCTCTGTTATGCAAATGAACAGTATTTTACTACCTTGGTCCCCATAACTGAATCACACACATGTCTGTGGGGTCTGCAGAACTTCTGTTAGATTGTGCTGGTGCCCAAATTGAAACTTTGTTCCAGGTTTAGGATTAACCCTAGTAAGGACTTTACTACCCAGTCATATTTCTGTCTAAGCCTAATACTGTTCTTATCTGTGTGGTGTTTGAGCACTTTAACGTAATGTCTCCCCAGTCTGTGGCAGGGTTTCTTTGTCAGCAAGAATACAGGAACCAGCTGAGCAATTAAGGCAGCTGTGGTTTATCAGTTCTAGTGTTACAGGAGGGGTGGATATGAGGCTGGAGCAGTGAGGAAGGAAGAAATGTGGAGTTTTTTAGGAGAATCTTCAGAACAGCATTTAGGGAGACCTGAGGCTGCACATCATCTTGCTCGCAGTAGAAGTGTCAGTGGAGACCCAAACTTCTTCATGTGTAGTAAACAACATTTCCCTTGGAGCAGTGTAACTACTATAGTCCAGTTCTGTTCTTGTCCTTCTGTTCCTACTACTCCTCATTCCACGTTTTTGTGCTGCTAGTAAGAAGTCTGTGAAATGGGTGACTTTGTGTTTAATTGACTTTCCATATTGTGTGGAATTTGTAACAAATCTTCATGATCTGTGAAGAATGTAGCATTTCATTCTTCATCCTAAATCTTCATGCTGTTTCAAAAGAAGTGATGTATTGTTTGCCATGGCCTGATTTGCATGGGGTCCTGGAGGAGCCACATCAGATGAAGATGTTTAGGTTTGAAAATGGAGCTTCTTAAGTTCTGATGTTCAGGAATAAAATTACACAGTGCACTCAGTGTGTGTTTTGATGTGAAGATGATCTCATGACACACCATTAGCGTGGTGTGTCTTTGGCCAGCCTGTAATGCACATCTGTAGCAGTGAAGAAGGTAGAGTTACTGTTGTGGGGTAACCTCCAGATGTGCTGATTACTGCTCAGAAAGTCTTTTGAGCTGCAGGTTAGTATTTGGTGCAGCTGCTGAATTGGCATCCTTGCAGCAGCACTGGTGGATGTTTTACTCCTTCAGTTTAGCAAGAGGTATTTCTTAAAAGACTACCTCTATAAAAAAGGTTAAATATGTGTCTTGGTTTGGAAGACAGGCATTTGCTAAGGCAGGTGGAAAACTGCCTTCGAGGATATGACCCTCCCTCCGAATTGTTGTAAGGTCGAAATCAAAGGCTCTCAGGCAGAGATATGGGAAAAGGAATAACAGTTTTTACTCGTATCTATAACGAGGGAACAAGCAACAATAACAGTAGCAACAACAAATAAACCAACCAGATACCCGGTGGCAGCTTTCTCTAAGCAGCCAGACACCGCCCCTCCCCTTTGGTACGTTACGGTCACGGCTGGCAGGGGTGCTGTGACGTGAGCTCAGGTCCTCGGTGATGGCAGACGGAGCAGAGGGCGAGGCGGCCGCACGGCGAGCAGAGCTGTAGCAGGGAATCCCAGGGCAGCAAACCGGGCGGCAGAGCCCGTCCACTCGAGCCGGCGAACAAAAGGGCAGCAGAGACTTCAGCAAGGAAGAAAAAACCCAGCAGCGCTGAGCTCCCGCGGCAGCAGCGAAGGGAAAAGAAGAAAACAGCAGCTGTCTCCTCCAAGTCCCAGGGACAAGTGTGTCTCTGCCCACGGCCAGCCACCTTTTTCTTCTCTCGCCACACCTGGCTATGTTTTTAGTCTCTTAAGTTCGTCTTTGTCCCTTAGGTACTCAGTCGTTATCTCTTAAGTACCCAATCGTTGTCTCTTAAGTACCGTCGTTAAGGCTCGTTAAAGTCTCTCTAGCCACAGGATGGAAAAATTCCCAACCTCCAACAATATGCCATCTAACCTTTGCTTTCTAGAATATCTACAATATTCCAGAAATATTCTAATTTTGGGTGCAGAGGGAAACACTTTGAACTACTTAAGCACTATTTGGTTTTGCTGGTCACCAGACTAAAACAGCCAGTGGCACAGTGTCTTGTGCCACTACACAACAAATAAAAATAGTATCATGAGTCTCTGGTGTCCCATCTAACTGAACTTGCCTTTCACTTTAGAACTACTGGAGCTTCGTGGTCAGGTGTTGTTGCTCCTGTTGCAATGAGCAGCAGCAATTGCTATTTTGAGTTCACCCACCACTAAAACCTTTAATAGGCATCTGTTTGAGTAATGAGAGTAGGCCATTGGCTGATACACGAACACACTTGGAAGTTAGGTGTGCCCATGTGTTA
The DNA here is from genome assembly GCA_013397935.1 of Dasyornis broadbenti. NCBI lineage: Eukaryota > Metazoa > Chordata > Aves > Passeriformes > Dasyornithidae > Dasyornis > Dasyornis broadbenti. Next base: position 525,166 of record VZRN01005383.1, read on the forward strand.
GGATGACTTCATTCACACTTTGATGCTGCTTGGCTGGGCTGCTGCTCTAGAGCAAAGGCTAAGTGACGTGTGATGAAACCTGACCTTGCTGCAGCGACTCCAGCCGCTGTCATAAATCGCACTGGTTCTGTTATTCCTTACTTATCTAGCCTTGGTAGCTTGTGTATGCCTCTCCCAAAATCAAGGGCAATCTGAACATAATTGCTGTTTTGATATTACTGCTGTCTACTGGCTGGAGACAAGGTTGACCACAAAGGATTTTTCAGATACCTAAAATTTAGATATGCAGCTCTAAGAGCAGAACAGTCTACATCCATGACAGTCTGGTTTCCTCTGTTTTGAAGCCAAGCCTTAAGGGCATAATTCAAGGCAACCAACAGGAGCTGTTCTATATTTTGTGCAAGATAAGTGAGGAAAATTATCCTTCTCTTCAATTTCCAGAAGCTGCTCTTAGTTATAGTTTTTGAGGAGGGGAAAAAGGATGTCTTTTTAATTGGAATTAGTTATATTTATATCTCAGTTTATAAGATGTAGTAACTGTTCTCGGATTGGGTATGAAGGTAAAGTCAGAAGAGATGGACTGACTATTTTTCTCATTCCTTTAATAAAAGAAATCTTAAGTGTATTGTATTTTAGAACTGAAGATGTCTTGGGATAAGGAACAGTACTCTTCTCCGTAACCTCATTGTTAGTATTAAAAAATAAAGAGTGGGAAGAGTAGGAAGTAAGTCTTCAAGGTGTGTGTGAGAAGTAGGAATTACAAACACTTCTCCAGCAGTAGGGGTGATAACATTAAACTCTGTGCTGGAATGTAGACCATGAAGGAAATTTCACTGATATATTGAAGCTCTCTAGATTTTTCTGGAGTGGCTGAATTGAAAGTATAACTGCTGATATTAAAGTATATTTCTTAAGGGTCCCTGCCAGAGGGCATTGCTTTGGTGCTTGAGTGACACCAGTCTTGATGCTTGTGAAAGAGATGGCCCTGCTCCTTCTTTTTTCCCATCTGCTTTTCTCATTTTGAGGGTATCTGACCCTTCAGTGAGCCAGTTCAAGGACAAGGAGTGATGGAAAATTACTTTGTGGGGTGTGTGTCAGCTGGGTAACTCTCTGCTCTGTTACTGTAGGGTCAGCTCTGAGAGGAATGGTGGAGGTATGAGGAGCAGCAGGACATCCCTTCCTGCAGTTGGTGGTTGGCTTAGTTGCATTGTCCAATCACATCCTGAGAATATTGACCCAAAAAGCACAAGGGTGGGCATGCCAGCAAAGGAGTTGCAGGAGCACACAAGTAAATAAGGCTGCTAATTCAAATATTCAGCAGAATTGATATGGTCCACAGCTGAGAGCTAAGAGTATGACTCTTAGACAGAAGAGAGACTCCTCACTTCATGCTTTTGCTGTATGCCTGTATCTCACCTGATTTACTCTGTGTGAAGCCAGCTCCATTAACTGGAGAATCCTTTGTCCTTGACACACTTAATCGCTGTGAAATCCTTCCTGGGGGTGACTGTTGCCATGTGAACATGTGTATTTGGAGAGAAGGAATGAGATTTATCGCTCTGTCACAAATGACTATTGTCGAAGTGTGATGTGTAGTCGCAGGAGTATGCTTGTAGACTGGGAATCTGTGAGCAGGGTGCTTGGGTGGGAGCTAATGCCAAGACTGGAAGCTAGGCAGTGGACATGCACGCTTAAAGAATGTGTAGACAGCAGAAATTGCAATCATGTCTTGACAAAGCAACAAGTCTCTTCTGTTTGAGAACCTGTGTTTTCTCCACTCTCCTCATCTCTTGCTCCTCATTATCAAACTCAAAACCTACCATTAAACGCATAAAAGCTGACCACCTAAAAGGATGACCATTTTAATCGTTGCTAGAGGCTACCACATGAGGCTAATACTTGAAAAAGTTGCTGGTATAGTAATACCTGGAGCTATAACTTCAGAGCTGAATTTTTTTATGAACAGTCCATAGTTTATTTGCACAATGGAACATGAATGTCTCTACTCAGTAATCGAGAAGTTCTTCACTGTTTCTGCTTAGAAAAGCAGATTTTTGAAAAACAGTAATTAAAACAAAGGTATAGCTACTGTTGTCTTACTATAGGCTTCTAATATTTGAGACTGGAATGTTTTCTGTAGTAAGTAGTCAGTTTGTGGCCTGACTTCAAAAGCATCTAGAATCTTAAACAGTGGCCAAGTGATTTTCAAATGTGTGAACATTGAGCCTGTCTAAACACGTTTTGCCTGTTTCTTGAAGATGACAAGATGCTTGTCAACATTTTTAGGCACCTACACATTTAAATATCTAGCTCTTTGATACCGAGATGATGTAGATGTGTAAGTGATTAATTCAGGTAGATTGGCTTTTAACCATAATCCTGGTTATCCTAGAAAAGGCATATTGTGTGAAAACTCTGATAGTCTAGATTGTTTTCATTCTCTTAAATCTGTATGTGAAAACTGAAAAATTTTAGGACCTTTTTCTGTGAGTATTGAGGATCTGAAAAACACATACTGCAATTTGACAGCACACCCTTTTTCTTTCAATTGCTATCTTGTCAAATGGACAAGAAGATTAGAATTGTGATTTGTTTCCGCATATCTTCAATACTGAATAATTTAAATAGTAGAATCTCTTTTAAAATTGAAAATTGACTGTGCAGTTTAGCAACAAAAGGTACCTATTATCAGAAGCAGAGCCAAGACAGGCTGGGATTCCCCAATGATAATTACCAGCTCTAGCTTCTGGTATTTCTGGAAATACTTATTTGTTGTACTATTATGTGGGGGTTGAGATGTTTGCAGTTCTAATGAACATTTCTGCTTTTTAGACTTTGCTGTAGTAATTGTTCCTTAAATCTCAAAATTATGAGGCAGTTCGGTATGTTGTAGTGTAAAATCTCTGTCTTAATGTAGGCACTATGCTGATTAAGGCTTGGCAATTCTTTTTAATACCAAATGTTCTATGTAGTCAGTTTCCATTTAGCAATTTTTAAAGTATAAAAAGCTAAGCTACTTGGTGTCTGGAATGGAAAGATTGCTGGGATACATTTAATTGAAATCTTGTGTTCTTGTGTGCTTTGGGCTGAATGTGTGGGGGAACAAAACTTGGGTGGGGCAACTTAAAAGTAATAATGAAGGATCTCCTGCAAACAGCCCTTAAATTGCTGTGTCCACCGAAAGCTACAATCGACCTGAAAAGCTGCATGTGCTTGAAATTTGCAGTATCTACTTTGTACATATATACAATACTTTCTTTCAGGATAATTGTGACCAAAAAAACCCCACATACCAAGTTCACTCTGGCAAAAAAGTGAAATGGCAGTGTTGTTTGACCATTGTACACAATTATTTAGGAAATGGCAGTGTTGTTTGACCATTGTACACAATTATTTAGGAAATGAACTACTGAAGCTTTCTTTTATTTCAGTGTCCTGCTTTTATTGTGTGTTGGGGTGAATCTGCCTGAATCATATCATCATGAGTGCAGCTTTTGCTCAGTTTACCGTGTTCTGCAGTAGTGATCTTTGATTCCGCTATACAGTGTGTAATGGAAGGCTTTATCTCTGGAGTGTATGCATTGCCCTCAAGCACCTCTCCTTGGGAACAGAAAATTGAACCTTCTCTCCCTCTTGAAACAGGTGCTGTGCCTCCTGATTCTCCCTCCCTCTGTTAGGGGCCAAGATTTCTACCTTCTACCCTTTTTTCTGCTATTTGCCTTCATGCCTCCAGTTCTGGACAGTGTATGCCTGTGCTCTACCCAGCTTGCTCTCCCAGTTTGAATGCTTTGTCCCTGAAAGAAATTAAACATGTTCTGAGTATATTAGAGTAAGACCTGCTGCCTGTTCCAGTCAGTCCAGCGTTAACCTCCTGCCATCAAGTTATATATTTTCTCTATTATTGACAATAGGAATGTCCTCAGAGTACTTACAAAATTATCTTATTCAAGTGAACTGTAATTCTGGTGCACTGGAGCCCCTTGTGAGGGGGCCAATATCAGCCCATAACTTATGCAGCATCTCTTTTGATGGTGGAAAGAAAATGTAGTGGAGAAGACAAGTGATGACTGACAGATGAAGGTATGGGAAAAGAGAACAGAAGCAAAAAGGTCTGAAAGGAAGGAGAAAGGAAGGACATTTGAAGGGTCAGAGTTACTATTTTGGTAACTATTCTGTGAGAAGAAGATACTGGGTTCCTGTGGGTTGCCTGTTGTTCATCTGGCTCTGGATGGGAAAGTACAAAAAGTGTTTAAGGCTAAATATCTTGCAGATATTCTGTAAATAACCTGCAGCATCTCCAAATGTTTGAGACAGAAAGGAAGGGGAATTGGTTAAATGAGAACTGTGCTGTGTTGTTTGGAATTACAGTAGACCAACCTGGGTTGGAGTTAGCTTACTTTGAATAAACACATGGTTATTTCCTTAAACAGGATTATGAAATGGGAGTGAGTAGGAAGAAGGAAGGCAAATTGGCATATACAAACTGGAAAAAACTTGTATTTTTAAAAATATTGGTAACAAGAAAGGAATCTTTTTGTGTAGAAACATTTCTTTTGTGTCCCTTTAAAGAGAGCACAAAATTTCAAAGGCCTGCATTTGGAAGAGTTGGGAAAAAGCAATTGTATTTTTTTCATTTATTTGTTTATCTTTGGTAAGATTTAAATGTAAAGTAAAATAAATTTTAAAATTATAAATGAGCAGTCTGTGTGTTCCTGTTGTGGTACACTATATCCCCTCTTCCTTTTTGGCACTGCTCGTGCCTGATCTGATATGTCCAGCTGTCGAAGTTGTCTGTTAAGACTCATGCAAAGGAGAGGATTTAAGGAATGGCCCAGTCTTTGTGTTTGGAGGCTTTTGTCTTGTTTTTGTTGTTAGTAAAGACAATGCTGTGAGTATCTGCGGTATTATCTAGTGAATATAACACCCATATGCTTTATTTTAGTGGAGATTTGAGCCTTTTCATTCTATACTTATATTTTGATAGGCTGTGAGTGATACAAGCAGACAACAAATGCTCAGGAGTTAGGCTGGAAGAGATGTATTATTTACCTTATTCCAGCAATGCGTTCTAGTGCTGTTCTTCCAGAAGCTGTTCTGTTTGTGTGGAGTCTGGGCAAATATCCAGTATTAGGGACATGTCCAGCCCTTTTCTGCTTCTTTGCACATTGTCACACTTGAGGTGTGCTGAATATATGTCTCATACGTGTTCTGAACATCTCTTAAGCTAAAACATAGAATAGAATCAGGGTGTTGGGGACCATTCTTCCCAGGAAATGGGAAGTGTGGACTTCTGTAGCTGTTCTGACATCCAAAAAGCTATGAATTGAGTTGGTTTTCCTACTTCAAGACCTAAATGATCTAGACAAAGCTGCAGCCTTAAGTTTTAAAAAACACTGTGAAGATTGTGCTGGCAAACAAAAAAAAAAAGCTATCATAGTTGAATGTCTTTTAACTACAGCTTCAAGATGTCTCAATTTCTTAGACTCACAGTTTATGTCCACATTTATTGTTACCACAGGTACTATCTATTCCTGTATTTAGGTTGTTATGTGGACTCCGTATTTACCTTGAAGTATTTTGAGGTAGAAACTCTTTAAGTGGTGTTCTTGTTCCACCTGACACTAGTGCTACTTTGTACTACTTGGATTTTGAGAGGTGGCATAACACAATTAGCAAAATGTAATCTGAAACTCCATCTAAATTTAATCCTGTGTAGCTGTGTGAGGATTCTCATTCCCCAGATATACTGCTTGTGTATGTCTCAGATGAAATACAGAGCTAACTGTCCAGAACACTTGCATTGACTTGATTACAATGATAGAAGCAAAGGTATTTTAATAACTTTGCAAATGTTGTGGTTACCAGTGCGTATGTATGTATCTGACATACCTGTGTGGCTCAGTTCATGGGTGCATACCTCTTTTCTTTCATCTTTGCGTCTTTGCTGTGTGTGGTGTATTGTGATTTCTTATTAATCTTGTAAACTTGGGCAACCTGTCTGCTTATCCAGAGCCTGAAACAGGACCCTTTGAAGTGAGAAGAAAAACTTCTTCAGTCTGCTTGGCTGAGCATTGAATCAAGAATGAAAACCAAAATGCCGCCTCCATGGATGCATATGGTGGGCTCCAGTGAAGCATGGATATACCCTCAGTCTAGCATGGAAATACACATGGATATTGAGGTTGCTCAGAATGGCAGGTTATCCAACAGTGGCTTATTTTTGGGATCTAGGGTAGGATGAGTTTTTGTTCTGTTCCTCCTGCTTTTTTTTCCTTTGAGGTATGATTGCATATGATATGATTCTGTTTGGCAGGAGCAATGGCAACCCATTACATCTAGTTTCAATCTACCCTCTTCTAGTTTCAAATCATTACCCTTTGTCTTAGTGCCACAGATCTGAAGAAAAGGTCCCTCTCCATTGTTCTTTACTAGCCCCCTTAAAGTATAAATACAATAAACTACTCTGGTGCCTTCTCCATGCTGAGCAACCCCAGCTCTCTCAGCTTTTCCTCAGAGCACAGGTGCTCCATCCCTCTGATATTCTTGGTGGCCTCCTCTGGACTCACTCCAGCAGGTCCATGTCCTTCCCATGCCGGGACCCCAGAGCTGGATGCAGTGCTCCAGGTGGGTCTCACCAGAGCAGAGGGGCAGAATTCCCTCCCTCCCCTGCTGCTCACAGGGCTCTGGATGCAGCCCAGGACACCTTTGACTCTCTGGGCTGTGAGTGCCATGGCCAGGGCATGTCCAGCCTCTCACCCACCAGCACCCCCAAGTCCTTCTGGGCAGGGCCGCTCTTGGTCTGTTCATGCCCAGCCTGGGCTGATACCGGGGGTTGCCCTGACCCAGGTGCAGCACCAGCACTTGGCCTTCTGAACTTCACAAGGTTCCCACAGACCCACTTCTTGAGCATCTCCAGGTCCCTCTGTATGGCATCAGGTCAAATACACCTCTCAGCCTGGTGTCGTCTGCAAATATGCTGAGAGTGTACTGGATCTCACTGGCTGTGTCACAGATGAAGACATTGAGCAGTAGTGGTTCCAGCAGAGACCTCTGAGGTCACCACTCATCACCGATCTCCATCTGGACGTTGAGACTTTGGTGACTAACTCCTGGATGTGGCCGTCCAGCTGGTTTGTTATCCACCAAACAGTCTATCAAATCTGTGTATCACCAATTCAGAGGGCAGGATGTTGGGAGAAGCCATGTGTTGATCACGTTGTTGCTATGTGCTTATCAGGGGAAGAAGGAGGACACTTTTCTTTAACTCCTTCAGCTGTGGCAATGGGAACCTGAGCAGCATATCACATGCTTATGCCTTACATTGTTGAGAAGGACTGCAAGTTCAGGCTGTCTTGGAGTATATTACTGGCGCAGGAATAGCATACTTCAGCATGGGATTTTTGTGGATTTCTTTTTGACCACCCAGTTGTAGTCCTGTCCCACTTGGTATAAAACAGCCTGTTGCTGTCTAATTTTGCTGGATTTGTCTCATGACTGTCTCCTGTCCTGCGTCAAAATGTGATAAGGGCATCAGGCAGCAGGTGTGCATCCCTGAAGCCCTGGTGTTGCAAACATTGCTGTGCATGTGAAGTGCTGCACAGCAAGAAGCTGCCCTAGGCTTCGTGTTGGGCAGCAGTTTTTTTTTTCCAGTAGTGAATACCACTTCTTAATGCACATGTTGTTTGCTTGTAAACTTGGAGTTGCTCAGTGTGTTTTGGTTTTGTTATTCGTAGTGTAGGTTCCTTGTGTGCAAGCCAGGTCTCGCTTCAGCTGGATTGCTGTGCTGGTTATTTAGCATGTTGTGCACTCAGGAGGAGGGTTGTATTATCCATGTGTTTGTGAGGAACATTAGCTCAGGTTAATATCACAGCAAAAAATTCTTCAGAGTTTCTGGTGGTGATGAACTGCAGCTATCTCCAATTACTCAGATGATGGTAAGATGCATGAGGTCATATGTAGGCTATTGGTTTTTTACATTTGTGAGTAATTTTGCTTTCTTTAGAGGGTCATTTAAGGGAAAAAATATAATTCAGATTAATTTATATCGCTTGCTGAACTGTGATACAGGGAGTGGGACAGGACAAACATGAACAGTGTATGAGGAAAATGGCTGCAGGTAAGTTTCTTCTGTTGAAGGGTGACCACTGGTTTCTGTTAAATTGCCTAGGATTTGGGGATAATGTATGGCATGTTCTTTCTCATTTTTAAATGTGAATGCTTACTCATTCATTACACATGAGCTGGTAAACACCAAAGTTTCTTTATTATTTTCTTCTTTTAATGTAGGCCAGCTGGGGGATCATGGGTCCCCTCTCTGGCCATAGAACCTTACATCCCGACTTTTCTCATTCACTCTGTCTTTGCATAGTTTTGAGTAAACGAGCAACTGCTGTTTCACCCTGTAAAATACACAGTATCTACTTCACTTAAGTGCTGAAGGGAAGGCACCCAGTCCAATTTGAGAATTTCTAATGCAAAATGGAAGAACATGAAGTAAGTGTTCTTCAGAGACCAGGAAGGCAAGTTTAGTAAATTAAATTGTAGCTGAAACGTACTTGTCATTTTTAATGTTTTACTTCTGCTAGCATAAGAATGTAATTATTATGCCATGGAACTCCATACAAGGGCGTTTCCATGCCTGGAATTTAGATTTATAATCTACTTCATCCTACTTCCAGCCCCAATGTATCATGATATTTTTAGATGAAGATAAAGTCACTTTACAATTTATGCTAATACAAAATGCTAAGTTGCCAGTTTGCTGCAGTGGTGTCTCTGGTTGTGTCTGCCTATAAGCTAACAAGAATAAAGTCTGCTTTCTAGAAATTGTACATAAATATTACTTAACAACAAATTTCTTCCTGCGCTTTGGCAGTAGCAATTCTTCCGCTCATTCTCCTCTCCCGTCTCCTGGGTAACTACCATAGGTTTAATAACTGGGGGCAGAATTTTAATTTTCTTGATTTTCTTAAATTTATGTTTCTGTTTTTAACTCTAATAGTTTTTCTGTTGTTTGGGTCCCCTCCTCCCATCCTCCACTGGTCTGTAAATTACCTCAGCAGTGCTCAGTATCTTCAGTTTTATGAATGTAGGATGGTTTCAGCTCTGTACACACAGTGAACACTATTAGAAAATTGCATTCTTTGACATAAGAAAAACAAGCATGTATGTGGTAATGCACTGAAGGTGGCTGTAAACAAACTTAGTACAGTCTGATTTAGGAGTGGGGAAATGGATACTGTAAATCTTGCCATTGGAATCTACTTAAGCTGCTACTTGAAAAGCATGAGAACTGCCAATGCAGTGCAGAAAAGGAAGGAAAGGTCAGGAGATTGGAGAAAAAGGCTCAACCCCTCATCTTTCAATGTGATTTTTTGCAGCCTTGCGCAGGAGCTTGTTAACCTACTTTCACACTGTAAAAATAAGGGAGAGGTGTGGAAAAATATTTAAATGGGGTAGTTGTTGTGGATAGAATAGTAATTCCACAGTGCTCAAATACTGTGGAAACGTGGGGACCATGTAAATTCTCTTTAAGGAGAAACAAGCAGCTTCTACCATGCCCGGACTAGCTGCTTTGTGAGCTCCACATAGCTTGGGTCTCGCCAGACTATTCTGACTTTGGTTTGTCAGCTGGCAGTTGTGTAAACCTCTGTGTTTGAGTTGCCCTGTTTAAAATCAGTGGGTAGTTAGTGTTGCACACTGGCTGGAGATCAGACCTGCTTTGTAGGGCACTTGAGTTTGTCCCAAATCTGTGTAATAGGACTGCATGAGGGTTCCATCAGTAAGATTCAGAGGCGTGACTTTAAATATTGAAGCTGTAAGTGGCCCTGATGATAGTCTCTTTTAATGATCTTTTCTGAGAAGTTGAGACCTACGTTTAAGGTGACAAGGTGCTAAGAACTTTATAGGACCACATTTTTTACATTTTGGTACTTCAGACGTAGGATGACTCGCAGTTTTTGTCAATGCATGATCATGCTCTGACCTAGAAGATGTCTCCTCCTTCAGTTTACAGTGTGTGTGTGGGGATTTTGGATGAATTGTCAGTTTTCACACACAGCTGAAATGCATCTTCTTTTCAAGTATGTTTGAGTAACCCATAGTGATTAAGGAAAACAAGTAGGAAAGAATGTGATCTTGCTATATGCCATGATTGTAATGACCCACTCTTTGAAATAAATCAGTTGTTTGTCAGAAGACTCACGTCTGCATAAGCACACACCATTGCTGCAGACAGGAAGTGCCCTAGTCTGTTGACCTCGTCTCCCAGGGTAAAATCAAAAGTTCTCATTAAATTTAAAAAAACAACAAAATCAACAAAAAAATCCCCCAACTTGTCTTAGTGGAAGATGAAGGCAATAATATGTATAACCTCTTTCTTTTCTGTTGTTTATGAATGTGCAATCTGATATTTAAATTGCTTTTAAAACCTTTTTCGTGCAGCTGAAAGGAGTGAGGTCAGATATATTTTCTTAGGGTTATATTACACTCCACAAGGGTGAACAGGAAATGGTTTAAAATGCCAAGAAGCCCCTATTCCCTAACTAATTCCCTTGTCTTCTTTTAACCAGCTTTATTTCACATTGCATGCTTCAGCTGCTGTGAGCATTTCTGGGTTGAGTATTGGGGAAGGTTTCAGTGTGTTCTTAAGTTACATCATCCAAGTTCCTTTGCCTGCAATTTAAAGAAGAAAGCTCTGGATTCTTGTATTCAGAACCAAGTATGGTGAAACAGAGATCTTGCTATTCTATGCAAGGTCTATGCATTTCTGCTCTATTAGAAGTGGTACATGTGCCATCTTATTAGCACTATTAATGTGAGAAGAATATTCATCACAATTTCCAATTATTACCACCATTCTCAGGAATTTGCATGTGAATTTATGCAATACTATGCCCATTTATTGACTTTATTTCTCAAGTACTAATTCTTCTGTTTCTAGATAGGTTTTTTTTTTTTTCAAAGCAGCCTTTTTTTTTTGTCTTCAAGTCTAAGTATAGAAAATCGAAAAAACTTACATATTACCAAATCCATGCTCTCACAAACTCAACAACCCCCCATCCCCCCAAAACAACAAAACCCAAACCAAACCTAAAAAACCCCAGCGAAACCCCAAACATAGATGTAAGTGTTTCTATATCATACACTAACTGAAATGTTTAAGGCTGTTTATATCTCTTTGCTGATTTTGCTTCTCACCTAGAATATCCAGTTAAGTAACACAAAGGAACATTTTGTAGAAAAGAAATTTTGAAAGTAGGTGTTTCAAAGAGCTGCAGGGGAAGTAGCTTGTTTTCTGGAGATGCAGTGATTTGTACACAGCGTGAACTTGGGCTTCCTGCTATTCATAGGTGAGGAAAGTCCCTTCCTCTGTGGAGAAGGTTTCTTGCTCTAGACAAAGTCACCGCTTTCTGAGGCTTTGAGCAGATGTAGTGAAGGCTCTCCTAACGCCTGGTTTCTAGTCTAAAAGCTCATCAATCTTTTCATACCTGACCTGGCTGATTCTAGGGGTGCATTTGGTGGTTAGTTAATAGGGCAAATCTTGCAAACATTCGCAACGGTTGCCAGAGTGCTGCTACAATGAAACATGCAGGGCTTGACTAGAAATGTATTAAATTCCTTCAGAGAGTGTGTGTGATGTGGATTTTTTTATAGTCTTCTGTCTTCACGAGTCATTTCAAACACACGCATGCGAAGTGTAGGTTCCAAAACTAACCTACTGCTTATCTTATAATGTCCTTAAATAGTCGCATTAGGCATTATCCTGTGCTCTTTCAAACTTGGATATCAACCCAGGATGTCTAAAGCATGACAAAATTAGATAGGCTGACCAGCAGTGTTGGTACATGATCAGGAGTTTAAATTTACTAATCTCCAGCTCCTGTCCTGTTAGGAATATGCAGTTGTGGCTTCTGGACACAATGATTTGGCATTTCAGGGTTCAGCAGCTTTGCTGACCACCAGTCTTAGGTGATTTCTTGTAATACTGTTTGCAGAAGTCAGAAATATTTACACAACAGTAATTATTAAAGAGGACTAGGAGCTGTGGTTATGAAATCCATCACCCATAACAATAATTAACACTGAATGATTGTGTAGAAGACATGTAGTATGCTAAGAATCTACAATTTGGACTGAGTGCCTGCTACATGAGATCAAAACTGTGGTTGTTGAATACTGTAACTTATTAAACGTGGGGATGGGACCTTATAATGAAATTAGAGGATCTTCTCTAGTCTTTTTGACATTTGTAATTCTAGACTTAATTGGTTTTTCCGTGCAATTAATCTTCATCAAATGTGTGATCTGTTGCCGCTTGGGATTGGAAGGGAAGACTCAAAGTCACAGACCTGGTGTTATACCCCTCCCTCACCCTGCATTTCTCATCAGTCTTCTGTTTGTTCCTGAGCTCTTTTGGTAGGGGAAGATGCGAACAGAGGAGACAGCTTACTGGTTTTTTTCCTTCTTCAGGAGTACTGTGGCTAAGTCAGCCTGAAACCTTTGCTGGAATTTTAGCACTGCTTGCTTCCTGCAGGGGTGGGGAGGTCACTTCAGTCTCCCTTTGTGGGAAAAGGGTTAAGACATTTGAGATTGCCTACCACTGCTGAGCCCTGGAGAAAAGCTCTTGGTTGGAAGCAAAACAAACAAAAAAAACTAGAGGAAAAGAGAATAAGTCGATTGACATGGAGCCTGAGTTTTATTTGAAATAGAAAAATAGGAGCTTGCATTGACACAAGTCATCATCATTCATGTTCTGTTCCTTGTTTTCTCTTCAGCTGATAGTGGGTGGAGTTCAAAAGTATTTCAAGCTAAACTAACTTCAGAAGACACCAACTTGGGAATGAGTTACCATTGGCTGGGCCTCCATTGTCCTCCTGCAGCTTTGAGGATCTTTTTGGCGTTTCTTCATGTGGCATTTTCACACTGCCCTTGAGGCATTGTGTTTACCAATGGATCTTAGTGTTGTTCCTGCTATAATGAAAAGCATTGCTGCTAAGCCGTGCCTTCTTCCCTATTTCCATATCCCTTTGCTGTTCCCTGCAAGCTTTTTGTGTGTCTGTCTGTACCACAGAAAGCTCATACTGGGCCAGGATCTTGCTATGCTTAGAGCTGTTATTTTTATCTTCCCTTCTTGCCTTTCCAGTTTGAGGGGTTCTTCTTTTATGAAGTTTCATTCTAAAATGAGAGCCGCATTTCCCACTTGTAAAGTACCAAATGCAGATGATCATACCTTAAAAGAGACACCGTGCCTGTTTGTGCAGCAGTGGGTAAAACATAATTTGTGCTATGCAGACATGCCGAACATTAATACATTCCAATCACCCAAGCTGATGAAAGACACACATTATCTGTTTCTGGCAAGAATTATATTGCATCTAATTAGGCTCAACTTTAGAACATAGCATTTCATGAGGAAAGTTAATTACAATGCTCTTAGTCTTTGTTACAAGAAAGCAGTGGTGGGGAAAATCAGCAGTTGATGTTAATTTGTGTTCTCTTACTTAATGCCTAACTGTCTCAGTGTTGTAGTATGTAAGTTTGTCAGGACTGCCTCGCACAGCAGTTTCTGGGGAGAACATAATTTCAGCTGGTGAGAATGACAGAAAGAGAATCTTATTTCCAGTAGTGGAAAGCAGTGTAGTGTCCTTGCGGTTCTCCCTCCTCAATGACTCAATACAGAGAGTACTTTTAGGGAGTTAATCAGCTAATTTTTCTTTTTTTGTTTGCAAGGTGAGGGTTGGAGTTGCTGCCATTGGTGTTTAAAAGTACCAAATGCATTCTGTTTGTGATCTCTCTTACCTTCCTTCTTGATCCCCCAATTTAAACCTGCTTTCTGAGCAAAAAACTGTCCCTGATTTATGTTGCAGATATGACCACATACCCTGCAGAAGTTGTAAGAAAGTAAAGAGACCCATTTAGGAAACATCTTAAGAGCATTTGCAGTGCTTCTTGGCATTGGGCAAAATCAGTCTTAGATTCCTTGGATTTCTCAAAGTCCTTTGTGAGAAGCAAAAGTTGTGAAGTGTGGCCTCCCTGCATGGCTGTTTTTTACTCCTCCACTTTATCCCAGTATCTGTAGTTTTCCCACTCTAGACTTCAGTGTCTGCCTTTTCTGCTCTTTCTCTGGTATATGTGTGGAGGCAACTCTCTCCAGTGTCCCTGTTGTGCCTGCCAGGTGTCACACAGTGTCTGCTGGGGCTGTTCCAAATTGCTAAAGCAGGCAGTGCAGGTAGCTGTTTGGCATTTGACAGATCAAACACAACAGCTAAGCTCATGCTGCAGCATTTGGTGGAGGCACGGTACTATTCTTGTCAATATAATCAGTTTTTCATGAAACTTGCATGAGCTTATTTATCTTGGATTCTGCTTTCTAGCTTTTAGTGATCTTGGAGTAGGCATACTGGTATAGAATGGCAGCATAAATCTCCGGGGGGTGGGGAAGGAAATGAAATGGCACCAAATTAAATTTTATTTCTAGAGAAGCAATTCTGGAACAAGAACAGGACCCTCAAACATGTATGGCTGGGTTTACTAAAACCAGCCTTATCAAGGGATGAAAGTTTCTCTTGGTCACAAAGTAGAACTAACAATAAGCCACCAGCTGGGACCCATTTTTAAAGTTGACGATTTATGTTCAAGTATAAGGATGTGATTTCTTCCTGTGCTAAATAAACTTGTTAGGAGATCTGATTTCACTCTGTAAAATCATTGGAATTATAGAAGTAGTGTTGCATTGAACTTGTTTAATAAAGCTACTTAACATGGCTGTTCTGGAGACTGTCTGTTTTACCAAGCATCTGGCTATACTTACAATTTGAGAATAATTAAGGGTATACTGTTTTTCTCTAGTGCTTTGTGCAAGAGCACTTTCAACCCTGATGGAAATGTTAGGATAAACTGAACTCTGACACACATCTGCCTGCACTGTTTCTAATAAAATAAGTAGACCTCTGCCTTTTGCAACATTACAATTTTTTTCCTACCTGATATCATGTATGTTATGTTGATAGGATCATGCATGGTATGCTGATAGGTGTAACCTCTTGTCAAAGAATAGCCATATTCTGTCACTGTCATTGTTTTTAGGATATTACTGATACAATTTGCATCCTGTTTCTTGCTACTTTTACACTGTTGATTCAGACAAGAAGTGAAAGAGTATAGTGTATTTTGTCATGATCATAATTGTGCTTTATTGCGTGATATAAATTTTCCAACTTCACCCTTCAGAGGTGGATGTGTGCAGGAATGCTGTCTGCCTGGTGCCTGCTCTGTCCGGGTTGCTGCCTCCTCCAGCCTGTCAGGGTAGCTGAGGTTTCAGGGGAGGAAGGTGTTGAAATCCCTTGTCTCAGGAGACATTACCTGAAAATTGGCAGTCATTAGACTGTTTTCATGCAAAACCTGCATCTTCTGTACAGGAGATAAGCACAACATTCTCCCTGGCTTTCTCAGGAGCTTTTCCCATGAGCCTGCTACCTGGGCAAGGTGCTGTAACCTAGTGAGCAGTCAAGGTGTATTACTGTAGTAGCAAATCTGTCTGGCAGATTCTTGCACCTCAGATGAAACACAAGTGAGGAATGGACAGGTTCTGCAACACAGGTTCTGTGGTATAGCTTGGGAGATGCTCTTTCTGTGAGAATGAGCTCTTCATGGTTTTATTTGACTTTGCTTGGCTTCCCCTCTATCTTCTGAGATCAGCAAACAAGATGCACCACTGTAGGCTATTGACACTGATGTGGCACAGATGTAATGACTTCCATAATCTTTCTCTCTTAAGAACACACATGAATCTCAGTGCAAAAAAAGGATTGTTTGGAGTAGATGAACCCAAACAGTTGTGGGATTAGGTTTTTGAGACAATGAGATTTTGCCCTCTTCTGTGGGGAGTTGTTGGGACTTGTAGCAAAATGCATCAAACCACAGTCTGCATAGCTTTGAGGAATATAATGCATAGTTGTGATACCATCTCATTTGAGCTGTACTGTTTCTGCTGGTGGTGTTTCAATAGAGCAGTTGTTTTGTGAGTCTGGGATGCTCTCTGGAAGGATACAGAGCAAGTGATTGCCCATTAAGTCATCTGTGGCAGAGCAAAGACTACAGCAGGAAAGTATGCTGGAAAAGCAAATCTTGAAGACTTGCATTCAGTGGTGAAAACAGGATTTTGCAATGCTGCCCTTTGCAAAACACAGGCTGTCAGTGGCTTCTTCATTAGTATACTTAAATGCCTGATGCAGGACACTTTAAAGACCTTACTGCACAGATTTTTTTTTCCTTCATTGTAAGCTGGGTTGGGTTTGCAAGAAAAAGCTCTGGTTCCTATTGTAATCTGAAATATGAACTCTGCTATACATTCCTGACCTGTAACAGAGCTATTTCAAAAACATGCTTTTTCTCCTCCAAAACAGCATTTTTTGAATTATAATGGTCCATCCTGCAATGCAGACATTTTAATTTTCAACAGGCATGAATGTCTGCAAGGAGGTGAAAGTTCGGGGTGAGGGGGGAAGGCTAACTCAGAAAATATGAACAGAAATATGTTCCATTCCCAACCCTCTGTTCTTTAGAGGATTCTCACCGAAAGAAATTAAAACCAGAAAGAATTTTTAAAATTATTTTTATCTTGAGAAGAACTTAATGCCTGTTTGAGGTTTTGGAAAGTAAGTCGTGAATAAAAAGGCATCTTATTTTTGTGTACAACTTCACAGTATTTACATGGTGGAGGGAAAATATACCTTTCAAGTCTAAAATTAGATCTGTTGTTATGCATAATATACAAAGATAACTGACTGTCTTGATTAGTTGTGATATTTTGGGCTATATCAAGGGGACCCTTCTGCAACCAGTGTTTTCCTTTGAGAGCACTTGACATTCTTCACGCCTTGTAAAGCATGTTGTCTGCAAGTTGTGTGCGTGCTGTTGAGCTGGTTTATTTCGGCTCCTGATGTATCTGTTGCTCACTGCTTGCCTGGCTCTATTCCAGGCAGAAGATGAGCGGTTTTCCTAGTGGGAGATAAGTTCTTGCTGGTGTGGTGTGTTTGCAGCTTTTTGTAGCTCAGGGACTGGGCAACACGAGAGGTAGCTGTGGCGGTAAGTAAGGTATTGGGTTTGCTGCACTTCTGGTAAAACATAAGGATGGAGAGTTTGAGAGGGAAGTTGGGAGCAAGTAGCTAAAGAGCTTAAACTGTGGTGGTGGATTGACTTTTGCAGAGTTCTGGAAATGTGTGCTTGAGTTCCTGATAGAAGAGGAACATCAAGTTAGATTTTTGCAAATGCATATCCACTGCATGTGTGCTGTGTGTCAGTAGAGCAGTGGAGATGGCACGCATCACTTGTACCTCCTCAGGCAGTCTTATGAAGCAGGAGGCTGTTACATATGCAAACATAATAGGGAACATATCTCTGTTGAAAGAATCTAGAAGTCCTGTTTGACAATACTGTGTATAGAATTAAAGTGAGGCAGTGAAGCTGTCTGTTTTCCTAGAGCCTGATTTATGCAGGAATTCACTTCTGACGATTTGGTGAAGAACATTCCTCTTCTTAAAAAATTTAAAAGTGCAAGTATCATGTGTTTTGGTTTGCGAGTAGGTGAGCTGCACAGATGCAGTAAGGAAAGGCAGAAACTTAAATACGGATACATGCATCTGTTCAGAAGAAATGCTAAAATAGGAGGAAATTGTAAAATCAATGCAATGAATTCTAAACAAATGGTATTTTCCTTGTTGTGGCCAGCCTGTAGCTTTTGTTGACCATGTTACTGTGGCTTATTGATTATCCCTGAGATGTACACGTGCCTCAATGGGTGAAAATTGTGTTCAAATTCCCTGTGGTAGTTTCAGAATACATGCATGGAATTGTGTGCTTTTTTCTTTTTAACTGAGTGGTTGTCAACTTTCCCTTTCTCCTATCTGTGTTCATAGATTGACTGTGAGGTGAATAGTTTGCAAAGAGTTAATATTTTTGCCTTGTTGAAGACTGTTAGCTGATGCAGCTGTGTGAAATGCAGGTAAATACAGAAGGTACAGCTTAGTCTGGCTGACTGTGGAAAAGGTCGCAGGGATAATGCACTCCATCCTCCCACCTAAACAGTTAAGGAAACTGAAATGCTTAACCATGCAAGTCAGATACAATTGTACTATTTGAATGGATTCTTTGCCTTTTTTTTTTTTCAGCTGTTGGTGCAAGAAATACCCTTTTGTGCTGTCTTCAGAAACAGAACAAAAGTATTCTTGAATACTGTGCATCATCGTAGATGTGTTGAACTCTGTTTTCATAGATTTTTCCATTTCTGCTGTCACTGTGTTTATTGCAGGGCTCTACAGCTTATTTCCCAAATGCAAATTATTTTACGCTCAGTTTAGAGAGGGCAACTTCAAGATGAGTCTGCTGTTTGGTTGTTTTGAAAGTAAAAATGAGTATTTGTTCCAGCATGTGTCCCAAAATGCCAGTACTCCATCCCAGAGATTGTGTTAAACCAATTAAATAATTGGTATGTTTTCTACATTTGGTGGGGAGAAAGCCTACTTGGATGAAAAATTTTGGCATGATACATACTTGTTGTCTGTACAATCCCTAACAAAAGCAAATAAACAAACAAAACCCCTCCTGTGTGTACAGAAGCCTTCTATCATACCATGGCATTAATAGTCACCTATACAATAGGATCTGGACACAATTATTTTCTCCTTTACTTAATTTTGAAATTCTAGCTATGCTGGGAGAGTTGAAGTATGTATTAGTATGAACTAATTTGGTGGTTCTTTTCTTTGGTGTCCTTGTGTTTCACGCAAGCACATAGAAATTGACTTACTGTATGCAAAAGAGAGAAAAATTTTGGTAAAATACATCTTGTAAGTTCTGCCAGAGCTGTCTGGGAGTGGTCTCCAAGGTAACCAGTCTTTTCCTGACATATCTCAGTGGCTGTATCTAAAATACGTGCTGGTAGTGGCTGCCTTGGTGCAGTAGCAAGAAACATCAGTTTTTATTGAGCACAAGTAATTAACTCTCTGGTTTTGGTCCAGTGTTTTCTGTAGAGATCATTCATGTGAGACAGGCATGCCACCTCTCTGAAAGTGTTCAGAATTCACTCCCAAGCTGCCAAGGTCAGAAAAGACTGCGTCTTGAACCGTGGTTAACTTCTTGAGTTGAGAAGAAATCTTTTCTGTGCTCATCTCCACAATGATTGCTCTCTCAGCCAGCTGAAAAGCGGTATTGACTTGCTTTGCTGGGAGGTGCATATGCAGACAGAGGAATACATAATGAAGCCTGGAGTTTTGCAAGCTAATGATAAACTTCTTAAAAAATAATTTTTGATGACTTAAAAGTAATAAAAATGTTGTACTACAGCACCCAACTTTTCTACTTACATGGAAGGATTATTTTTATTGCCTTTAATATTGTATGTTCTAATCTCGTGCAAATGGCATATAGATCATAAACAACGTTGTATGTTATTTGGGACTTTACACTGAAATTCTGTCATTTCTGTTTGCAAAATTGTGACGTCTCTTCAAATAGCAGTGGCATGACTGGCTATAGTGCTTGAGGTAACTTAGAACATGTATAGTGTGTCAGGATGTATGGACTGTGTTGATAAAGCTCTGTTAGACTGGCGGTCATCCACTTTCCACTTCAGTTTTCCTGTTTGACATTAAGTGTTTGGAAAACTCTTTTTTGCATAGGCATAGAAATAAAAGAATGACGCATGCTAAAATAAAACAAAGCTAAGGAAGTGGCTAGTTACCCATGAAGCTCAATATTAATCCAAAACTTCTATTTCCAAATAATGTAATATTCTCAGAATGTTTCTCACTTGCCAGAATGTTTTCTGCCTTCATTAAAAAACAAGGTGAAACAAAAAAAACAAGACCCCCAAAATAACTCAAAAAATCCCCCACCAAAATAAACTAAAACAATATCCCAAAACAAAACTAATGTCAATTCTTTCTTTGATTTACAGCATTAAATCCATTGCATAAAAGCTCTTTTTAATATGCCATGGAGGCTGCAGGTAACCTTCCAGCAATCATGAAGCCTCAGCCCAAGGTTTGATGTCTTGTTCAATCGTGAGCATTTGCCAAGAAGCAAGTGGCACTGGAGATGGCCAGGCTGCAGTGAGCATAACAGCCCAGTTTTACAACGGGGAGCACAATAAAACCAGTTCAGTGGCTGGGCAGGCATTCAGAGAGCAGCCTGAGGCAACGTGTAGTGTCAGGGGCTGAGTACAAAGCCTTGGACAGCTGCAGCACAGAGGTTTAATTTATAGTGACGTTGCAGACTGCATGCCAAAACTTTCCTCATTCCTAAGGAAACACTTTCCAGTGCATAATCGTTCAGTCTTCTACAGTTCTTTAGAGATGCTGAAGAGCATTTTGAGCCTTTTTTTCTCAAGCAGATAGCAATGTTCTGTGGTGAGATTATGGAGGAATTGTCTGTTCACACTTTACTGTAATTTCCGTAGTCAGTATAGTAATATTACTCCCAGATTTTGCTAATAGCATTATCTTCACTGTAACGTCTTCTGGAAGAATAACAGGAGATTGATTTCACTTTCTTAGCTGTGTCAGCCTCTTCCCATTCAAATAACATAGCAGGCCAAAATCTTTAAAATTTGATTTCTCAGAAATAATTGCAGGGCTGTTGTGAAATGCTATGCAGAGGTTTCCAAACAGAAGTCCTTGATTTTTTTTTTTTTNTTTTTTTTTTTTTTTTTTTTTCCTTTGTGCAGTGAAGAGTCTGAGAAGGATAAGACAAAACTGAAATGTGGTAATTGATAATTCAATACTTTCAAAAACTATTGTTTTACTAGCACGAGAGCCAGATACTTGAAAACTTCCTTTTAAAATCTGTATTAGGTCCATAAACAAGATATTTAGCTTTCAAAATGGCTGGTTCAACAAATAATTCAATATTTCTATTGTGGGATGTGCATAGCATAAATTATATTTAATGTAAGAGATGATAGTCTACTGAAGTTGTATCCTTTCATAGTAAAGATGTGTCCTCAGCCCATGTCAGAATGACCTTTTTTATCCATGCTGAGGTTTTTATTCAAACCCTGAATTAAAGAGTGTCTGTAGTCTGTCCTCAGTTTAGAATTCATCCCTTGACTCAAGTTAGTATTAAAAGCCCTTGCCAGAAGATTATAGAAATTGGTAGCTGGAGCCTGAGAAGACCATACAATCAAAAGTATTCCAGCTTTCTGCCCAAGTGGTTACGGCAGCGTAGCCAAATCTGGTGGCTTTAAACTGTTTTTACTCTGCTGTCTTTTAAAAACTATGGATCTGGTGATACAGAGCTGACCTGTTGAATTCAAGATTGCTGCCTCGCTTTCCTTTGTTGTGTTTGGATACTCAAGAAAGAGCAGAGAGATCTACACAGACCCATGGTGTTCAGCACAGGTGTTCCTTTCTTAGGACTGTGCATGTTGGGGAGGTGAAGCTTTCCTCTTTCTGTCTCTCACTACTGAAGAAAAGCAGGGTTGTTGTGTGTGGTTAGCTGCTGGTTTAGGGCAGTGTTTTCAGTCTGGCTTGATGCTGGTGCCTGTCAGGCTCTACAGACTCCAACACGTTGATGGGTTTTGTTCTGCAGAGCAGGAGAGGGAATAGGAGCTGTGGCACAAAAAACAATGGAGCTGAGCAAATTTCTGTTCTGTTATGAACAGAACAGTCCATGTGAGGGTCCCCAGTATTTTGTTTCCAGCAGGGCCTGTTGGGGCATATCTAGGGAGGAGCAAGCACTGAGCAAGTGTGTACGACACTTCTGCATAATACTTTCCAAGTATTTTCAGATCAAGCAGCTTCCTGCACTGGGAAAGTACTTCCATGTGGAAACTCTTTTCTGAATCTTTAGTGAAGCTTTCTGTCTAATATTTGATCCATCCGTCCCTTTATAAACTTAATAAACTCATTGTCTGAAACATCCTAGGAAAGGGCTTCCACAGGTCTGTTATTGTCTAGCTGTTGTTTAATTTTGACTTGGTTCCACTTTCATGTCCGTGTCAGTGCTGTAACAGTTTATCCCTGTCCACATCCCCATATCAGTGTTTTTTGTTGTCTTTGTGTCCCCCTTAGTTTTTCTAGGCTAAAGTACCCTAGCCTGTTTGTTCTCTATACAAATGTTGTTTTGGATAATCTTTGCCCTTCTGAAACTTTTCCAGCTCTAGTGGAATTTTAGAGGAAGACACCAATACCACACATTGGTGAATACAGTCCATAGTTGTTCTGTTTCCTTCTTTACGTCTTACCTGGCAGTTCCTAGTGCTTTGATTTCATATGAGTTGGACCAGGAGTCGGGAGACGTGGATATTCTTCCAACCTCTCTTACGTGGTCACTTGGCTTCTAAGTTTCTGCTGAAACTTAGTTTCTTTCTAGGCTTCTCTGTTGATGAGGGTAAGTGTACACACTCTTACAAAGGAAAAGGATACTCTGTGTGCTCATACCGACCGGACCTAGTCTGTGTTACAGAGCAAAATATTACAACGTGGGGGCAATTGTAACATGGTGTTTTTCAGAAAGGCTTTGGAGTAAGTACACCTCAGTCAGTCCCCAGAAATTTTTCCTTGTTAGTTTTGTCACTACAAGAAACAAAAATATTCCTGCTTGTCATTTTTCTTTTGTTTTCATGCTAGAATCAGTTTATTTTTCTGGGAACCTGACCTGAGTTGTGGGTGGATTTAAACCACATACAATAAAAAGTAGAGGGTTTTTAATATAATTCATAGACATTACATGCTTAATTAAGGCATCTGTGCATACCTTCTTAAATGGTGCCCTGAATATAATGAGGACCAGAGCGATAACAATGTGCTGAATGGTTGCTGTTAACTCCAAGGGATTATGTGACATATTTGAGTAACTGAGGTATTGATGGCTTCTGTTGCACATATTCCAGTAAGTAATGAATTGAAGAGTACTTTACATCTTACAGTTGATTACTCTGATTTCCTTCTCAGCAGGTTTTCTTCCTTCAATTTTTACATAATGCAGAACATTACATCCTTTGCCACTTAGTGATGTGTATTTTTAATTGATGTGTATTCTTTTCTCTTTCCTAGATGTTTAAAAAAGTAAGCCTTTTTTTGGTTTCCAAACAGTCCCCTAAACCCTTTTTTCCAGGAAGTTTCATGTTAGTAAGTGTGAAGTAGTAATAAACTAGAGGTTACTTTCAAAGTTTATACAGGCAAACTTTTTTAAGGCTGCATTGATGCAGAAAGGTGTAATAACTTGTTCATTGTACCTATTTAGTTTGTAATGATAATGGCTGATGCATTAATGTAGCTTTTAAGAGCAATGCCCGTTTCTTTTCCAAGAGAAGGCTTAAGAATATTTATCTTGGAGTCTTCGAGAAAACCCTGCTTATTTGTGTAATACCTTTTTCAAATAGCTGGCCAGATGGATCCAGGGAACGCTTGTGCATGTCACACATGTCTAACGCCTTTCCTTCTCCTGGGACCAAAACTCCATTACATCATATTTTATGATTACAGGACAGAATTTTGGTGGAACTTAGCCATATGGTTGAGTAATCTGTTCTCTTCAGTTTTGGAAGGATTATACTAGCATCTTCAAAAGACTGTTAAGTTTATTGGCTTTTTTAACCCGTAAAATTTGGAAACCTTCTGCTGTCTGTGGCAATGAAAACCTACCCATTTTCAGCTTATTTATATAATCCTTTGCAGTTATTAACTAGATCTGTTGAAGATGCTGTTACAGGATGAAAAAAAAAAAGGATGCTTTTGTTAGTTTGGTTTTCCTATCTCATGAGATGGAAGGCAACCCCTAAGATACGTGATGTGGATTCCTAAAAGAAACCAAAAAAACAACAAATGCACATTCTTTTGTCATGACTCACAAAACTCTTAGGCATTATCTCTTTTTCCATGAAGACTTAAAACCAGTTACAAATCCTTGCTCTCCCTCTGTTCCTCTAGCCTTTCACATGAATTATTGAAAAGCATGTTTTGAAAAAATAAGAGAATTACCTCGCTTCTAACTGGCCATTTGCTCCTGGGAACATGTCTGAATTCAGCAGTTACTCAAAGCTGTTGTGTTAGATGCACTCCACAGAATCCAACAAAGCCCTGGTGTGCAGTCTCAGTCTTCGAAATGTATTTAGAGTAAACTGATTGTGATGGGGAGCATGATTAGGGATATTGTTCAGGTTCACTCTTACTTGTAAGCACCAAGGGGAAAACATTTCATGAGATTTATGATTCTACTAGGGATTTCTCTCTCACGTCAGCACCTTCAAGAACTATGACAAAATGGTTATAGCTGTAACAGGGATGTTTTTGATGATAGGAAAGGGGCTTACCGGTAGCACAGCCAGCCCACTCACTTTTCGTGGGGTTGTGTGCTCTTTCTCCAGAGAGACTCTGGGCACTGTACTGCCCTTCAGGATTTTGTGCCTTGTTCATCCTTTAATTATAGATTTTTAATTTGCAGTAGCTTTGTACTGGGGA
Organism: Dasyornis broadbenti; assembly: GCA_013397935.1. Classification (NCBI taxonomy): domain Eukaryota; kingdom Metazoa; phylum Chordata; class Aves; order Passeriformes; family Dasyornithidae; genus Dasyornis; species Dasyornis broadbenti. Next base: position 549,627 of record VZRN01005383.1, read on the forward strand.
AGTTGAAAATCTCTAGGTTGCTGAGCTCTATTACAGAAGATGTGGTGGATCTTGTGAAGAAATCATAATATAAGCTAAAGAACCTGCACTAGGGTTTCTCAATATAGCAGCAACACTATTCCTTAGAGGGTAAGGGCAGCACTTATCTTGGTCATAGAAGAATATCTTGATGATTGTGATATGCAAATATAGTTCAGTCTAGGACTAATTAGTAGGATCCAAGTGAATCTGTAATTAAAACAGAGAAAGCAGATGCCTGTTTGTAGCTCTTGTCATGTTGTGTGAGCTATCCTAATGCTTTTGGTGAGATGCAGGGTATCCAAATTGGCAAAAGCACTGTAGTGAGAGGACTGAGTGTTCTAGCAAATCACACATTATTGATAAGAATATTCAGATGAGAACAGGAGGTAATTGATGTGAAGATTGGCCCATTAGTACTGAGCTGTGGTAGTTGTGCCAGGCAGCAGATAGCTCAATCACTGATCAAACAGGCAAGAGTTAAACCCCCAGCACTGGCTTGGGGCAGCCCAGGCTGAGTTTCCAGGGCCTGCCTGGAGGAAGGTGTGCAAGCTGTGGCTCTGATCAGATGAAAGGCAAGGCCGTCCATGTCTGCTAAACAGAAAATTTCTGCATGTCATTATTCATCCCTGTAGAGAAATGGAACTCCTTCTTCAGGTGACGCCTAAGGGAAGGAACCAGGGTGAGTGCCTGCTTGTTCTTTCTCTCCTTTAGCTTCACGCCTGCCATGTGTGGGCAGTTGATGTTCTGCATACAGAGAGTCTGACGCATAAAAGGCTTGTCTGATTCTCAGTGCATGTGATGTGGAGGATAAACAATGTGGGAATATGTGGTAGTGTGAAATCTCACATGTTGTTCACTGGCAGCTGAAGTGGATTTTATTTTCATGCAAAACAATTGCTTGCTTTTCCTCATGACTCTTAGATTTATCCTTCATTGCAGTCGTGGAAGTAAAAGCAGCTAAGCTTAGCTTGCTGCTTTAATATTTGATTTTTGGAAACTGACGAATATTAGATCTAGAGGTCAATCCGCAGCACTAACATCTGTTAGTGGCCTCAGGAAGATCAGACAGATAGTGAAACTTTTTTGCCTTCTTATGCAGTCATGAAGTACTTTTGGAGATTGAGTTGAGTCCTTGAAGACTCCAAACAAAATAATTTCTTGGAATAGGGATTTGACTCTATGCTTGCACTGTGTTTTGTTTGGCTTTGTCATGGGTTTCAGAATAGAAGGCTATAATCCCATAGCAGTGGTTATGTCCTTTACAAGAATGACAAATTCAACTATAAATAGACTGTTTTTCTACTCTGAATAGTTTTGAAATGTTAATAGATATTTTGTTATGAATCTGGAAATTGTATTACTTCCTACAATGCGATTCTAGTAGGTATAAAAATATTGTGAAGTGTTTTTAAAAACAACCATCTAAGATATTTTCTGGCACTTGTAGAGAATATTAAGATAGTGAAGTTTAGTCAAGTAATCTTGCTAGTAGAGGGGGAAAAAGGAGACAACTTTCACTGTGAGCCGGAGTTTCATGTAGGTATTTGTAATACAAACGGAAAGTGCCATGATGGCTTGTACCTTACGAATACAGGTTACAGTGGTACATCTTACTGGTCAGTTCTGGACTGTGTGCAGTTCTGCTTGGTGTTGAATTATTTCTTTTTCTTGTCTGCAGCCTTTGTGTCTGTATTCCCCTTTGAAGAATAATGGGGAGGAAAAATGGGCAGCAGCTCTAAACTTCATGAAAATCAGCTTACTGTGCAGACGTTGCAAGATAAGCAATGTTTTGAGAGGTTTAAAAGTAGACATGAAGAAAGATGGAGCCATAGGTCTAAAGTGTGAGTACATGATGAATTTGGCCATTGGGGTTCAAGAAGATCCACCAAGTACCTGTGTTCTCTGACTAAATTTACTAGTCAACAGAAACTGGAGCATGCTACTTAAAAATCTATGTAGACATAGTCAGCTCAGATACTCAAGCCAAGTCACAGAATCACAGAATGTGCTGATTTGGAATGGACCCATCAGGATTGTCAAGTCCAACTCCTGGCCCTGCACAGACACCAAATTGTCCAAATGCTTCTTGAGCTTTGCCAGGCTGGTGCTGTGACCGCTTCCGTGGAGAGCCTGTTCCAGTGCCCAGCCACCCTCTGGGTGGAGAACCTTTCCCTGATACCCAACCTAAACCTCCCCTCACACAACTTCAGGCCATTCTCTTGGGTCCTGTCCCTGTCACCTCAGAGAACTGATCAGTGCCTGCCCCTCCTCTTAACTGAACATGGAAGTTGTAACTGCAGTGAGGTTGTCTTCTCAGTTTCCACTTCTCCAGGCTGAACAGACCAAGTGACCTCAGTTGCACCTCACACAGCTTCCCCTCCAGACCCTTCACCTCCTTAGGATGCTGTCTAGTGGCTTAATGTGCTGAATTTACAAACCATCCACTAAGGAAGTCATATGTGTATGGCTCTAAATGTTGAAAGCTAAGGGACTGTTCCTGTTCAGATGTGTATCTTGGTCCTTAGGCCCACTCTGGTCTTCACAGACCACTGTGTCTAACACAGTATTGATGTATGCAAGATAGTCAACACAATAGTTGAATAAACAAACTTTGTTTGCAGAGTTGGCAGTGTCCCTGTGTCTCACAGCCTACTTACTACTGAAATATACTTGCTAGATAAAAGATAGTGTTAGATTATCCAGGCAATTTCACTTTGAACTTCATGATTTTTCTTTTTCCCAACTGACCATGAGGCAGTTGTGCAGCAGAAATTTCAAAACTTGAAAGGCTTTATGTGAGTTGCTATTTGACCTTAGTAAGTAACTAGAATATGTTGATTAAGTACTTTTTCAGTTTTAAAACATTGTCAGAAGCAGTCTTTTTCATATGTCTCATACGGATTATCAGTTTCTTGTTTATATATATTTTTATATCTAAGTGTAAGGAAAACTTGAGGATCCTTAGATAACCATTTGAGAAGTGTGGTCATTTTTAAGTCTGTGTTTTGACACCCCATGAATTTTTTTGAAGGGAAGAGCTCCCATGTGTCCAGCAATAAACAATAGTTTGTTAGGTATATTTTAGTTTTAGTACAATTATTGAGTAATTTCAAGACGAGAACAGTCATCGGAGTTCTCTGTATCTCAGATCTTTAGAACTTTGAGAAAAGACAGAACAACAGGAGATGGTTACTTCAATAGGGGTAGATTTAACTTCTTTATTTTTAGAAAGTCCCTTGTGTTTTTTCCTGTGTTAAGATAAACACTGTTTCATTTATACAAATATACACAAATAATTCTTGGCTTTACTTTCTTCTGTCTTACTGAGAGTGATTGTTTGCATGTGGTGTGGTTGCTGCTACGTCCTTTGCTATATGAAAATAAAGATAAATCTTCAGTTGCTGCATTGATGATGTGTGAGATGATAAACAATGGACAGTAGTGGACTTATTGCCAATGCTCTGGCTGTATGTTACTAATGATTTAGGTATACTTTTTCTTGTTTTTTTCTAATGCCTTACATGTTGTGAGCTTTTTGCTCGTCGCTTTTCCTTTATGCCCAATGGAATGAACTGGTTTACATGAAAACATCAGTAATTCCTGAAAAGAAGAGAGAAGGCCCGATGTACCTAGACATAATGTTAGCAGGAAATGCCACTGTTCCTCAAACGCAAAGATGAATTCATCTCTTTTTAAAAGGCTGGAAAATAATATCTGAATGAAAAATGCCATCATGGCCTTTAGTATGAAGTGAAACAAGCAGCATGTGTGAGCTGTGTGCCTTCCAACCCACACAAAACTCCACCATGTGCCTCTAAACTCACCAGATGTGGGCCGACTGTACTCCTTGGTCTGGCCGAAATGTGTCACGCTCTCTTGGCCTCCCATGCTGACTTTTGCTCTCAGTCTCTTTCTTACTCTTACAGAAAAGAACTCTTGCAGCTGAGTTACAAAGAGGCTGCTTTTCCAGGCTTACACTGTGCATATTCCCTTCCTGACCTTATGGCTACTCTGCGTTCAAAACCTGACTGGAACTGTGAAACTAAACACAGGGCTTTTCTAAAAAACAAAATAAACAACAACGCAAACAAACAAAACCACTCACAAAACCCAACCAAACCCCCACCAAAACAGACAAAAAATACCCAAGAAACTGACACACAAGAAATACAAATATCTCGGCAAAACACCAAACTCCTCAATGCACTCATTTCCGTCTTAATTTCCCTCTTGAGTGTTCTTGGAGCACAGCTCACAACCTGCTGCAAATTCCAGTTGTCACTTAAGCAAAGACCACACTAACTTTTTTCTACAATTTCCCTCCCCCCACACCCCCACTCCCCAGACTTGCAGTGTCAGATAACCCTTTTAGTCAGGTCATCCTTCCCCTTCTCTATTGGTGAAAGACCCTTTCATTTCACAGCTTGTGGCCTCCTTCTGCCAGGAAAGTTTCCGGGCAGCCTCACTGGCTGATAGAAGTGCCCTGCTGAGTGACTTGCTGTTCTGTTGCATTATTATGGGGTTCAGCATGAAAAAATGGCTTGCTTGTATAATAATCACTTCTTTATCTGCAGAAGCTACCCCGTGAATGGGTAATTATCAAGGTTTACTGACAATCTGCCGTTAGCCTTTTGTTACTATTCCTTGTCCATTCACTCCAACTGCTTCCTGCCTTCCCTGTCGTGCTTTTTATCTCCGATTCAAATAGAATTCATGGTCTGACAAAAATACAGTCTCCAGTATCAAAAGGACCTCATGCACTTCTCATGGCCAGTTACCCCAGCTAGGCATCATAGCTCAAGAAGTGAGAGGAGGGCAATGGATTGAAGCTGCTGGTTGTAAAATGTGCACAGGTTACTTGCATTGCTGCTACTGTTTCCACCTTTGAAGAATGGCATGTATAATCTTGTGAGCTGCAAATGTTTAATCTTCCTATGTAAATATAATTAATATTATTAGCCATCTCTCACCTAAAGTAGGTGGTCATGGATGGTCAAATGAAGCTGGAAAAGACTCTGTTGTAGCAATTAGTGCCATTTAGATAATATCACTATTAATTACTTTGAAAGCCATTGTCACGCTTTGCTTTTTTGACAACTTAATTAGAGGTCTAGACCTTACTTGTGGTAAAGTTAATGAACACAACATCTTTTGGCATGGCCTTTCAGGGCACTGCCTCGGTTGAGTGCGGTGCAGCAGAGGTCAGCTTGCAATGCCACTGTGCTGTACCTGCGCCGAGAGCAGACCCTGCAGGCCACAGCAACCGAAAGGAGCCCAGGAGGCAGCAGCTCCTGGCATCCGCTGACCTCTGAATGTCCTGGGAGATGCTGCAGCAGACTGGAATAAGCTGTTGCTGATAAGGTCAGCAACATCCTGCCCTTCTGCAAGTGAGATTTCCACTCCCACCACACAAGCTTGCTACCAGCAAATACAGTCTGTAAATTGGAGATGGGAAGGCGGGGAAAGGTGTAGGCTCCTTACCTACATACCACTGACTCCTAGGTTATAGTGTTTTCAGATAAGCCATTCTTTTGAGAAAAACTGTCATCTGTTGTTTCAACTTCGAGGGAAGTTTTGTTTAGTGAATGCATTAAGTACAAGAAGATTGTTCTTGTTTTTAAAACTCCCTTGGGAAGTCCAGCACACGAGGAGTTTGGTGGATGACCTTGTGATGCAGTGGTGTTCAGTGTCTTTGCCATGCGATTGTTTGTGACGCCAGTCTTTAAGTATTTCTTTCCTTTCCAGACACACAGTTGCTGAGTTTGAAATTATCAGGAATTTCAATTTGCTACTCAGCTTCCCTGCAGTTCTGATTTCAGTGGAGATAACATAACTCTGTCTCCAGTAGGTTTGCAACAATGCAAGGCCACTTTAATCATCTCCTGTAGGGCTGCATGCCAAAGATAAAGAAACAAAGTTGTTGCCAGTTAATGTTTGCTCAGGTATTTGCTCATGGAAAACGTACAGGTGCTAAGTAGAACTATCACCTCTTGTTATATGTTATTTCTTGCATGATATATGCTAATAATCTCAGACAATTGAGGCTTAATGTCCTGATATAGTGGTGATGAAAAAAAGAATAGGTACCTTTTTAAAACATGTTTTGATTTGTGAGCTTCTCTTCTGGAAACGAAGTTGTTCACTTTGTGACAGAGAAAACAATGTGTAAAATAGGTAGTGCAAGCTTTAACTGTGTAAGAAAATAGGCTTTGATATGAAAGCTCCTCTTTGGATGCAAAATCTGTCAACTTGTCAACATGCTTTGTGTGATCCCAAATATGAAGAATTTTTACTGGATGGTTTCAGCCCCACGAGTATGATAAGTACTTTATTAGTATCTTGCAATCATAAAATTGGTAATAAATTGTGCTTAGAGGGAGCTTACAGGAGACTGCAGCTGTCCGTGCAGTCGCTGTTGGTAACTGCTGCTGAAGTTTGTTGTGGAGCCGCAGTTTTGAGAGGTCATCCTGGTGGTGACCACTGAAGGTGTAAGCACTCTGCACTGGCCTGAGTATTGCCTTTTTTAATCACTAATCATAAACTGGTGGTGTTGATCAAGTCAATCAAGTTCTCAGCCTTACTTCACTAGCACTGACCACACAGTGCCCTGTGCAGGAGTGGCTTTCCATCCTCAGCATGGCCTTTTCATCCTCCTTTCCTGCCAGCTCCTTCCTCAGGTTCCTGTGTGTTTCAATATGAAAAACACTGAACTGTTGCCAGAGAGAAGGTTCTGAGTAAGGCCCTACAGCTCACTTTCCCTTCTGAAAAATGAAAATCAACAATCAAAAGCATGCTTGAGATGGATGTTCAGTGCCACCTGATTGGATTTTAGTATGCCATCCTTTCAGCTAACAGTGTTGTATTTTAGGATTTATTAGGAGTGACAGATTATCCCCTGCACATTAATAGGAAAATATTTAATATATTTAGGCATGACTGAAAACCACCTGTTTTATCCAAAAGCTTACAGTTCTTGAGCTTTGATCAGATTTACTTTGTCTCTGCATATGTAATGCCTAATGTTGCTACCTATACAGAACAGTATACACATTAAAAAAAACCAAACAAGGAACAAACTCTCTTCCCGCTCCCCCAAACCTGAAGAAGTACTGAGTGGAGCACTGGCTGTGGTCTGTGGAGCTGAAATTTGTGTTTCATCAGTTTTGCATGTGTTCACAAGCTATTGTTATTGCAAAATGTTAATTGTTTGAAGGAAGGCTGTTGATAACTCTTTGGCCTGTGGCCTACAGGAGTGGGGGGTGTGTGTAGGGTGGGGGTGGAGGTGAAGAGAACTCACATGTGCAGTCTTTTGCAGGATTAGATTCTTCCAAATTCATTACATATATGTGTTTATCTTTGCACTGAGATGCTCAGGTTTGGGGTTTTTTACTTAAGTGCTGCATACTCAGTTGACTGACTTGCATATTTGCAGCAGTCTTAACACAAAACAAGAAAAAAAATCTCCAAACAAAACAAAAGAACCCCCAGTTTCATTGCTGATGAAAAGTACCTGCTTAGCTGTTGGTTTTGTTGCTCTTGTGCTATAGTAAATATTTTCCTGAAGACCATACTGCTATTTTGTGTTAACCTTGAGTTTGAAGTGCTCTGTGTGGGTTGGCTGAGAATGTTACATGTGGAGACCTCTCTGACATAAAAGAAAACACTCTTTTATATTACCTGGAAGAGTGGTATAACAGAACTGAAACTTCCCCAGGGCTGTTTGGTGGATGGTGCTGTGCTATTTGGATGACATTTGAAAGCAAGAGAAGCAAGGAGTCTTGTGATAGAGGGGGCAGGATGTGGCTGAAAGAAGGGGCCTTACGAAAATGTCTGGGAACCTTGGAAAAGTGCAATGGGATGGATTGGGGACTGCAGTGGAGGAAGCTTGATGCAGTGGGTTTATGAATTCAAAGTCTCCAGTTGTGATGGCCATCCTGTACTCCTGGCAGGAGAGGGCATCTCCCATGTTGATGTTTTCCAGGACAGAGAAATGTTGGTGATGTGATGGGTGTCAGTTCAAGGTGGCTTTTACACTGAGCAGCAATGGGGGGTACCCATGGTTTGCATCATCCCAACAGGGGTTACCTCCCAAGTCTTCGGAGTCTACTTGATGATGTGTGACTTGAGGGGTCAAAAACCAGGCTAACACAACAAGAGATTGCAAAAATGTATGTAATGCAACAGTCGCTGCCTCTGTGCAGAAGTCTGTGTTTTCTGATCTGCTATGGGCAGCAGTGCCTCTGCAATTTTTGAATGCATGAGACACTTTAAGAGCCCTACTGAGTTAAATGCCTCCTACTTTCTTGCCATATTCTGGGTACAGTGTCTTTCTGGGTGTCGTATGTATTCTCTGTCCTTCTAGATTTTTCTTACCCTGAAGAATATGGACAGTAGGACTAGAATTCCATGTTGAAATGAGTGTTTTTGATAGTCTATTGCATACCATTTATTTTATTAGCTGTACTTTTAACTTTTGGAATACATTGTATAATGCTGGTCTTTTGAGCGCAATGGGGAAGAAAAAAACCAGTTTGATCCTATCAGGAGTGCTTGAACAACAGTTGATGCCTTCATACTTGTTTCTTCAGTGTGAACAGATTTATGCATAATTTCGTTTCGAAAATAAAATGAGGTTTGTAAATAGATTTATGTAACATGTATAAAATTGACATTTCATTTACAATAATGACACATTATGGGTGCCTTAGAATGGAATCTTTATTGCTTTAATGAAAAGATGAATGCCTTTATATGAGCAATTCAGTGTGGAATTTTAAACATTTTAAGTAAACCACAGATATTTTAGTTTATAAATAAGCATAACCCTGCTGCGCAATAATGAAGAGAAACCATGCGTATACTTTTGTTTTCCAGGAGCAAAACAATGTTTCAGGTATGGTAATTTTATAGATGTTAAACATGCAATTGTAAGAACTAATATAAATAGATTTAGTATGTGACAACCTCTAAAATTACTCATTCCTTTAATATCTCTGAGTCACAATGCTTGAAAGAAGAGACACTAATTAGATAAAGAACTGAAAACAGGGATCTAAAATGACTGCCAAATACAGATCTAGCGTAGCCACCAGCCTCTACCACATTCCTCTACGCAGGAAAAGGAATTAATTATCCAGCTCTGTGTGAAAAATAGAGAAATGTACACTGATAGCTTTTCCTTGACACTGAGATACATCTGATGTTATCCGAGTGTTTTCAGGGTAACTTAATGGCTTGTCTAAGTTCAGTTATATTTATTTCTCAAGTATGAGAGAATCCTTTTAGCTGTACAGGTAAGTAGGCAGCAGTTTCTAATTGAGGAATCATTAAGTCTTTAATTAATTCATTCATTAATTTTGTTTGTGTGTAAGTGTTCATTTTTGAGTACCAGAAAGGATATGGTTGAAAACTACAGTAAGGACGAGTTAAAGCATCTGTTCTTGTAAAAGAGTGATTCCATATGTCATGGAATATTTTACTGTTAGCATGAACATTGCTCTGCATCATCAGAGTTACTTTCAGAATACTCCAGCGTTCTCCTTTTAATATCTGTGTATCTCCTCAGTGAAGCTTTCATTCTACGTAAATACTGAGGGGTAGCTGGGGACTCAATTGTGTTAGTTCCTCTTTGGTCTAGGATTTTAATGATAATGTAATTACAGATGGATATAGTTACCACACCAGCTTCTCAAAGGGGAAATTGACACTTTATCTCAGATATTTCTTAAATTTGGAAGTCAATATTAGTGTGATTACTTGCTTGTACCAGAACACTGAATATTGAATTGTATGTCAATAATGTTTCAGTTTAACAGCTGATTATTAAAGGAATATTCATGAAACTGATTCTTGAAGGTGTGGCCATTTTTGTACCATAAAGCTGAGTGCTCTTATGAAAGCTGTTCTGCCAAGGATTTTCAGCAGGCCTTAATCTTAACATTTTCCTGTAGTATATTCTGCTTCATGTTTCAGAAGTAAACTGGTGATTTCACATCAGGAAAAAAATCTTAAATAAGGTGTTGTGCTTTTTTCTTCGAAGTATGCGTTAGTGTTAGATTGGGTGTGTATGTGGTGTGTGTAGATTATCATGCTACCTGCCATCTATGTCTGTTTTTCCAAGATACAACACACACACACATAGAAAAAGTTAAAAAAAAAAAAAAAGGTGCAGATGTTAGGAGATTTGTTGGTAAGGTTGGTTCATTAAATAGCCTATATTTAAATTTCTTCATATGACTGAATAATAAAAAACTCAGCAGGTCAAACTCCAAAACAAAAGGCATAATATACTGTCAAATAAAGAGTGTTAACTTTAAAGGTTTTTATTTACAAGTAAGATGCGGGGTTTTTTTAACATCTGCTTTTAATAATAGGCTGCCTTTAAAGCATGAAATTCTCTAAATGCAGAATAGGCAATGAGTCTCATTTTGGGTGGAGAGCCTACTGCTTGGCTGGCCACTCATTGTCATGGAGTCTAAATATTGCTCAGGGAGACAAATTTTTTTTTCTGATGTAATTAGTGCTCTGGAGTCTATAGAAGTTTATTGCAGTGCTAAAAGGATAAAGACTATAACCTGCTAGTCTGCTAGTCTGTTATGGCAGTCATTCCACTGCCATAACAGACTGCAGTTGCTCTGTCTGCATGCTACTTCCTTTGACACAGCTGCCATTCATACCCTTGGTTCCAGGTGGTGTTCTTTCAGCTCTTGTCTGTTCTCCTGCCCATATTATACTCTCACTAATGTTTTTCTTGGGGGGGAGCTTGTTTTTATTTTGTTTGTTTGTTTGGGTTTTTTTGTTGTTGTTGTTTTTTGGTTTTTTAAAATTTTTTTTGTTTTTAATTTTTTTTTAATTATTGTTTTTTAAATAACTTTTAACCTGGAACACTTTCCTCCTGTTCTGGTTTTTCAGGCTGTGAACAGCCTGTGGAGTTAATTCACATTAGTATGCACATCACACACTTTTCCTCACAAGCCCAGACAGGGAAATGTCAAAGTTTTTATATATCTGGAGGAAAAAAGTCTGTATAGAGCTTTAGGACAAAGTGTTATGGTAGTGGTGGGGGGTTATTGTTTCTTATTGAGTATTTCTCAAGGTGTATATTAATATGAATTTAGTAATAACAGAAGTTGTGTGCAAATCAAGTACTCATGAACATGCAGGCATGCTGGAGATGAGCTGACTGGTGTCAACGAGAAAGCCACAGACTATTGAAGATAACTCTCCTGAGAGTAGCAGGATGCTAACCCTGGTTCAGATACACCTTTAAACTGCACCATATTGCTTTTCCTGGAGACTGAACACTGTTGTTGGCCCAGATTGGAATGCATGTATGCAACTTTTGACTCCTTTTCCAGAGCTCATTTTGCTCTGATCACATGGAACATGGAAGGTTACTGTCCTCTCTTTTCTTAGGATCCTGCTAGATTCAACTTGGAGGTCTTTTAGAGGAAATAGGCCATTGTCCTGAGCATTCAGAGGAGGAGAGAGAGTCACTGAGTTAGGAGTCATGTCCTATATCTGATTCAGCCTCTGAAAGGGATCAAAAAGATTTAGTGGATTATGTTTGGAAAGATCTGAAAGTAGGGTGATTTTCTTTTCTTTCAGTAGCACTATGTGACTTTGTTTGTTTGTTTTAAAGACAAACATAGGGGATAAAAGCTCAGTACAGCTAGTTACGGTCTGCAAAGGGCAGTCTCTTAACCCCTTACCTTGTACAAAGTGTGAACTGGGAAAAACCTTAAATGTGTAAAGTTTTGGCTGGCTTGCGTTGTTAGGGTGGAGACTGGATAAGATGAGGCACCTCATTGCTTATCCGTGTGATGTATGTCATGAAGGTCCGATGGGGCCGGTACAGCTCTGAAATGCAAACCAGGACTAGAAAAATAAAGGAAAACTTGAAAATACAGTAAGAAAATAAGGAATTTTTTTCCTGCACTACTCATCTACAGAGTTTCCAAGTTACAGCTCATCTTCAGTCATCACTTAGGCCCTAGCTTAAGCCATTGAATCCTTGGGAACCTGTGCTGCACAGCTTTGAGGTTGCTTTTTTGTGTCCTTCTCTGTGCCATTTCTTTGGGTTGGGCCTTTTTTTAAGCTTTCAGTGGTGCTAAATGTGTGCAGGATCATTCTGGAGAGCATGTACACATGCTGTACTGATCATATTTCTCCTTTTTTTTCCTTTTACTCAGACCAATGAGTGGAATAAGAACGATGATCGGCTGCTGCAGGCGGTGGAGAATGGAGACCCTGAGAAAGTGGCTTCACTGCTGGGCAAAAAGGGAGCCAGTGCCACCAAGCAAGATAGTGAGGGCAAAACTGCGTAAGTCCAACCTAAACTTGTGATTTAAGCACCAGGGAGGGGAAAACCCCAGCCCTAGATGCGCATGCCACTTCTGTGAATTAAAACCCAGATACTATCCTGAAAATGAAGGTTTCTTTTTCTTCTAAAGCACAGTACATTCTGGAAAGTTCCATTCTGGTAGTCTTTATGTGTAATTCTACATCAAAATGCCATTTCTAAATCACAAGCTCATTGAGGTAACTTAAAGGTTAACAAACTACTGGGTAGACTGGGGGCTGTTTTAGGACAGGGTACCTTCAAATTTCATGACACACTACGGATTGCACTCCGAAAGGTATTCATCTTTGGGGCTATTTTTTCCCGTGGACATTATTTTAATAAGGCAGAAATTAAGATGAATTTCCATCCTAATGGGTTTGTCTGAACTGAAACTATGGTGACAGAGTTTTAAAATCCTGCCAATGCTAAGGATTCACTAAGTGTTCCTTGTTTTGATTGAAGTGTGTAATGAAAGTTTTGTGTAAACAAGATTCCTTTTGCCCTCTCAATGTATTTCATATATAACATTTTTGTCTTCTGTTCATCCTCTTGTTCTCCTTTGAACATTCTGAACAGTGGAAGACAAAAGATTCCACTAAGAAAATTACAGCCAAAAGATTCCTATCCTTAAACTTTCTTTCTTATGGCACAGAAAGATGATTAAGTGAGTAAATGACAAATAGGCATCCCATGACAGAACCAAAACTTTCATAACATTCTGGATAGATGTGGATAAAGGAAGACAGTTTCTAGTCCTGGGAAGGGCAGCACAAGGCAGTTTGTACCATGCCATAAGTTCTAATAAATTACCTCTGGGTTACATTTATTGAGTCATACTCTGTTTCTTTCTTGCTCTGGTTCAATTTCCTACATCTGCTCTATTTCTGCTCCGCATCTGAAGAAACTGAGTGATGGATTGACTCATAATGACCTGCAATTTCTTACAGCAGAAGTCCAAGTCATCAATTACGTCAAGTGGGCTTTTTCCTCCATACTTTAATAGGTTTTTAATTTTTAAAAGTTGCATACATATGTTTTTCTTTTGGCCATTGAATCTTTGGAATTACAGCTATATTTAGCATTTCATGTTTTTACAATCAACATAACTCCAGGCCTAGATTCTTAAGCTGCACTCTATACAGTGTAGCCAGTGTAACACCTAGTCTTCAAGTTTCATGTATTACATTGATACTATGAATTTTTCTACAGAACCACCCAAGACTGAATTTATCAGTATCTCTTCACTCTAAGAATGTAGCTAGGAATTGGTGCAATGGTTTTTCAGCTTTGCATGAATGCAATGAAAATACCTTTTCACTCTTTATTTACAGCTATTAAGAGGTCAATAATAATATATTTATATGAATGATGCTGTTAGTAATAATACAGTTGCAAGTACTTCTTTCAATGGCTTGGGACAAATGTGAGTTTGTTCTATAAAGACCTCTGCTTCTCCTTGTTCTGTATGCTCATTTAACTGTCATTTACTTTGAATTTTTTTTCTGTGTTGTGGTTTAAGAGACAGCTTGAGAGAGAACAAAGAAAAGTACCGCTGCTGGGATGCAGAAATACAGCATGCCAACTCTCATTCTTCATTTCCAGTGCTTTGGGAAATTTAGTAGACCTGTTCAGGTTATTTCTATCTCCATTTTGAAAGATAGAGACTGACAGGTATAGAAGCAATGATACTAACCTGGAGAGACGTAGCTACCAAAGGTGGCCCACAAATGTTCTCTAGCATGGCTTATTAACAATGGGCTGTGTCTTGTTTGTGTTTTTATCACTCCAGAGTATTTATTTTGGTGTGTATAAAATGGAGTACAGCCATCATTTCTGTATAAACTTATTTCTCTTATGTTTGCGATGTGATGCCAGTGCTTCATTCCTGCCGTGTGTCTCGGTGCCTGACACAGCTGTTTTCCCTGGCATCAGAAGCTCTGCTTAGAGGCATAGACACTTCTGCAGCCCAGCACTGAGGTTTGTTGGTGTGCTGCAGACACATGGTGTTGGTTTGTTAGCTGCCCTGTCTGCAACATCAGCAATTCCTGTGCTGGGAAATTGCAATCTGCACCGGGTTTTTTGGGAGAGCTGTCCACCCTTGTGCTCAGATTTCTTAGAATCATAGAATGGTTTGGATTGGAAGAGACCTCAAAGATCATCTCGTACCAATCCCCCTTCCAGGGGCAGGGACACCTTACACTAGACCACGTTGCTCAAAGCCCCATCCAATTTGGCCCTGAACACTTCAGGAATGGTTCTTCCACAGCCTCTCTGGACAACCTCTTCCAGTGCCTCACCTCTTTCACAGTAAAGAATTTCTTCCTACTACCTCATCTAAATCCACCATTTTTCAATTTGAAGCCTTTCACCTTGTCCCATCTCTACATGCCCTTGTAAAAGGTCTCTCCAGCTTTCTTGTAGGTTCCCTCTTGTAGGTACTGGGAGGTGCTACAAGGTCTCCCCAGAGCCTCCTCCCGTGAGCCTTGCACATGGGAAATAAGGCAGTGATTGGTGACAGCTTACATGGCTTCAATAAAGACAAATAGGGCCTGACAAATCTGTTGGCCTTCCACAGCTGGGTTACAGCAGTGGTGCCTGAGGGAAGAGCAAAACCATCATTTGCCTGGACTTGTAGAAAGCATTTGACACTGTCCTGCACAGCACTCCTGTCTCCAGCCTGGAGAGACATGGTTTTGTGGGATGGACCAATGCTCCAATTGGTATCTCATGAGGGCAGAGCAGAGAGGCAGAATCACCTCCCTTGATCTGCTGCCCACAGAAATCTTTTGATGCAGAGCAGGATTCAGTTTCTGGGCTGTGAGCTGACATTGTCCAGCCTCTCGTCCACAGGCCCCCACGTCCTTCTCAGCAGGGCTGCTCTCAGTCCATTCTCTGCCTAGCCTGTGTTTGTGCTTGGGTTTGCCCTCACCCAGGTGCAGGACCATCACTTGGCCTTGTTGAACCTCATGAGGCTCATGTGGTTACGTTTTAGAAAGTTATCTGCAGTGCCATGTGGGAAGGGATGAGTAGTCTATTGATCTCACCCTTTGGATGAGTGGTCTATTGATCTCTGTGAGTATATATTGATGCATTTGTTTACATAGTTAGGATGAAGCTGAACCAGAAGAACGTGATAGATTTAATTATGTAACAGAGTGCTTAATGTGATTAAAGACTTTGGAATGTGCTTGAAAGCAAAAACGAGAAACAATTACACATTGCAGTACAGGTTTGTTAGCTCCATCATTGTCTGTTCCCTTAAGATGTGACATGTTCCTTTGACTTTTCTTTCTCATTCTTTTTAACAACCCTACAAACAAAATTTTCAATACTGTCCAGATTTTTTGAGATATAGAAATATAGTGCTTTATTTTAAACAGAAGGTGGAGAGCATAATTTTTCATGCTTAGGGAGGTACTTTAAAGTTTTTATTTTATAATCAAATGGCTTCCTATTATAAAATGCTTGAACTGAGTGAAACAGAGACCAGAACTGAGGATTTTATGTTTGTGCAACTGAGTACTGTATCTATAACCCCACTGAGTCCTGCTATGATGTGCTCCAGCTCTTGCTCAGTTTTGGACATTACCACCTAATTGCCTCTTTGTGTCCTCTTTTGTCCTTGTCCTTTAGGACCTTTACTTTGTGACTTGTCAACATGCAATAAAATGGAGATGCTTAAATTAATGAGGTCTAGGTACTTCATTACTTTAAGGTATTAGTAATAAGGTAAGTATTTCTTAGAATTACTGTTTTACAATGTTCATTACAAGGTTTAAGACCTCAGCAGTATCTCTTTAAAAAAAGGTATTTAAAAAATACCTCATCAGAGTAATGAAATTATGTTTTTTTAAGACTTGCTTGACTTTCCACACCATCACCCTGCCTTTGACTAAGTTCTTTCTATAAACAATAAATCACTTTTAAGGCCATGGAGCAAATCTACCTTTGGCATAAGTTGACACAGTCCCATTGTTGCTCCCACTTACACAGAAGAGACTATTGCCAAGCACAGTTGTAATAGAACCTATCTGGAAATCTGACTCTATCATTGTAGTCTTATTTTGCCAGATAGGTTGGTTGTTTTTTCTTTTGGTCCAGCTTCCTTAAACAACAAAATGGGGCTTTCCAGCTTGGAATTTGATCATTTAAACCCACTTAAACTAACAAAAAAGGGTTTCAGAGAGATCCCTTTCAGGAGTGGATAGGATTGGATTCATTCATGTGCTGCACTTTCCACAAGATCAAGTGTTCAAATGGGCTGTTATTTTAAGAAGCTACTGCCATTATTGAGGGGAAGTGGAGGGACGGGGGTGGAGGAATGACTTTGGAAAGGATTTATGGTGTACAAATGGTAGCACTTCCTTGTCCTGAAGTTATTTTGTCAGTGTGCCAGTCCATTACTGCCGTGTTTGCATGTTTCTGCAAGGTACTAAACTAGAATTAAATGCTTTTGGCTATTAAGTGAAACAATAGATCTCTGTACATTTTTTTAAACTGCAATTGAATCAGCTGTTGTTTAATAAAATTACTCTGACAATAGTACAAAAAAACTTTAGAAACCTCTGCAAATTTGCTCTTTAAGGACTCTTTCACAAAACTACTGCCAATAGCAGTTACTAGAAAATATATATTTTCACTTGAAAGAGAATGTTCATGCCTTGGAGGCTGAACTAAAAATAAATTTTGGAGCATATTCCAGCTGCAAATACTTGATATTTATTATGTACATAGTATTCATTTTTGTTTTCTTCCTTTTGGATCTTACTGTATAAGGACGTGGGGACGAGTGAAGAACATCACTTTTCAAAAAGTAAATAATATTTTAATTACCTTAGAGAGAGAATGTTTCCTTCTATGTAACAATATTTATCTTAAAAGAAGATATTGGAAGAATACATGGAATGATAGAGTAATCTGAGTTGGATGGGACCCACAGGGAACATCAAAGTCCACTCCTGGCCCTGCACACCACATTCTAAGTCACACCACATGCCTGAGAATGTTGTCCAGACATTTTGAACTCTGTCAGGCTTGGTGCTGTGACCACTTGCCTGGGGAGCCTGTTCCAGTGCCCAACCACCCTGTGGGTGAAGAACCTTTTCCTAAAAAACAACCTGAACCTCCCCTGACACAACTTCAGGCCATTCCCTCAGGTCCTGTCACTGTCACCACAGAGGAGAAATCAGTGTCTCCCCCTCTGCTTCCCATCATGAGGGAGTTGTAACTGCAATGAGGTCTCCCCTCAGACTCAGCCACTCCTTGCACATCTTCCTCTCTAGACCCTTCACCATCCTCCTGCCGCTCTTTGGACACTCTCTAGTGGCTTAATGTCGTTTTTGTGTTGTGGTGCCCAAAACTCCTTCAGCACTCAAGGTGAGGCCACCGTAGAGCAGAGCAGAGTGGGACAATCCCCTCCCTTGCCCAACTAGTGATGCTGTGCCTGATGCCCCCCAGGACAGGGTTGGCCCTCCTGGCTGCCAGGGCACTGCTGGCTCGTGTTCAACTTGCCATCAACCCAGAACCCCATATCTCTTTCTGTGGAGCTGCTTTCCAGCATCTCCTTTCCCAGTCTATCCGTGCAATCAGGGGTGCCCCAATCCCAGGTACAGTATCCTGCACTTGCCTTTATTAAACTCCACATGATTGGTGTTTGCCCAGCCCTCTGATTTCTTGCGATCTCTCTACTCTTGCAGCAGTCAACAGCTCCTCCCAATCATCTGCAAACCTACTTAGTATCCCTTTGTGTCCTAAGTGCAAGTAATTTATGAAGATGTTGAAGAGCACAGGGCTGAGGGTGGAGCCCCACTAGTGACAGGTCACCAGTCTGATGTCATGCCATTCACTGGAACCCTTTCTGCCCCACCCATGAGCCAGTTGCTCACCCATCACAGGATGTTTGTCCAGTTGTGAACTGGTCATTTTGTCCAGAAGGATCCTGTGAGAGACAGTGTCTAAAGATTTGCTGAATTGCACGAGGATAAAAATAACATTAACTCACTTCCCTTGGTCAGCTAGGTGGGCTTCATAGGTCCTTGTCATGAAAGGAAATCAGGTTTGACAAGCAGGACTTCCCTTCCTGAAGCCGTGCTGGCTGTGAGCCATGATTGCATTGTCCTTTAGGTGTTTTTCAATACCTCACAGAATGATCTTCTCCATAACCTTACCAGGCACTGCAATGAGAATGACAGGCCTGTAGCTTCCAGGATCCTCCTTCTTTCCATTTTTTAAAGCTCAGACAATATTAGCCAGCTTCCAGTCAGCTGGGACCTCTCTAGAATCCCAAGACCATCCAAAAGTCGTCAAGAGAAGCCTTGTGATGACATCGGACAGCTCTTTGGGTATTCTAAATGAATCTTATCAGGCCCCATAGATTCATAGGGATCCAACGGGAGCAGATCCTGCACAAGTTTATGGTCAACTGAGCGTTGATCATTCTCGCAGCCATGGTCCTCCAGCTCAGGCCACTGGGACCCCCTTAGCTTGTTGTCAGTGTTGAAGACAGGCATTAAGCATCTCTGTCTTGTCCATGTCGCTGTTTGTGAGGTGCCCATCCTCATCCTGTAAAAGGCTGATCTTATTTCTGCACTGCCTTTTGCCATTAATGTATTTAAAAATAACTCTTTCTGTTGTCCTGCAAGGTTCTGGGCATCTTCAATTCCATCTGAGCTTTGGCTACCTGAATTTTCTTCTTACAGTGACAGAAGCATATATCTATTCTTCCCATATCACCTGACCTACACCACAAGCTGGACATAAACCCTCTTTTTTCACCTTATTTCCAAGACAAGATCACTGCTTAGCCAAGCTGGCCTTCTGCCTCATCTGCTAGACTTCCAGTAGTAAAGTGACTTCCAAGTCACTTAAAATTCCCAGCTCCTGTGCCCTTAGGAGATGATGCTTAGAAAGGGACCAGCACTGTTGGACCTCACATTCAAAAGAATATTTCAGGGGGGCCCTACTCACTAGTTCCCTGAGCAACCTGAAGTCTATTTCCCCCCATGTCCAGGGCTGAAGATTTGCTGGCACTTCTCCTCCGGTCAACAGAGATTCTAAATTTGATTGCTTTGCGGTCTCTGGAGCCTAGACAGCTGCCAATCTCCACTTCACTCACAAGACATGCTCTGTTAGCAAGCAATAAATCACGCTTTAATAGCCAGCACCACACAGCCGGGGCGTAACTCCAGTGGAAATTGGAGACTGACAGTAGACTATCGTGGTCTGATAGAAGTCACATCATCACCGGGTGCTGCTGTGCCCAACATGCTGGAACTTCAGTAGGAACTGGAGTCCAAGGCAGCAAAATATCAGTGTCCACCACTGACATTGCCAATGCATTTTTCTCAATTCCTCTGGCAGCAGAGTGCAGGCCTCAGTTTGGCTTCACCTGGAGGGGCATGCAGTACACCTGAAACTGACTGCCGCAGGGGTGGAAACGCAGTCCCACCATCTGCCATGGACTGATCCAGAATACACTGGAAAAGAGTGAAGCTCCAGAACACTTATAGTACATTGACGACATCATTGTGTGGGGGAACACAGCAGGGCAAGTTTTTTGGGAAGGGAAGAAGACAATCCAGATTCTCCTGAAGGCTGGTTTTGCCATAAAGCAAAGTAAGGTCAAGGTCCCTATTCAGGAAATTCAGGTTTTACGAGTTAAAGGGCAGGATAGAAGTCGTCAAGATTCCAGTGGATGTGGCCAACAAGAGAGCAGCTATGTCCGTACGAACCACAAGAAGGTAACACAGGCTTTCTTTGGCACAGTGGGCTTTTTGGAGAATGAATATTCCAGAGCACAGTGAGGTTGTCAGCCCTCTCTATCAAGCGATATGGAAGAAGAATGATTTCAAATGGGGTTGTGAACAACAAGAAGCTTTTGAACGGATCACACAGGAGATTGACTGGCCCAAGGGCTACTGCGTGGCCACGGCAGGGCAGGATGTGAGGAATGTGCTGTACACTGTGGCTGGGGAGAATGGTCCTTTCTGGAGCTTCTGGCAGAAGGGACCGAGCTTGGGTTCTGGAGTCTGAGTACAGAGGATTTGAGGCCAGCTCTGCCCCAACTGAGAAAGAAATTCTGGCAGCTTATGAAGGGTTTGAGCTGCCTCAGAAGTAATTGGCACTAAAGCACAGGTTGCAGAGCTGAAAGCCATCCTGCTGGCTTCAGATATCACTGAATGGGAGAAATGAACAGTGCTCTACCTCTACACTGACTTGTGAGTGTTGGCAAGCACTCTGTGAGTGTGTCTGGACCGATGGAAAAAGACCAGTTGGCAGTGCAGAGGGAAACCCATTTGGGCTGCTGAACTGCAAGACATTGCTGCCCAGGTAGAGAAGCTGGTAGTGTCATGTGGATGCACACAGATCCAAGAGTCAGGCTACTGAAGAGCTGTACATCATTGATTTGATCTCTGAGGAAAAAAAAAAATTTATTTAGTTTTATCACAGTTATTTATTTTATGATGGTCCAGATGGTCACAATAATGTCTAGGTTTCTGAACACTGACAAAGTAAGAAAGACCACAGGGATCTCAACCTTTGTTTTGTCTCTAGCCAACAGATGGCTGAAATCTGGTTCTTATTCCAAAATTTGATGTAAAGTTTATTTCCATGGGAGATCTGGGTGTAAAAGCTTTTGTCTCTCCAGATCTTTTCTGAAGTTCATTTTAGGTTCAAATCATGATTGTTCATTTTCTTGTCACCCCCCTGCCCTGCAGCATTGTTAAGCATATAATTTAATTAAGATGTTGATATTAAGTTTCCTGAAAAATTGCTTTCCACTTTAGACAAATGCTCAGAAACGCTAATGAAATTCTAGGCTGTGGTTGGATGAATCTGTCCACTGCCAGGATACTAAATTGGGCTAATTAACTTTCTATTATGTTCAGTATGAGCTGATCGTTAATGTATGGTGAGAGGGCATGCTTTTATCTCCACAACAGAGGAGCAATATTTAACTTTGATTTTATAATTTGGCGATACATGAAAAAATCCACATTGCCTACAAACATCACTGTATTGACAATCATGCAGGCTTTTAAATGAGATCCCTGCAGTGGCATTTGTGATTGTGGTTTGTTCCTGGCTCTTGACTGAAACTGTGTAGACCATTTCTGATGGTTTTGAGCACATGACCTCTCACTTAAAGCTGGAAAACTTCATGATCCAATTTTTATTTCTTACCTATATTTTTGACAGGACTTGAAATCAACAGCATCCGGGTTCTATTATACACATTTTCTAAGCAATTTTTATAAGACATTTTAGCATTTTTATATCTTCATGTTATTAGGAAAAGAGAAAAAAAAAAAGAGATGAGGCCATCGTCTAAAGAGACAGGAATTAATCATCTTAAGTTGGATTTCAGTTACAAAGATCCTAAACTTCTGGCAAACTGAAACCTTTTACTTTTATCTCTTTAGTGATTTCCTATGTTGTAAATCAAACAAATTCCATGCATTTAAAGAACAAACTCCCTATTCCATATAAAGTTCTTTCAGTATTGAGAAGCTTCCCAATGGGTTTTGCATCTTACATACATGGGGCTTCGTGCAGATGATATCTGAAGTTCAAAGACGAAACAATCAGTCTGCAATTTCTCGTAGGAGCCAGCTTGTGTCTTCTATACTGTATTTGCTTTTTTTCACACACCTGATGGCTATTCTTAAGAGCTGTTGTGTTTCATTGTCTATTAGTGGGGCTTTCATCTCAGAGGGAAGCAAATGCTTTTCTGAAGGGCCCTTGCACTCATGTTTGGGCAGCCTTTGAACCTCTTCCCTACAGGCAGGATCGCCAAACCTGTAACGCAGCATCAGGCAGCTGCTGGAACTCCCTGTTAAGGCAGTTCCATTTGCAGAGTTGCCAAATACCCAGATTTTGCCAGACCTGGACAGCTTTCAACGAGTTTGTCAGTTGCTTGGATCAGAGTACAGGCTGGCTGAATGGTTGGAAGTTTTTGTATGCCTGGGTTCAAACAGCTGCAGTTTGGCTCATGTGGAGGCAAAACCCAGCACCCCACTTCCCGCAGGGAACGCTGTGGCTGCTCCTTGCACTTGTCCCATCTGAGCTGGCAGGAGAGCCATGAGGGAAGCACGCCTCTCGTGGGCTGGGCCAGAATCAGCCTCTTTAAGACTGGAGGGGACAGGGTTAAGACTGCAGTTGTTTTTCAGATTTATATCTACATAATGGGCTGCAGTTGTTTTACATGTTTTTCAAAGACTTATGCAATCAAATGAACTGTATGTGTAGATTTTAATTATACCCACTGGCTGTTACTGGCTTAAAAATGTACTCTAATCTAGGAAGGGAAAGGGAACAGACAGCCAAAACAGAGCAATGTGCAAATGTTGAATTTATTTATTTTTTTTTAAACTTCAAACTGTGGTCTCAGGCAATAGACTGTGCTGGAGGCTGCTTATTTATTGTACTTACATTTCACTCTGTTTTCTGCTACCTTCTTTACAGGTGCATTCTGTGTTAAGAAATTGCTGAAAAGTAGCTGGAAAGTAACTGAAAACATAGAAAAACTCTGAAGTTGCAATTTCCTGCATGTTGCCTGTGGTCCAGTCTCTACTTATCTTCATAAATATGGAATCTTAAGCAGTATAGTTATTCTGAAATACAAAATAAAATATGTTGCCGTATTAATCTAAAGAGTTTATAAAAAATAATTAAGAGGTCGTATTAACCTGTGGTCTTTGAAGAATGTGTTACAAGTAGATTAATTACTGAGTACATATTATTGCACTTGGGTTGCAATTATCCTATGAAGTAAGAGAAGTTCACTTTGTACAGCTTAATAAAAAGATAAGTAAACTCAAACAGTGCTTCAAATCTGAAGAGATGGGAAATATGAGTGTAAAAGGTACAGAAACATCAAATACAGCATATAACCCTGAACACCCTTTGTCAGTGTCCCTCAGATTCATAAGGATATCTGTGCTTGCCTGTTCTTGGAGCACTAAATGCACTTCTTAAGCCTTGCTGGATTTTCATGCTACAAAAATACTTGTTTTAGATTAACCTTTACTCATTTGCTCTCACTTTTTCCAGCCTTTTCCTGGCCTCTTGTTATGCCAACACAGTTCAGGATTCCGTTGCTCTAATATTCATGACTTTCCATATACCAAGGCGATTATTAGCGATTGCTGATCCACAGGCAGCAATACCAAGTGAGTTATGTTGGAGGATGAAGGTCAGGGGAGACAGTATTGCTCTCATTTTTGGGCTTAATTTTAGATCTGAACTCTATTGGGCCTTGAAAGTGCTGCAGATGACTAGCTGTTTTTTCTTCCTAGCTTGAGGAAGAAAGTTGTCGTGACCCTGGGCACACCCATGGTATCCTCAGGGATTTCACCCTGTGCTAAAAAGGATGTTGTGCCGGAAGGTGTGTGTATATTGGGAAAGTAACTGTGCACCTGCTTGGACTTTTTATGTGGGATGTGGTCTTAAAGAAGCTATCAGAAGGAATCTTCGCTACTTGTCTGCCTTCCTTATCTCTCGGTACTTGGCTTTGGAGGCTTAGGCCACACTGCACAGATTTCTGGGCTCTTTAAGCTTCTTGAGGCTTCATTGTTTGTTGCACTTGGTTAATTTTTCTACCCTAGAACACCAAAAATAAAAGAAGTACGTCAAAATTTCAGACTTTCTGTCAAGACCTAGGAGTGTCCTGAACCTTATGCTTGTGGAATCTCTGATGCATTTTGCTGACATTAGTTACTGAGGAATTTAGGAAAATAGACACTGTGCAAGAAACTTAAGTGATAAATCTAGATTGTGAGCACTTATGTTTACAATTAATAGTAAATGGAGGGAAAGTCCTTACATTTCAGACTTGAAGTGGGAGTTTGTGTTAATTTGGTAACAGAGTTTGCCAAAGAAAACTGTGTATGAAAATGGAACTGCTGGAGCACAACCTGAGAATGAAAACTATAAAGCTGTTGGGGATCCCAGAAATCTCTCTGAAGAGCAGCTAGATGGATATTTTGCTGAATTTGAAGGCTAAAATCAGGAGTCTGTAGCTTGCCAGCTCCTGTGTTGCATGATGCAATTGCTTCTTTTCTAATAAGAAAATAGCCATTAAAGAGGCTTGTCTTTTATTAATGTCCTACAGCTCAAGGTGTGTATGACTGAAACAAGATTTTTCATGCTACGGTGCAAAGATGAAAACTTTATATGAAAGCTGCGTTTGTTTTGGTTTCAGTGGTGGGGTTTTTGGTTTTTTTGTTGTGTTTTTTAAAACTGTCCCAGAATGCATGCGAACACAAAAGTGGCATGCAGGGTTTTTACCAGCAGATTCTGTGTGTATTGGGGCAGGGCATATGCTTTCTCATGTTAAAACAGAAGGACACAGGCTGTGTGCAGCACTTCGCTTTGCAGTGGCTGGTGCTAAAGGGGAGTGGGAAAATAATCTCAAACAGCTACTAGTAAATCCATACCTGCATATGTCAACTTCTTAATATATTGCACTGCACTCTAGAAGTTGTTTGCTGCAACTTATTAACTGAATGTCTTAAAATTTTGTAAACATAATTTTCCCAGCTTGTACTGGTGCCAGCTCCGATTTAAAAACAAAACGTATTTTTTCTCTTTTTCATGGTTTTGCACTCTTTTGGCTGCATGTATGTGAGTGACAGGATAATGACATGGACTACCACCATTATTGAAAAGCCACTTTTTTTACACTTGCTCTTGGGAGGAGATAAAATGGGTGCACGGTGAAACTGTAATTTTTATTTGTTTAAAGAAAATAATAAAAAACTCCAAAGAACTAATAAGTATTGATAGTGATTACCTGTAGATGCCTGATTTTCTTTTAAGGCAGTCTGATCTGCCAAACATCTGTATGGCTCCTCCATAAATAAATGACTGGTTCTCTGTAAGACATGTATTATCTTAAATGAGTGACAGTGTCTTGATAATGCAGTCAGGAAAAGATGAAGATTCTTTTGACTTTCATAGCAAAACATTCATGGTTTAACTTTAGGTTTAAGGTGAAATTCTACATGCTGCTCCTTCCCTTTCACTGACAGACTGCGTCTGTGTTGTGTGATGAAACAGCAGAAGGCAACTTCGTGTTTCAGCTGGTTTTGTCTCCTGTGTCAGCTCACCAACTGCACAGGTACCTGCCTACCTGTGCTGGTGCGAGGAAGAAGCAGAACCCAGATAAGGCTTGTAGAGGAAGGCAGATAACACCTCCAGTTTCAGGACCATTCTGGAACTTTCCCAATCATCTAATCTAAAGGTGTTAATTTTTCTGGTTTTAGGTTCAGGATGTGTCAGAAAGGGCTTGCTTTCAAAATAGTTTTAATGCTGATAAAATCTCAAGCCCTTCACAGATCAGTGTACTGTGTTCTTCTACAGTCACTGGTAATGGTGTGTGAGGAGACTACACTGGACTTCCACCTGTGTGACACCAGGTATTTTCTTCATGCACAGAATGTGCTGCTCTAGTGGTAACTCATGGCCCATTCTCCTTCAGGTCAAGTCTTGACAACTTTGGCGTTACTGCCACTCAGCCCTTGGTGGAAAGCAACCAAAAGCCAGATATCATCTACTGTATTTATTTTAGCTATTGTTATTGAAGGAGGAGTTGAGGCCTTGAGGGATAGCACTGTAAGCTAGGTACTGCTTCTTAAACGTATTAAAGCTCAAGTCTGTTCACAAAGTCAGCCAAGTTATCAGTAAATCATTTTGTGACTGAGATAGCTGATGAATTGCTTGCCTATCTGATCTGATAGTAGCAAAGTTTAAATGTCTTCCATTTCTATATGTTTGGTTTTTGGTTTTTTTTAATCAGCAATACAAGTTCTCTAGGCAGCTCTGTATCCTTATTTTATCATTCTTGTTTATTTGTGTGAAGGTATTGGTCAGTTGGGAAATCATAAATCATCAAACTGTTGGCAGTCAAGTTAGACATTTTAAAAGTCAACAAAAGGTTGACATCCATTAGAAAATGAAGAAGAATGATCTGCCTTGGGGAGGGATGTTTTTACTCAAAATAAACCTTGACAATGAGTGTATATGAGTTCATAGTGTTTTTCAAACATTCTTGCACTTAAAATATTTTCAGAGCACTCAGATTAAAATGACAGAGAACAATAGTATTATACTCTTGCATATAACTTTGACTGGGTTCCATGTTTCTCATAATAGGAAATAGCAAATACAATTTCACTTAGCATCCATAATTCAACCATGTTCTTTATTTGCTTTGGATTTGGGTAAGTAGTGTGTTGAACTACTTTCAGGCCCTGGAGAAAATCTCTGTTACAGAGAATGCTAATTCTGCCCAGAAAAAAACTCTGGAGCATGACCTTTCCAAACAGAGATTGAACCCTCTGACTGAGTGTAATTTTTCTGGTTTTTTCCCCCCGTTTTTCTTTTCACAGATGAAAATTTCCGTGTCAGAAGGTTACTGTCTTAGATTAAGCTTGGTATTTATTTTTTCTGATTTTATCATGTTCCACTTTACTTTTGTGGCACTTCCCCTAGGTATTTGGACCACCCAGTTGTTTTAAGCCAGCTGTCAAAATAACTTTGACTAAGAGGATTTGCAGGAAGTAGCTGTGCAAATGGTTAAGCAGAGAACCTGAGTATAGCAGACCCATGTCTCACTGTTAATACCACCTTAACAATTGCCATCAGCTACAGTTTTACAAGTCTAACCCCTAAATATGGATTATTTCTGTTATTCTACTTACAGTATAATGATTTGTAAAGAAGTGGTTTAGGTGAGCTGAGTAGTAAAAACTACATCCTTTTTCATTTGAGTTAAACTGACATTTAAATAATTTCTGAAAACACTCATTCCTGGTCTTTTATCAAAGACTGGCTCTATCTGAACTCTTGTGCTTTGTCTGTCAGATGCTGGTTAAAGAAGTCTTAGTTCCCTTGCTGGCTTGACTTTGTAACCAAAATGAGGAAAAGGTCCTTTGCCCTGGGTAAGGGATGGGCTTATATAGGGCAGTTGTTAAGTGCTTCACCAGTTGGCATCTCCTATCTGTAAGAAATCTGCTGCTTCAGACTAGTTCAGGGATGTCATACACAGCTGTGCCGTCTGTTCAGTCAGCAAGCATCTTAAAAAGCATCTATCAGTGTGGGATTTTTATCTGAGTGACATTTCAGGTCAAGAAATTGGAGGTTGTGACAAGGTTTTGAGGTGTTAGTCTTGTAACTGTTCTCCAGTTAACTCTGAACCTCATGAAATGAGTTCACTCTTACTTTCAAGCCCTGTTTATCCCAACTGGGCTTTACATTCCTCACAATGAATATATTTTTTTCACTTTATGTTGTTAAGGACTGAGTAATTATGAGACCTGTACATTCCCAGTAGGAAGAAGTAGTGTCAACCAACTGACCTTTCATCCTCTGCAAAGGTGGATTTTCAATGCTCACCTGCTTAATTTCTGCATCCACTGAGAAAACCACAGCAGTTTGTATCTGCTCCTCTGCTGCACTGAAAGGTCTGGATGCAATAATAAAAAACCATCCTACCCCTCAGGAAGAATAGAAATGTTTTACAGCCATAAAAGAAATCTATCTCAAATCAGTTCAGGCTGGGCTATCAAGATGTGGCTCTAAGTGGTAATAACAAGCTTATCTATTGTGAAGGGAGAATGAACTATGTTGTAATGGGATTTTCAGCTGGATGAGAATCCAACCCTCAACGTGGTCCTTGGTCCTAATCAAGCCTTACATGTTTGTTTTTGTTTACCTAAGTCATTGCACAACCAGGAAATGGGAGGAAAAGTAGTTTGCCTTCATATCAAGGAAAGTTTATTCATGGAAGATGTAAGTAAAATGCACCACTCCTTAAGGCGTCCAGATGGTGAGAACACCAGTGTTTGGAAACCTGCAGCTTTTGCCTCAAGTATTTTAGGAAATTATGTAGCTTGTAAAGAATTATTCTGTACTGTAATGAATGTCTACAGGCTTCTTTGTTTCAAGAGCCTTCCTTGCACAAGAGTCCTACAACTCAAGTGTTTGGGTTTGGGGTTTTCTGTTTGTTTTGGGTTGGGTGTTTTGTTTGTTTGGGCTTCTTTAATTAAAACAAAACAAAACAGGGGCTATTAACTTTAGAATCAGAATTGATCCATAAGGGGGAGGTTTTGCCCAAGACTCTGTAAATAGTTTGACTTAAATATGACTGTTCTTGGTGCATCCCAGTCTGGAGTTGTTCTTCTCTCTGTTGAGCAGGGCTTCTATTTACTAAACCAGCAGTTAAGTAACCATATCCCCCAATCCCTCCAATTACTTTGAGACTGTTAAGAAAAAATGCCTCACTACAGGTTTATGTGAGAGATGGTAGCAGCACAAGGACACAGGGACAAGACACACAGCAAGCAATTCTTCGTGAAATAAAACATCTGCGTGTGTAATGACTTGTTGAGAACTGCTATGGGAATTGTTTTTGTTGGTGGGATTCTTGTGTTTGTAGGCACAATAGCCTGAAAAGAGTTAATTTTCCTTTTCTCTGATAGTTTTTTGCAGTCAAATTTTACCTAAATAAAACTTCTTTAGCACTTGCGTGTTCATGTTGCATTTGGCACTGTTCTACACAGTCTGTCCATAAAACCTCAGTGCCCCTGATTTAGCCAAGTTATTATTATTCAGGTATTTATTATTACTATGAATATTGTGAAATATAAGTTAGGCAAGTGCGTGCTTCACAATCTTCCTCATATATAAGTGAATTTGATTGTATTTTGTGTTTACACAAAAGGATCTGAACATGTCTTGGTATTTGCTGGTATGTTGTGCTGGCTAAATTAGAGGTGTTGGAATTTGTCAGACTCCTCTCGTGTCCCTCCCCCAGTCATTTTCCCAGAGCCTGAGAAACCACTTCTTCTAAAGAAGAATGTTTACACAACTTTACATTGGTCATCAAGTACATGAAGTTTTGATGTTGAGTGACTAGAGAACAGACAGCAACAGTGGCTTCTTGCGCTCTTGGAAGTGTTAACTCTTCAGTTTGTTTATGGCAGCAGAATTCACAGGATGAACACACAGAATGCTTTTATATTTGCTGAGAATGGTTCAAAGCTGAAGCGCTCCCTGTCTGCCATTTGCAATCAGCAGCAGTCAGTATGGAAGGAAGGACTCCTTGCAAGTGTAGTTGCTGTACTTGATAGAGGACCCTCTTCCAGGAGCTATCCTGTTTTGATTAATTCTCCTCTCTTTGCCAGATGTTGTCTGTAGATCTCTTTCTCTGCTGAGTTTTCAAAAAGGCTGCAAAGAACTCTATGGCTTAGAGAAACACAGTGTTGCAGTTCACAGATTCTGTGCCTGAAATACCCCTTTCATTCCTGCCTATTGTTCCAAGTTTCCCTGCTTAGCAGACTGAGTATTCAGTGTTAGCTTTAACACTTTAAAGGCAGAAGTTTTTCAGAATATTAATTCCTAAATACAGTAGTTCATGTGGCTTCATGATTTATGATATTTCTTTTAGATTCCCGGGGAAAATCCCTTTTACACATAGGTGCATGATGTTAAAAATTAACATCTCCTTTGAAAGATATTAGAAACCATCCCAGGAATTCTGACTCTTTCCGTTTGGTGCAAGTTGATGAAGGTCCTAACTTTTCACACACAATGTAATAGTAATTGGAAGTGTTTTGTCTTGAATTTGTGTTTTACATTACTCCCACTGAAAAACTGCTCTGTGTGCATCACGCTGATGTTGCTAGGACCCCCATGGCAGCAGGATATCTGCCAGTACTGTGCCCATATCTTAAGACTTGATGATATTGGCATGCTATACATCAGGAGGATATAAACCTCTCTGTTTTCAGAAGCTTTTCCCTTGTTTTTGCTTCAGGGCAAAAGGAAGTCAGCAGCATCTCTGTAGCACCACTTCTGTGAATCTTGATGTGCCTAGCCTGAGGATGTCAAACATAAAATTTCAGCTGTAAAAAGGCTTGAATTCAGTGTAATTTCTTTGGTTTGTCCTGTAATTACATCTTAGGTAATTGGTGCTTGGAGTTGCGTCCTGCCATGGTGTGGTTGGTAACATCTGCAGTTTCACACTGTTTAAACAAGCAGGTGCTTGGGATGAACAGCAAAACCAAAAGTGGAAAAAATTACGTCTCTGGCACAGTCTCACAAATATCCAGTAGCTTTGATTTCTCCAGATGATACTCACAGTAAAGTGTTTTCCCCCACTCATACATGAAAGAAGGATGAGCTCTATAAATGACAGTGCAGAAGCACAACTTGATTTAATCTAATTAAGGAATCGCAGTATCATGTTTTAGAGGAATTAAATTCTGTCCACTAAAAGGGGAAAATCTGACTAAATCTAACTAAATCTGACTACTCTGACTAAAATGACTAGACCAAAGTCAGTTATTCCGACTCTTTTCTTTGTTAATTCCCCAAACCCAGGCATTCTTTGGGTATGTATTACATCATATGGGACGTAAGTTTAGGAATTGTGTGGGACTAGATGTACATAAGGTACATGATATGGGTTAATGAGACAGCAGTCTGTGTAAAATCATAGAGTCATGGGGTTGTTCAGGTTGGAAAAGACCTCCAAGATCCGTCCAACTAATAGCCTGGCAAGCCAAGTCCAACCCCTGTCTGGCTACAGCCTCCTTTCAGGGAATTGTAGGGAATGATAAGGTCCCTCCTGAGCCTCCTTTTCTCCAGGATAAACACCCCCAGCTCCCTGAGCCGGTCCTCATAGAACTTGTTCTCTAAATGCTTTGCCAGCCTCATTGCCCTTCTCTGGACATGTTCCAGCACATCAACATCTTTCTTGCAGTGAGGGTCCTAGAATGAACACATTGTTTGAAGTGTGGTATGAAAGTATGACTGCAAAGTCTTTTTGATGTGCCATCTCACTTCCAGAGCTGTTATCTCCCTGGGAGGCAGTGGAGGGATGCCAAAAGATCTATGGACAGGGAGGAAAGAACTTGCCAGTGTACCATTTGTGAATGAAAGGGGAAAGAAATCTTAATAATAAGAAAACTGACTAGTAAATGTTCTCTTCCAGTTTTCACCTGGCAGCCACAAAAGGGCATGCAGAGTGCCTCAGGATCATGGTGACACATGGTGCAGATGTGACAGCCCAAGATGGTGCAGGTATGTCTCTCTAAACGTGTACAAGTAGGATGATACACTCAATTTGCTTATGTGGTTCTTGATGGGCAGACTGAAACTACAGATTTGACAACTTTGCTTTTCCTCAAACACTGTGTAGGAAAATGTTGCACTTACAGGTTTAGGCATGCTTGCTTTCCTGCACAGAGAATTCACATTCTAAAGTCCCTAAAAACGTTAGTCCTAATGCTATATATTTCAGCGTTTGTAGTGGACTCCAGATGTAAAATAGTTGCTCAATTTTTTAATTGTTGTTTTTAAGTTAAAAAAAAGAAAGAACTCTCCTCCCCCAGCTCTTCTTATTATTACAGGTTGCATCAAGATCTTTGGTGTTGCTTTTATGTTTATCCAAGCTACTAATCCCATTAACTTCACAGGAGTTGCAGTAAGACATTTCCTCAGGATTACGACATAGTGAAAACAGCTGATACAGGCCAAAACAGAGCTAAGAGCTATTAAGTATGACGTTTCACTTCTCAAAAGTCCTGCTCCTAATTACTGCTCCACTAGGAGAGTGATGGGAGCTGAATTTGAAAGTGGCAAACCCTTTTTAATAGATTTCAGTTGACACATCTGTGGAATCTGTGCCCAGCATTTTCTCTGGCTAGCTGAGTCACCTGGATGAGCTGTCAGCATTTCATCTTTCCAGTAATGATCTGTAACTGCTGGGCTCCTGGGTTCTGTTTTGGCCACTTATTGCAGCCTGAGGGAATTTGTGTCATACATGGGAATGGTTTGCCTCTATAAAGAAGTGTCTGTGATACTGGAAGAAGCATTCATATTTTACATAATGATAAGGGAATATATGGACCTGATGCAGACTGTTATTCAGAATCCATGCTTCACCTTGCCTGATGATTTATCAGTTGCCTGGATAATGAGCTTGCCAGCCTGCTTCCACCTGAGAGTGGCAGCCCACTGCTTGTGAATGAAATCCTTCTCTATAAAAGTCACATCATTTGCAGTGAGTTTCTTGTCACAAATGTCTTTGTCCTCATTGAGTGCTAAATCCTGGCTCCTTCTTTTCTTAGTTGCATGGATAATTTGTTCTTTTGCTGTCTTGTCATCTTCAATTTTTCAGATGATATGTAAGATGAAGCTGGAGGAGAGACTTCAGTCTTTCATCATAAATCCAAAGTCAGTAAATCATGGCATTGAGTAGCTAAATATGAACTTAGAGATGCTAAATAATTGAAATGCAAACCGATGTAGACCTGTGTTTGGCAGGGAATAGGGAATCTATGAGGTGCAAACTAAAGTAGGCCTGTGTTTGAGTTTTCTATGCGCACTTCATGGGTGATACAAGTTTAATATAGTGGTAGCTGGTGAATTTGGCAGGATTTGCTCTTGATGCTGGGTTACTTTTTCATTGCCAAATAGCAAAAGTCATGAAGACACTGACAGACATCTGTGTGCAAGGGAGGCTGAGTAATATTGGAATATTGTTTTCTAAGAAACAAGATGTAATGTATAATCTTAGACTTACTTCTGCCAAGGTCTAGTCTGACACAGTGTTTGTGTCACTGCTTTATATGAATCAAGACTTTAAGATTATTCTGTCACCTGCCTGAACACTAGTCTGTATTAAAGACATTCTGCTTGATGTAGGTTTTTATTTTATTTTCTCCACCCTTACTTTTTATGTGTCATGATAGGAACAAGACGGATAATTCAAGATTTTGCCTTTGTCATGGAGGATTTTATTCCTGTGCTTTTGCATAATTGAATAATTAATTTACTTTGCTTTTATTCATTTAGGGCACAGTGCTTTACATCTTGCAGCAAAGAACAGCCACTCCGATTGCATTAAGAGGTTACTTCAGGTAAAGGAAAAATCAAGTTAATTTTGATTTTTGAAATTTTCATTTGGTTCCACTAGATGTTGACACATTTTCTGCTAATAATCTGCACCACATTCTTACACTGTTGTCCTATCTCCTTGACATCATGAGAGATGAGAGTTTAAACATGAAGTGTTTAAAGACCTTTGAGGCACCATGAATGGCTAATAAAAAACAGTGTCGCTTCCCTGAATGGTCTGCAAGTACAGTTTTCCATGTCCAGCTGCTCGGACATAGCTTGGTTGGGTTTCAAGCAGGTTGCAGCTTCAGTCTAACTTCCTGTATTTTGTCTGTGTGGTTGGATGACTTGGAATCAGGTGGATTAAGAGTTACAGGGGGAAAGGATTTTTCACTTCTGGGGGTATTCTGATAATGTTGCACTGGAATGCTTTCTGTCTGTTCACCACAGAAATGTTTTTCCAGTTTAAAGTCAAAGAGAGAAAAAACCATAGTAGTTTAGATCCAAAACTAATATGGAAATAATCAAATCCTCTGTGAAATGAAGTAAAGGATAGTGGGGGATTAGAAAGGGAGCTGGGAGAATGGGGAGAGAAAATAAGAAAACAAAAGTGAAGATGAATGAAAGACTCTCATAGTGTTAAAGGATGAGTGTTAGTAAGCAAAGGCACAGTGTCCATCTCAGCTCCATTTGAGAAATACAGGAAAGTTTTCATGGCAATGATCAGAGAAATAGAACATATTTTTCTAAGTTTGGAGTTATCAGTAAGTCTCAGATGAAATAATGAATACAGACTGAGAATTCAGATGGAATAATGAATAACAACCCCTATTGAACACAATGGTGCAGAAAGAGGATGGCTGCAATATCCCAGCCTCTAAGCTGTTTTTCCCTGATTGCCTCAGGGCTCTCCAGCTGTCCTGCAACTGACCCCTGTCAGTGTCTCTGACAACACAGGGTCCAGTTTCACTGATTCCCACCTCCATACTCCTTGCACACTGGCTCCCTGCTGCCCCACAGGCGGGAAGGGTTATCCTTGGCCACTGCCGCTGATCCCATTGCCAGGATCCACATCGCCATCAGGCCGTCACTGGTGGCATCACAGGCAGCAGCACCGACGGCTCAGAGCCAATTGTTTTAACACCAGGGATCTGCTGCCCTTCCACCTGCCTGCTGCAATCACTGAGTGGTTTTGTTGATGTTTTTCTAGTTTTATTACAATATAGAGATTTCTAAATACAGTCCTAAGTGCAAACCCATTGGTCATGTTCTCCAGTAATTTATGCTCTTAGGATTATCTTCTGTGGACCAAAGTGTGTGTGGGAGGAATGTGTAACTGCTGTTGAACTAAAACAGGCTAAATAATTATTTTACACAGGCAGAACTTGGACATTTTTGTTACAGAATACAGTGATCTATGTGATCCTGTTTGCCTAGATAATCAGAGGCATGTTGGAGACAGTGCTACATGTAAAAGTCAAAAGTTATAATGTTTGTGTTTTAGAAACGTGTAATTTCAGGGTCTTCTCCTGTCCAAAGAAAAGCATTGATGCTGGTGATGGGTTTAGAGAACGAGTCCTGTGAGGAGCAGCTGAGAGAGCTGGTGGTGTTTAGCCTGGAGAAAAGGAGGCTCAGGGTAGACCATATCACAATGAGAAAAGAGGAAATGGCCCCAAGTTGTACCCATGGAGGTTTAAGTTGGATATTTGGAAAATTTCATCACCAGAAGCATTGAAAAAGGCTGCCCAGGGAACTGGTGGCATCACCGTCCCTGGAGGGATTTAAGGGATGTGTAGATGTGGGACATGTTTTAGTGGTGACTTTGGCAGTGCTGGGTTAATAGTTGAGTTTGCTGATCTTGATGGTTATTTCCAACCCAAATGAATCTAAGTTTCTATGATGCTCTCTCTTTATTGTAACTAAAATAAAAATCTTCTGTACCTAAACAAGCCTTGATAAGGATTTTAATTACTTTTTCATTACTATTTATTGCTTTGAAGCCTAGATTGATCAGTAGTATTTGATAATTGTAATACAAAATATAACTGGATTGTTGGTACTTTGTTTTTAAAAATGCAAGCAAACCCTTATTGCATTTGCCAGTGGATCCATGGGAATCTCACAAGGTTTAACAAGAACAAGTGCTGGTGCTGCACCTGGGTCAGGGCAAACCCCAGTATGAGCACAGGCTGGGCATGAACAGACCGAGAGCAGCCCTGCCCAGAAGGACTTGGGGGTGCTGGTGGGTGAGAGGCTGGACATGCCCTGGCCATGGCACTCACAGCCCAGAGAGCCAAATGTGTCCTGGGCTGAGGCAAAGGAGAGAATTTTTTCCTTTTTTACTTACTGATTTAAATTATTCTGAAATTATAGCATTTTTTAGGGACAGCTCACTTAACCATGATGATTTCCTGTGGCTTCAACATAAGCTGGTACCAAAAAGGGAAAGACCAGATTGGTAGCAAGGGAAGCTGCACCTTTCTTCAGTGTTCTAGTCTGAAGCAGCACATAAACCTTTTCACAAAGATGTTCAACACTCTGTCAATATCAAACATATGTATTATTTTCTTTGTAGTTCTCTAATTGCTTTTTTTCCTTCTCCTTATTGACTTGTGCAGAGTAAATGTCCAGCAGACAGCACTGACAATTCTGGGAAAACAGCTTTACATTATGCAGGTAACTTTTTTGATGCAAGTTTGTACTATTTTGTTGTGCTTGATATTCCTAGCTCTTCAGCCTAAAATTCGTTTTTTGTACCCCACTGTAGTGCTGCAGTATTGCAAGTGGAAGCATGGGACACAATTTTTTTAATTGGGGTTTACTGGACTGCCATGTTTGTCTTGTTTTTTTAATTTCATTTTATTTTTTTTAGCTGCATGTGGGTGTCTTCAGGCTGTTCAACTTCTGTGTGAACACAAATGTCCCATTAACATCAAAGATTTGGTATGTACCTCTTCTGTTGTGTACTACAGATACTTCAGGGCTTTTATCACCCTCATTCCGTGCAGTTGCCACCCTCCATCTCAGGTGCAGCAGTCCAAAGCAATGCTGTGCTTATGTATCTTCCTGGATTTCTCTGCTGGAGGAAGTTCCCTTTGCAGTTTGCCATTGCAGAGTTGTGGAAGCACTTCACAGGCTGATGCCATAGTGGCAGGATTTGCTGATCGTTGAGACATTGGCACAAGTAGCTAGAATCAATGCTTACACATTCAAAACATAATTAAAAGTATTTCCATTGTCTCCAGGAGGCTTTGGAAAAGGCCCAGTATGTGGCCAAAGGCTGAAAAATGCTCGCAAAGCCCAACCAGAGTAGATAAGCCTGAGGTGAAGAGATATACCTGACATATTCCAAAGGCTCAGAGACACTGCATTCACTACTGTGAAATGTCAACAACCATCAGGTCTGGTTTTGGGAATGATGCAACTGCCTTATAGAAAATCTAATGATAAAGGGAAGGGATATGTAAAGCACAGGCCAGGCAGGACAGCATAAAGATACCCAAAGTTGTTTGTTTTCAAATTTGATCTATCTCCTTCTTATCTGGCTTTTCTAACAAAAACAAATACATCACAGACATCTGATCTAAGATTTCAGCAGATGCCTTTTAAAGGCATAAAAGGCTTGCTCAGTCTTAAGAGGAGAAGGCTGTAAGAGTGTCTTTAAAATGCCCTCAGCTACATCATGGTTGGTCATAGGAAAGAGAGAGACCAACCTCAGAGGTGCATTGCAAAATGATAAGCAACAGTCAGAACTTGGGTAGTGGACCTACTTGGGAAGTTCCAGTTAGGTACTAGGAAAAAAACAACCTCACTTTGAAGGTGGTCAAACACTGGAACTGGTACCCAGAGCTGTGTCTTTACCTTTGGAGAAGCTTGAAATGTGACTGGACAAGTCTCTGAGCAATGTACTGCAACTTGAAGTTTGCCTAGCTTTGGATTGAGAAAAAAAGTGGGAGAAACCCCAGATATGTCCAAGGGTGTCTTCTGACTGTATTATTCTATGACTTGATGAAATGTTGTATTTTTGCCTTGTATTAGTTAAAATTATCATTTTTGTTGTGGAGCTACTGAAAGATATTTTGCAGTTTCAAAATCATTCCGTTTTAGCATTGAGTAATCAGCAAAAGGAGTACAAAAGCAAAAACCATTCCTACTCCCTATGTTTTGCATCGTCCCCAGCAGACATGAAAGAAATTATAGTATACTCAGCTATATTTATGGTACACAAGAAAAATGTACAGATAGCACCTCATTTTTGCTAAGCAAAGCTAAAATTTATAGCTGACTTTAAATCTCAGCGTGTTTTTGTAAGTGGATGGAATATTGTTTATAATTTCTTTATGTGGATTTCTAGGATGGGAACATACCTCTGCTGCTTGCAGTGCGAAATGGTCAAGTAGAAATCTGCAAATACCTTCTGGATCATGGAGCAGACATCAACACCAGGGATAAAAATGGAAGGTACAGCAGGTTAACATGGATGCTTCACCAAATTACTGTCAAATGTAGCTTTCTTCTTAAATTCTTCCCAAAATTGTTGATGTTAAGTGACATAACGCTTTTTGTACTAGATAGAATATCCTCATTGCTGAGAAGGCTTACAGAATTCTGACTAAAGCAAAAGATAAAGCAGAAACTATGTGACTATAAAACTAATGTGTCTGTAAGATTTCCCTTGGGCTACCAGAACAGTATATCCCATTTTAAAATGACTGCTGTATGAATCTGAGTGCTAGCACTTACCCACTCATCACTTTCTAAGTGTCCCAGTTTGAAATGCTGCTCTCTTCTTGGAATGAGTTAATACCTCCAACTTAAATCCTTAAAACTGCTACTTGGGAGCAAAACCTGTGGAGGATTGTTTTTTCTGCCATAATGCAGCCACAGCAGCAAAAAAAAACCAAACCAAAAAAAAAGCAGTAAAGCTCTATAGTGGAGATGCTGTTGCTTTAGAAGGTGCCAATTAGAGAATTTTTTTTTTTTCATTTATAGATAGTGCATGTATCAGAAAACTGTTTTTAAAAAGCAACATCCTTGTAGTGAAAAATGCGTTTGTTCTGGTAATACTGACAAAGAGCAAGAGTCTTAGAAAATTATGGATTGTTTTATAAACAGTTGGTTAAACCGTGAAAGTAAAGTAGGATACTGGGAAGACTTGGCACTTACGCTTCATAGCAATTTTGATTATGCTGTGTGTCACAATGCTGATATTGTTCTCTGGCGGCACCTGTGAGTATAAGACTGGGCCCTAACTTGTTTTTTATCAGTCCAAAGTTCATTAGTGTGGTCTTTGTTTTTGTCTGAAGAAAACCGCTTTGTTTTCTGTACGGTTTCATGGCCTTATCGGTGCTTTGAACCTGAGGTACTGCACACCCTGGAACCTCTGCCTTCCCCTCACTCTCCTCATGTTTAATCAGCAGACAGTGTTAAGACTTTCTGCTTTAGTTGAATGAAGGAGTTTCTGGCATAGATAGGGTTCCTATTTTTGTATTTTTTTTTAAGATAGTACTGTGTGTAGAAACAACAAAATATTATAGCATGAGATATGCTGCTTTACTTCTTGCTTTCATTGTGGTGAGGGGAGTGACTCCTCCTGCATCTCATGTTTACAAAAGTAGTTAAGATTTTACTGAAACAGGAAAAATCTTATTGGGAGGAGAAGGGGATAACCTTTGAAAATGACATCTCCAGATTCCTATCATGTCCAGACTAAATGAATTATTTTGGTAATCTGAAAACCATCCCTGTGACTCTGGGGGTGTTATCCAAATTACGACTCCCCACTACTTTGAGCACAGCATTGCAACAGCATCACTTTTGCAAGGCTCACCCATTACAGGGAGTATGTTTAATTCATTAGTGAAACTATTGTCTTAATATTTAGCAAATATTATCACTGTAGTAACTTTTCAACTTCATATCTGCACTGAGGAATGTGTTTGGCAGTAAACTTGGCCAACCCATCAGACATGTTTTCATGCTGAGAAAGGAGAGTTATGCCCAAGCAGGAAGGCAGTATTAGAGCATGCTTGAAAGGTGAGGTTTTCTGTGTGTTCTTCTATAATTATTCTGTATGTCTCTTATGACCCCTTCAAATAATTGAGAAAAGCAGATACAACCTGCTTTCCAGAAGGAAAAGATTCCTTCTGCATAATATTTTTACTCTAGAAGCCGTCTCTGTGCAGCTGCCCTGTGTTGGAAAGGGAGTTGTTTGTGCTCCCATGAACTTTTTTCGGTTTTTTTTAAGATGACAATAATAGAGGGTTTGAGGTCAAACTCATCTCTTGGTGTCACTGAAGATCTTTTAGATTTGTTTGTCTTTCTGATTGAAATCTGTTTGTTTGTTTTGTCTCAAACACAACATGTGAAGGAAAGCAGCAGTGGAATAAAGGCTTTCATGTTGTACCACTGCTGTAATTGGAACACAGCAGTGAGGTTTGTTAGTCCAACTTTATCCTGCAGCCATTTCTATCTGTGACTCTCCTCTCAGCCTCAGGAGGCCATTTTTAGAAATGTTTGCAGACCTGTATTTGCAGCTGGAGTGTATGAGGAATAGGAGGAGGGGCTGTCAGGTGTTTGTAAGGAGAAGCAGCAGTTACATTTATGTACCAATACACATGTTGATAGAATCTTGGACTTCACTGCACAATAATGGTCACACTTTTTTTTCCTGAAGAAATGAACTGCTTGAAGAGTGTGCCCTTGACACTTGCTCTCTGTGTTTTGTTTTTTTTTTTTCTCTTATTCAGAACTGCTGTGATGATGGCTTGTGAAGCTAGTAATCTTAGCATGGTGGAAGCTTTCCTTAAGAGAGGTGCCGATGTCAGTTTAGTAGATGTCTTTGGACAGAATGCCCTGCACTACGCCAAGCTCTCGGAGAATACAGGGATCCAGAACCTCCTGTTGTCAAAGTTATCACAGGATGGGGGTATGTGAGAGAGGCTGACGTGCAGTTTGTCACTTCTGGAACAGGCTACATGTATGTTTAGTACTGAACAAGTTTATTTCAAAGTGTAACCTGAAATGTTGCAAAAGCCATTTTCAAGATCATCTGGCTGAGACTTCCCAAAAGCTTCTTGACATGGATTTATTTATTTATATTTAGCATGGGATAAAGCTCTGAGCAGGCCAAAAAGAAGTGTTTTGGAGAAAAATCAGATAAGTTGATATAGCAGCATCATGAAGTTTTGCTTACAATTTGGAATAGATTATCTTTTATGCATAGAACCCCTCAGCAGAGAGGTTGGAGAAGGAACTAAAGCAGGCAGAGGATTTTGTGATCAAACTACAATGGATTTCTAAAGTAGGAAGCTTAATGCAGAAGAATGGTGTGAGACTATAATAGAATAAGAATTGTCATGATTCTTGAGATTTTATCTCAATATGAAACCAGACAGTAGCAGAGAAAGGATGTGATTGAAATGGAATTTGCAAATTATATTTCTCAGGTTTCAGGCAGGAATTCAAAAACCAATCCATGTATCTATGGTATGGGAAGCAGAGCGGAGAGGTGGGTTAAGAATGACAAATAACTCTTCCTTTGTTAACTTTTCTTTATTCCACTTCTTTTCTGGTCCACAGATGCAAAGTCTCCAACAAAAGCGAAGCAGGTATTTGTCCTTTTGGTTTTGAAGATAGTCTGACTCTCTAGACTTGTAACACAAGAAAAAACAGTAACTGGAAGCACTAGTAAATGTCACTGTGAGATGGGTTGCCATGACTACTATGTAATGTAACAGGGTTTTGTTGCTTAGCTAAGAAATGTGTTTCAGGACCATTGCTTTTAGATTTGGCTTCTCTGTGTAACAGCAGCCAGCACCCTTGGTGAGAGGAGGAAGAGAGGGCAAGTGTGTATGTGCATGTGTGGGATGATTCCTGCTTTCCTCATGTGTAGTGCTGGAGCTTGGCTTTTAGACATGCTGTCTCTTTAAACTGCAGAAAAGATGATCTAGAAAAGTTCTTCGTTTCTAAAACATAAAATTGAAGGTTATCCCTGGTTGCTGGAGACCCCTTCCTGTGAGAATCCCAGCATATTTAGGTGATTAAATTAGTTCCTTGCACTTTTTATTTAGTGTCATCTCTTGGAGTGCAAGTAGACTTTGTAGACCTGCTGGTGGCTGGGAAGTAGACAAAGGTGCAGTGCATTGGTTCGTTTCTTCTCTGAGTGCAGAAGTGGGTTTTTCGGGGGGCTCAGGCAGAAGCTGGTGGAGAGGAGAGGTGGTAGCTGTGAAGAAATGGTATGACTGAGCTGTGTGTGAACAGGAGTGTTGTGAGGTCACTGGTGCTAAACCTATTGTCA
The DNA here is from genome assembly GCA_013397935.1 of Dasyornis broadbenti. NCBI lineage: Eukaryota > Metazoa > Chordata > Aves > Passeriformes > Dasyornithidae > Dasyornis > Dasyornis broadbenti. The sequence continues at coordinate 591,194 of VZRN01005383.1, forward strand.
GCTTCTGCTTTTTCACTAAATCTTGTTTGTTTTCACTGAAGCATGGATTCCAAGGGAGCAGATTCTTATTGTCAGGCATGTTTAATATCTTTGTGTTAGTGGAGATATGGTCTTTACATAGAGGGGAAAAGGCACTGCATGAGCTGCTAAAGTTGATATTAATGTGGGATTTTTTGATTTTTTTATTTTTTTTTTATAAAACAACTTGCTCGGACTTTACTAACCAAACTAACAAACCTACCTTTTCTGGCTGGTGAAACTTTCAGCATGATCAAGGCTCTAAATTAAGTTCAGAAAGAAGTGGAACTCCAAAAAAACGCAAAGCCCCACCTCCTCCTATCAGTCCTATTCAGGTAAAGAAAAGACCAATTTTGAGATGCTTTTAGGGGATGTAAAGCATTTTGAACATTATTGGAATTATGTGGGCTGGATTTTCTCTGTCACTGTTATTTTATATGCCTGTGTTACCATGAGTGCTTTTCCTGAGGTTAGAATGACACCATGAAAGCACATGTTGGTTAGGTTAACTAAGTAAAATTGCTTAAAATACAGCATGGTCTAAGATACAATTGCACAAATTTTACTGTACAATTGCTTCTTCCACCTAAGGTTGAAGTTGTCCTATTTGCTGATTTCAGTAAATAAATAATTCTGTGTATTTTAGTTATACATATATATGGATGCATGTTATTATATGCATATATGCATGTCAAAATAAAATACTTAAACTGCATTTTGATACTATATAAATCTATTTAATAGTTAGGTTTAATCTTAAAGCAGAATGTTGCCTGTGTAACAGCTACACTCCTAATGTCATACTGACCCAGAAGGGCGCTAAATAATTAGGTCTGTTCTCTGAACGTAATCTAGAATTGTGATTTATGTTAGTGCAGGTGAAAGTACTCTTCAAAGCGTGTGTGTGCATATATATATATGTGTATTTAGGCACATGTTAGAGAGGTTGCTGCATGTGCATGTACATATAAATACCTATTTATATAAAATTTTTTACAGGTTAATGATTTGTCTTCTCCACACTCATCAACTTCAACTCCCATGACTGGAAAAGGGCAGGCTTTCTTTGCTGATCAAGTATGCAAGGTAGAAGTGTTTCATTCCTATGAGCTTAGGGAAGGAAGTACAAGGTCTGTTTTGCTTTCTACTTTGATGTTTGCAGAGTCTCCTGTGACTTAATTAGCTGAACTTTAAGAACAAAAATGAATCCAAATCTATTTCAATGCAATTTATAAAACAAGTGTAAAGATTACTTTGATGTGTAACAAATATGTAAATATAAACAGTCTTAGATTAGTTAGTGTTTAGGAGTATGGTTATGAAAGTAAGTATTAATGCTCCAAGAGTTCCATTTCTAATACCAGCAAAGTGTATGAAATTGGGCAGTGCAGAAAGAGACCCTTCTACCAGAAGACATCAATGAAAGGGTTGAGTGTGTTCTATCTGATCTTTACCTTATGCTGCTGAAGATTTTTTTTTAATACATGTCAGTATATTGCTATTACTTATCACAGAGTCTGCAATCTTACAAAACTATTTTCAAGATAGTTGCTGTATTTCATTAGTATTTAAGGGGAATTGGGCAATGGAACTCAAATGGCTTTAGCAGACTTTGAAATACTGGACACATGCTAAAATTAAACAAGATCTCAGAAATAAAAGACAGCCACTTGGACAGGCTTTATCCAGCAGAGTCTATACTGTCTGTACTTCTTTTTGGTGAACTGTCCAGCTTTACATCTGATTCCTGTGAAAATGTTTTCTTTTGATGTCCTAGCAGGAAGAATTCAGCTCCTTGCATAGAGATAATAAAGACAGACTGAGTGACAGCACAACAGGTATACAATTAATCTTTATTTCATAAGGTATTTTAGGTGGCATGAGATGTTGAAATCCTCTGTATCTTTCCGCTCAGAACGTGAGAGACACTAAGTATTGAGAGTGATGTTTTGTAATTCCACAAGGAGCTCCCTACCAAAACATCCTCCTTCTATTGCATGAACTTAACATATTCGTGGGGGGTTTGTAGGAACAGTTTGCTTGCTCGCTGAATTTAATGGTCATGGGAACAGACTGTTTAATTTGAAATGTTAGAATAACTAATTAGCTATTATTTCAGCTTTTTAAAAGCTTGTGAATTTTTTTTTCCTCTGAAGGTGCTGATAGTTTATTGGATGTGAGTTCTGACGCTGACCAACAAGATCTACTTTTGTTGATGCAAGCAAAAATTGCCTCTTTGACGTTGCATAATAAGGAGTTGCAGGACAAATTACAGGTGGCATATTTTTGTGCTATTCTGGTGCTCTCTTAATCTGCTAGGCAGAAAAAAGGGCTGCTTATTGTTTTAAAGAGATGTACTGTGAAGATCTCTTAACAAGCTTGTTGGTAAGGTCATGGAAACACTCTGCCCCAAAGGATTAAATCAGTGTTTTGATCTTCTCATTTTTCTCATAAATTACTGAATAACTTTGTTTATTATGATAACCACATTCTAAAAGATGTTGTTAACAGTTGTGCTAGCAGAATTTTAATTTGCATAGCTTTGATTATTAGCTTATGGAGCTCAGCCCAGGCTTTCAGAGGAGCTTGGCACTTACTGCCATCTCTCACTGTAGATGACTAAATGGGAGCAGCTGGGTTTTGAATTTTTCTAAAACTTTCTTCCACGGTTCTTTAATCATCTATCACTATAGGATGTGGCAATACTTTCTTGCTTACTCTATTCTAAAAAAAAAATAGAGTCATGTACTTGTTTTTCTTATGCAATTGTTGGTGGGTTTTTTTCGGACAGGAAAGAACACCTAAAGAAGGGGATTCACCTGTAGAATCTTATTCAACCCAAACAGAGTTTGAGCAAACAGCAGAGAGACCAAATGAGTTCTTGGCGCAGGAGCTGAAGCCTACATTAAATGCCACTCAAATCCAAGAAAAGTTGACAAGCCCCAGAGAAATAAAAACGAAGTACCTCCAGGAAGACTTAAAGGATGCGCAGAGAAAATTAGAGAATTCTGAAGCCAAAAGAAAGCATGTGGAAACTCAGGTCCAGCCTAGAGTCTCAGAAACGGGTTATTTAAATAGCCCAGACATTTCAGAAAATGGTTCTGATCTTAATCTGAAGTTCCAAGAAACTCAGAACAGGTATGAGGAAGCTGTCAAAGAGGTTTTGAATGCACAAAGGCAAAAGAAGCCAGGTCTTGTTTCCTCTGAAAGTGAAGAAACCAGTTCTGATCTGAGCATGTTGAAGGTTACGTATGGAGAGGTTGAAGCACTTAAGCAAGAATTGAAAAAAGCATTGGAGGAAAGTGAAAGGCAAAAAGAAAAAGTGAGAGAGCTACAGAAAAAGTTTGAAGACAGAGAGCAGAATGTGGCAAGCAAATTGTCTGTGGAAGAGTGTGAGGAAATGAAGAATTCATATTGTTTAGTTATTGATAACATTAATCAAGAGAAAGCATTGCTGATTGAGAGGTACAAGGAAGGGCAAGAGGAAATTAAAAGGCTACAGGACAAGCTGGCAAATCAGATGCAGTTGGAATCTAGTGCAGAAGCTGGAGAAAGGAAAGATGTGATGCACAGAAGGATAGATGAGCTCAACAGACAACTCAGTGAATTGTCTCAGTTGTACAAAGAAGCACAGGCAGAACTTGAAGACTATAGGAAGAAAAAAGCTCTAGATGATATAGCTTCTGACTACATTCCTAGAGATGAACATGAGAAACTGATGGAGGTAACAAATTCTTTGAAATATAAAGCAGAAAATGAGTTATCAAAAATGAAATCTCAGTACATAAAAGTGTTAGATGAAGCAGAAGAACTCAAGCAACTCTTAGACACTCAGAAACAAAACTCTTTGCCAATTACTGAACACCGTCAGGTGATAAATGCACTCAGAAATACTATAAAGCAGATGGAGGAAGAAATAAATGAGCTCAAACGACTGCTTAGCAATAAGGAAAGTGAATTAAAAAACTTGGAAAAGGCATTACTGGAAGAAAAAACTGCAATTAATGAAGCAATGGTACCCAAGGCCACGTATGAAAAGCTCCAGTCTTCACTAGAGGGTGAAGTTAGTGCTTTGTCATCCAAACTGAAGGATGTAATCCGAGAAAAGGAAAATATATCCTTAGATGCCATGAGACTGAAAAATGAAATCTTGCACTTGAAAGAAGCAAAAGAAGGGATGCATAGTCTGCTTGAAGCAAAGGAACGGGAGGTGACTGATCTTCAGCACAAGTACCATCAGGTTCAAGAAGCTCTTATTGAAATGAAAAACTCATCAAAACTAGAAGAAGATAAAGATAAAAAGGTCAGTGACTCACTACAGTGGAGGGGGTAGTGTGAGTTCAGAGTGCAAAGTGTGTTGGCTGGTGCACGAGTGACCTAATAGGCAATGTTGGTTCAAGTAACTTCTAAGTGCATTTGCCCCTCTGAAAATCCAGGTATCAAAGTCAAAGTTTTCATTATGTTTGGCTTTGCAGTTGGTTTCCCTCCCCTGTGGAGATATACATGATCTTTCAATTTACCTCTTTTAAGTTCTGCTTGGGTTGGGTTCACACTATTCAGGCAGCTGAAGTCAAAGGAGTGAGATTTACAGCAGGAAGAGATTCCAGAGGAGACAAGAAAACAAAATACAGGAAGGAGCAAAAATTCACTGTTGTGATATTACTGCATCATCTCAACCACAGCATGATTTGACTCATTTTCCTCTCCAGCTACCATATCTGTCACTACAAATTTCTTTACAAAGAGCTATGCATTTTGGTATCTGTGAATAGCTGCCTTGTGTTTGGTTCTGCAGCAGAATTTCTGAAGGTGGTAAATGCAGCCCTTCTTGTTAAATATTGCTGTTGTGCAGAGCAAGGAGTGCAGTTTGAATAGACTGGACTAGGATGGGGGATAGAGAAGCATTGTAACTCTTTGCTTACATGACATCTCTGTTTGCCCATAGAGTTCATTTACAATTTAGTTTTCCCCACTTCTTAAATTTAAGTCACAGCCAACTCAAAGATGAGACACATGGGAATGCAGTATGCATAGCATCTTTCAATGAATACCTTTTTGCCTCCCTAGATCAATGAAATGTCCAAGGAAATTAGCAAATTAAAAGAAGCATTGAACAGCCTTTCTCAGCTCTCCTACTCAACCAGTGCCCCCAAAAGACAAAGCCAACAGCTGGAGGTGTTACAGCAACAAGTGAAGCAGTTGCAAAACCAACTGACTGTAAGTGCTATAATTTGTAAATCTAACATTAGTCTCAGTTCTCCAAAGAAATACGGGCTATTCTTCACTCTGCCTTGTTTAAAATAGAGTGCAGTCAAGTGAGTACATGGAAAGGAATTTTCATCCAAAAATTCTGTAATTCCTCTGTTTCTCTGAAAGATCTAGGAATCTGCTAGTCATGGTTAACACTTTAGAAAGAGCGCAACTAAAGAAAGCTGGTTTTCCACATATTTTTTTCAGACCAATAGAGAAACAGATTTTGTGTACAATATAGTGACCAAACCTGCTTCTCAGACCTTAGTTTGTGGAAAAGTATGATCAGTGTGCAGGGGATTTTCAAGAACATCCATCAGCTGAAGTTATTTTGGATTTTTCAGATTTTTGGAAGAAAGCATGACATCAAGCAAATGCATCTGTTTAAGGGAAGCACAGTTTATATCTGGAATCCTTAATAGCTTACAGATTTTTTTTTATTGTATTGTTTGTGCATGAAAGGTCCAATCCTCTAAGTTGGGTTGAGTCATAATTGATATTTCCTAGAGCTTGCCTGCCCATTTTAATTCACTGTTGAGGAACAAAAGAAAGTATTGTCCACTGGAGGCCTTTGTTGAGGGCTCTGGAGTGACTCTGAAAGGAGAATTCCCAGACATGCTAAGTGTTGTCTGCTTCATACCTTTCCCAGCAGAAAGAAAGAGGACTCGGTATGCCAAAAAAATTCCTTTGCGGCTGAGAGAAATAGTAGGCAGAGCATCCTGTCAGTGTGAAGGCCCAGACTTTCTTGTTCCAGACCTCCATATCTGAAAGGACCATTCATCGCCCACTATTTAAGGACCAGCAAAGTAGTGCAAAGTGCAAAGGTGTGCTGCACATAAGAAAAGCTGGTAGGATTTAAAACAGGACAGAAGCGCTCTTTTCTTCTTGTAGGTTAGCTTTCCTAACAGCTTCATGTTTCTTTGGAAAGGTGGCTTCTGGGTTGTGGCAATCTGTGATCACTGAAAAGAAGGTTGGCTTTCATTAACTCAGGGTCTGACAGGGTAATACCTTCATAAGCACCTCCCCTGTCCTGGGAAAGCTTCAGCTGTGACAGACGGGTCACTGCCTTCCGGGAAGAGCTGAGCTGCTGTTGAGAGTTGATTGGTCGGAGAATTGTTGGCTTTCCTCAGTTCTGGTTGCTGATAAGCTTGGAAGTAGAGTGTGCGCTCATTCCACACCTCTGCAGCTCAGCAATTCTTGAAACTGATATTCTCACCAGCTCCTTTACTGGGCTAGGTAGAACTACAGCATTTTCCTGGACACACTTCCAAGCTAATGTAGAGTGTCTGGTGGCAAAACACTGCCTGAGCTGTTTTCAGTGCATTGCATAAGATTGTGGTTTGTAGTTTCCCCAGTCTTAATCTACCTGGGATGTTCTCAGTCCAGTAGTTCTGAATGCTCTGTGCTTTTCTGCTTAACTGTTTTCTAGGAAACAAAAAAACAACACCAGGAAATTGTCTCAGTTTACAGGATGCATCTTCTCTATGCTGTGCAGGTATGGTTGCATGTTGTCAGTCACACAATGTTAGTATTTTACCTGAAAATATTTCTTCTGCAGATCTAGTAAGAACTTTGCATGGTTTAATTAAGAAGTCCCTCCCAATATTCTTAAAGAGTAGAGCTGCATTAATTCAATCATCTTTTTTTCTCTCTCTCCTTGTCTAGGGTCAAATGGATGAAGATGTCCAGAAAGTGCTTAAACAAATTTTATCCATGTGTAAAAGCCAATCACAGAAAAAGTAAACAAAAAAGCCAAGGAAAACTCTCTATTTTTATTAATCCTGTTATGGTTGTTTATCTAGATTTGCCTTAACATAAGATTTAAAATTGGCAATTTGCTGCTTTTGTGTTATTGTGCTGTTTGTGAGGGGGATATATTTGTCTGTCTGTACCACTTCCATGTGCATTTCCATGTGCAGTAGCTAAACACATGCCTGCTTTTCATACCCAAAATGCAAGTATGTTCTTCAGACTTTTCCCATAGGCCACTCCATGTCGTGTTTACTCTGTAAGTACTTTTCCAGCTTCCTCCAATAGCAGCAGGTTAACCTGGAGGAAAGCACTGGTGTTGCCTGGGTAAAGGTGAAATTCTCTGTGAGGTCTTCTGTACTGATTACAAGCTGCATCTCGTTGCTGGGTATGTTCGATGCTGTAGCACTCAGATTGCTGACATTTTGCCACATGCAGTCTTTGGCAGAGCAGAAGTGGGCCTTGCAGCAGTGAGCAGAAGTAGATATTTATGCTAAGCCAGAAGGTCGAACAGCTACACTTCTAGCGTAATATTATTTAAGATTAACACACTAAAAAGTAGCTGCCCCAGTTCACCCAATGCACTGAGTACACAAAAACCATACCATATTTCATAGTTTCCTTAACTACTTGGTAGTGGAATGAAACTATTTCAAAAGGTAAAAGCATTAGTTTATTGAAGTTATGTACAAACAGAACTGTCTATATAAATAGCCCTTTATGATAGGTTTAGCTGTCTATGCAAGCAATGGCCATGAAGCTCAGGAACAAAACCAGGACATATACTTTAGACAAGGGATTCTAGTGAACACAGGATGTTTACAGTGAATGTCAATGCCTCATACTTCCTAACCTCACTTTTGTAAAGATCTTCTCTTCAGTATATTTTTACTGGCCCTCTAATGAATTTTTTTGTAACTAAACCATTTTTTCTACATAATATTTGCATTAAGCTTATAACAAATATTTTTAGCTAATTGTGTCTTAGAGAGTTTCTTTTTATACCCCCAAGTATTCAGTAATAGTGAAGCATAGTGAAGTGTTTTCAGTTTGTACGAGATTTGTACGGAATAATAGACCTGTCTGTCAGTGTGGTCCAGAGCAGTGAAGTGTAAAATTCAGCCTGCTGTTCCAAAAAATGTAGAAATGATAGGCAGAGAACAGCAGGAGGTGTCAAAAATTCTACATGTTGGTTCTGGAGGCTAGAGGCATCAGTGAAGCCTTTATCAGCACTTCTACATTTAAAGTCAAATAAAAATGCCGATGTGGGATAGAATGGAACTATGGAAAATGTTTCAAGCACACACTGCACACACCATTTTAACAAGCTTGCGGCTTCAATATGGTATTGTGTTTTTTTATTCTATGGGGATATGTCTCTATTAATAGAGAAATCTTTCAGAGCTATATAATCTATGAAGTTTATATAGAGTCATAATATGACAAGAGTCAGCAGTGCCTCAGGCTTACTGGACTCATAGGTGCACTTATATCAGATAATTCCTAACTCTGGCAAAACTAAATGGATTTTAAAAGCAAAAAGGAAAACAACACCTTTGCATCAGTTAGACCTTGGTGTTACTTTTCTTGAGTGGTTTAACTAATGCCGTCTAATTTTGAACAGTATTTTATAGTTAGACAGCTTTGAAAATGCTCCAAAGAAATGTGAAAAGAATTTTGCTGCATCACTTCAAAAAGAATAAGATTTTAAGCATGCTAATGCTGCAAGTATAAAACTTGATGAACCATTTTGTAGGTTGCCTGATGGATTTAGTCTTCTACTTTGGTTTGGTTTGTATATTTATTACAATTATCTTTGTGGACTATTGGAAATTATATACTACAGCATAACAAGTTTCTTTATATGTAATTTACAAGAAGTTTCCTTATGCAGCAAATAAACTATTTCCAATTTTTTTTTTCATTTTTGTCTTCATTTACTTTTTGTATTGAGGGAAATCTCTCTACACTGTTCTAATATAGTACAGATGTACTTTCTTTATATCCTGCTTAGATAGATGCCACAAAAACTGTGTTTTCTTCCCTGAAATTGCAACTTCGTTATTAACTATCTTGATCTGTTGTGTGGAATAAATCTAGTCCAAACCCCACACAGTGAGTTGTGCAGATGATGCCATCTGTCTCATTGTTAAGTTCAGAGCTGTTTCTCACGTGGACATCCTGCTAGAGGTAATACAAGTTTGCCATTTGCCACTAGATTTATTCCAGCTAAGTTTAATTACCTTAGAGCTGTAGCACAGATCGGTGATGTCCCACAATTGTTCAGAACAGTGGTTCTCTGTCACTTAGCACTTCACACTTCACACAGGACTACCGTGGGAATATATGTAAGTGTATATACATATGGATATATGGATATGTCTGCTTTTTAAACTCAGTTACACAGTCAGCCCCACTGCTTTTTGTCGTCTCAGTTTTATTTGAGAAACTGGTTTTTCAGTAACTGATTCCTTCAATGTCTTCTTGCCTGAGGGAATTGCACCTCTTGTGATCACATCCCAGCACTCTTCAGCGTCTTGCAGCAAATTTGTGTAAGTTGCCCAGCACTGGGTTTCCTTTGAAGATGGATAAATGGAGAATCTGGGCCTGTGGGGTACATCTGCCTAAGCTGCTACTCTGAAACCTCCACAACTGTTTCTGGCCCTCCTGCATGTGCAGTCGTGACAGCATGGGCAGCATTTTTATAGCAAATTCCTTTCCCTCTCTTCACTAAATGTATGAGTACTAGGAATGAACTGCTCTTGTCAAACTGGCTCACTGCAGTTTGCACACAACAGAGATAATTTGGTCAGAGAGCTTAAGCACACTGGGTCTTCTCACTCACCCTGTCACAATACAGAATAGTAACAAATGATGGTAGCAGACTTTAGATGGAATTTGGAAGGAGACAACATCCTAAATCTTCATTAAGATCAACTTTTCTTTTTCTTATTTTTTTTCTTTTTGTCCCCCTCTCTTGCTGAGTAAACTAAGGGCAAGCTCCTGTAAGCAGGCGTTGCCCTTGTTATTTCTCATCTGGCTGTCACAGACACCTTCTTTTGCTAACCCAGGTGGACCTGAGAAGACGGTAGACGGTGACAACCCAGAGGGTTTCAGCAGCAATCAGACAAGAACTTAGTGCAGTGTGCCATGTCTGTTTGCTGGACAGACCTTCTGGCTGCAGCAGCACATAGTGGCCCATAACCAACACCTGAGCTTAGGGGTCATTATCCTCTGAGATGAGTCTGGCTTCCTGGGCATGTTGCATACCAGACGTCCTGCTGGAACCTCATGGGTAGAGGCACAGGTAGGGAGCTAATCTTCTCCCGTGCTGGCTGAGCAGGGGGCTCAGGGATGGCAGAAGGGCCTGCTGGTTGCCTTTGCACCTCTCCTCAGGTCAGCTACATGGTGGTATGCTGCATGTCAGCATAAGAATCAAAAAGCCCAGGGAAAACCATGCTGCTCTATGCTACCGCAAACCACACACAGGGCCCCAGGAGAAGCAGCCAAGAAAGGGCCAGTGGAGAAGCTGGCAAGAAATCCCTTGGCAGATGCCACTTCACCATATGGAGCTGTTAAAGCCCACTTTGTGTGCTGTGAGTTTGCCTGAGAGTGGCTGGCTGGGGGAAGGAGGTAGGTCATGAGTGTTTCAGAGCTACATAAATTGCTGCTGCTGTATGTATGTTGTGTTTAGACCATAAATGTGCTCTCTGGGGGTCTTTGGCAGTGTGGGATACCAGCCTAAAGTGTGGAAGAGGGAGGAGAGTAGGCCAAGAGGCTGGAGTACCATTTGGGATGTGGGAGGAGAGCTGGCTTATGGCACTGGAACAGGGGTGTTCATGTGTCCTTTGCCTGTCTGACCTTCCCCAGGGAGGCTCTGGCTTGGGTCAGCCCTACCAAGGCATCCTGGGGTTTTCTTCACTCAGTGCCAGCCCTTATCTGAGCAAAACGCTGAGGCAATCTGCCCTCAAACATGGCAGAGACCCAAGTGCTTCAGGGAAGAACAGCTGGCTCAGGTGGTGTGGTCAACCTCCCAGTGCAGAGGCAGCCTGCTGTGGCTTTGACTGTGTGGGGGGTCAGGGCCTTGGTCTGCTGCTATGGGACATCTTGGGACCCAGGCTGCAGAGCAGCTGTGGCTGTTGAGTAACAGTGGAAAAGCTCTGGGGGAGTTAGGGGTGGAGGTTTCAGAGTAACATAAGCAGATGTGATGTACCCCAGCATATGTTCTGCAGGCACAACCATAACACAGCAAACATTTTCAAACAAATAGGAATGGGTGCAAGACTTTTAGGACAGTTCAGTGACCTAAATCATGTGTTACCTGGGTTGTGTCTGCCACAGAGGGTACTAAAAGTGTTCTGAGTTTAATGTCAAGCCACAGTACAAGAGTTGGAGTACCTTGCAACCTTCATCTATAGCATCACTTGATTCTGCAGACGTGGGTCACTGGAGGTGCTCATAGATGCTCGCCAGTTCTCAGCTGAGCATTTCACGGAAGCGAAGTTTCAAATGCTTTTCTTCATCCCTGCCTCCTCCTCTATTTGGACCCTGCATGATCCTTTTGTACATAAGTAACAGAGAATACTAAGTGCAGACTAGAACCATACTTTATTTTGGTTTTATATCCATGCTTTTCTCAGGGCAGTAACAAATTAATTCTCCTCAACAGTCATTTCCTTACAACCCCTGTCTTAGAACTACAGTGCTGAATTACAGCTGAATCAAAATCAATGATTTACTAATTTGAGGAAGTGTCTACTGATTTGAGGAAGCCTGAGTTACAATTTTTGTAACTATAGATCTACCAGCTAAGCCTGCTGCTGGTGAGAAAGCTGTGTGCTTTGCCCAACACCTACAAGTGTTAGTAAGGTTCCCCAGGCTTTGGTAGTGTGTGACAAAAAGTCTTCTAGGAGAAGTGACAGCCTCTGTCACATCGGAGACGGTGGTGGGATCCTGGATGGACTGTCAGTTAACATATGGCTCCTCTGATGATCAGTTTTTGCCTTTGCACAGGCAGCCAAGGTTTGTGATTTTAGCCTTGCTGATGCCAGTCCCTAGTCCCATCTGTTTCGAGATACAATCCTTAGTTCCTGGGGCGTTTTATGGCAACGCATTTGTAGCTATTTACAAACCTTTGGCTGCCCTGACAGGCTCTTAATTGATGAATTTAACACAGGTATTTATGCAATCATCGGGTTTTCAGGCTATTACTTTAAAAGCCTGCTCGCATGCTGTTCTGTCCAGATTCACAGTGTTGGCCCTCTTTGTACATTTTCCAACAGCCTGAAATGCTCAGACAGTTGGTAATGGGGCCTCCTACCAGCAGCTGGAGATTGGAAACAGGCACATCTCGGTGACATCATCTCCTGCAAGCGGCTCAGGGCTGGAGCCCGTCTCCCGTGTCCCCGCGGGTGGCCGTCTGCTCCTGCAGGCTCACGGTGTGCTGGTGTTAACCCTGCCAGGGGGGATGCTGCAGCTAGTACCGTGCACCCAGGGACCCTCAGGCGGCCGGCATTTCCTGCATCAAAACACCAATGTGCAGGTCTGGGAAGCTGTTGCTTCACTGTAGTCACTCTTCCCTTTGGGATCAGCCAAAGTGCTCCTTAGTGATGGCTGGGCTCGGGCCCACAGCGCTCTTCCTGCACCCCATGTCGTAAAGTAGCAACAGTCCCCACACACTGCACTTTCAGAAGCCCTGTCCAAAAATGTTTGGATGCATTTGCCTCTCTGTAAACGCTCTGCTGCCCACCAGGAGCTATCCCCCTAAAGAGTCTGGGGAGGAAGGGGGGTGCTGAATTAAACAGCATTTTACAGACAAAATGAGGGGGGGTGGGGGGGGAATACCCTCGAAACATTCCTGAGAGAGAAACCTGGCATTCCTTCCCCTTCCAGAGCCTCCCTCGCAGCAGAAAAACTGTGGGGAGTGACAACTCAAAGCACAAAGGTCTGCACTGCCCCATTCTTAGAAGTAGGTTGTCTGGATTCTTGCTGTTCAAAGTGCAGCTCCCAAAAAAGCACCACTGCGTTCAGCAATTGGTGGGACCACAGCTGGGTGTGAGCACACATGGACAGATGTTGCAGAGCCGGTGCACACGCGCCTGTGCAGATGTGTCAGAGCCGGGCGCCTGCAGGAAGGTCCTGGTGGGGAGGGCAGGTGCTCCCTGGTCGTGCTACTCCTGCCTTGTGCCCTGCGCGTGTAAAGAGAGTCTGGGAGCGGGCGGTGGGAACGTGACTGTTCCAAAGCCAAGCACTGCCTGAGGGTGGCTGTGTGGTTTACAAAGTGCCACTAAAATTCCTGCCCTTGCTGCCTCGTGAAGAAATCGTGTCACCGTCCGACGGTCCGACGACTGGCGAGGCGCAGGCTGGCAGAGATTCCTCCGCAGATGCTTTGGCTGGTGGGTGTCTGGCGCAGTGTTCTCTTGCAAATATCTGCATAATTAAAGCCGTGCGGGATCACCTGGGCTGGGTTGTAGCATGGAAGAAGAGGAGGGTGTGCAGCTCTGGGCAGCCCGAGCCTCTCTGGCAGCTTTTCTGGGAGCCTCGGTCAGCTCCGCAAAGTGACTGCTCACAGGTCGTAGCCCGGGCACACCCCAACACCTCCAGAACCTGTTCCATGCCACTGTTCAGTTTATTAGGAGAGTGAAAGTCTCTGACCAACTTGTTGTCCATAAAAAACCAGATTGGTTACCCGGTGTGCAACAAGCCACTAATTACACACTCGAGAGAGACATTGACTATTTATTCCAGTTGCACAAGCCTGGGTGCTCAGTCGTATTCCACAAATCAAGCACACCAACTATCAAAACTTTTTACTAATTACACGTTCTACTGTTAAGGAAACTTCCCAGTCCGACCATTTTTGAGCCTCTGTGGCAGTCACACTCCCAATGCCAGATTTTCACAGCCGAGACCAAAGTCCCTTCTCAGCGGGCGGCTCCAGTGCCTCGCTTGACGCCCCACACATCCTACTCACAGTCAGACCACGTTTCCCATAGCAGAATCTGAGATGTCTCGTTCCATAAAGCCATCTTTTTCCTGATAACACAGAAACAGCCCAACAAAGGAACCCCGGGGACTTTAACACACTCACTGTCTACCCAGGTGCGAGCGTAGCTCTTCCTTTCTAGTCGACTCCTGCCATCCTCGCCGTGCAAATTCACCTTGATTGCATCACCGGTCTTCATCTCTTTTGTTATCCAAAATGCCTGCAATTCCCGGGTCCTGCTGTGTCTACCAGTGTCCACTCACCCTGGCTGATTTCACCGGGCTTTGTGCCTTTGTTATTAAAGGTTTGGCAGTTCACGGCCTTTTGTGAGGCTCCCACCCAGAGCTCAACCAGCATCTCGAATTCAGCTTGTACACCCAGCTACCCGCACCAGAAGTATTCCTCAACATCAGCAAACACAGGCATTCATGTTCGTGGGCTACAGGGTACACGGTTCTCTTAATTATTAGTATTTTGTCTTCTATCGGTTAATGATTCTCTCAGTTCTTACGCTATTTAGTCCGCATTGCTCAGTCTTCATCTGCTTTGGACTTGGTGGGCCGTGAGTCAGTCTGTCATGATCTCTCCCTCCTCGAATTCTGTTTACCCAGTCGGAGTCAGTTTCAGCACAGGTTTTATTAGTTTCTTTTTCATCATGGGAGTTCTGCCAAATATCCTTGTGGCCTTAAAGTTCTGCATTCTTTTTGTCTACCTACTATTAACAGTATTCTTCTTAAGCTTTGTTAGTTTCCCCCTAGGTCTGAGATCGTTGAAATATGTCAAGCTGTAAACCTTAAACCTTAACAGGCAATTCTACCGACAAGTAATTTATCTTTGTAACACCTGGACATAATTTAGGGCTTGTTAGCTGCTATCTGTTTCATGGATTAAGTCTCTTTACTTGTTGATTAGGGTTGGAAGTGCCTAATGGGGTGGAGCCGTTCCACGCCTCTCTTATGTTGCAAACCCATTACTGCAATTCCACCGTGGTAAAAATCAAATGTATGTTCAGACAGATTTGTTATCTAAGACCTCCAGCTTTCTGCTCAGTTGCTCTTTTTTGGTGAACCCTATGGTCCCATCTGAGCTGTAAAGGGTAGGAGGCTGCTCAATTCTCCACTGAGAGTTTTAATCCACAAACAGACACACACCCTCACCCACTACCCCACCTCAAACGCTGATGCGGTAGGGGTGAAAGTGGGAGTGAAATTCCTATTGTCTACCCAGATTTTCAACGCTGTAACAAAAGGGAAGCTTTTCCGAGGAAATGCAGCTCTTTCTCGACTTCTTCGGGTGCATTCCTCCAGAGTACTTGCACAGATTAACGTTCACAGTTGTGATGATTTTCAAGCCCACTTCTCATTTCTGTGAGAGTTTAACTCCACGGTGATCAGGGCACCACACTTCCCTCTAGCACTCTCTGCCTAAAAGAGCCCTTGCAACCTGTTTTCACTTCCATTCATACCTGAGCAGTTCTGGCCCCCCTCAAAGACAGATAAAAATGAAGTTTCTCAACAGAAATGCATCAAGCGACTATTCAGGAACAGCATTTTAAAAATAGTTCTGTATTTGTTCAGTTTCATGTCACCGTTCTTTCCACAAAAGCAGTTTAGTGCTACTAATACACAATTTCTACATATTTATTTTGGTAAGACCCACCTGCTGGATTCTTCAAGCTGCTACAAAATGAAGTTAAAAACAGACACCTACAGGAAACAGCATATGGCTTATCTCAGCTTTTCCGGCTGCTCCACTAATCTCACTGAAGACCCACCTAGTCAAGTATACAAGAATACTATTTCCTTATAAATCCATGTGTAAATAAAAATTAAACAACGGATTCTTTCCCATGACTAACTTTGAAACAGAGGTATAAAACTGAATTCCTTTTGGGGAATTTTGTGCTTTACAGATCCAAATAGTTGTAGAAAGCAAAGGAGACACAAAAATTCAGCATCTTGGGTGGTAGGAGATAACATTAGCATCAGCATTGTTGGTATTTTATTGCATAGATTGTCAGGACCAGGAGCCAAAGGCATAATATTGACTCCTGGAATCTTCAAAGATTAATGGGGACCCAAGACCTATTGGCAGTAGTTTTCTGGTAGAATCAAACAAGTGCCTTCTTGAAGACCTGAGGTTAGCTCTTACTGTGAAAAGCACAGATCAAAATAATTGGAGGGAAAATCACTTGGCAGTTTTGTGGCCTCTGGATGTGGGATACCCACAGCCCCGAGTGCTGCCCACCAGAGCTGCCAGGCAGCACCTGCCACAGCTACACTGAACCTGAGTGGAAGGCACTGGTTACTACTCCCACCCCAGGAACTGGTTTCGTTTACATGGCTAGTAATTCTGAGTACTTGCATGCTCCATTTTAAAAGAAAACAGGTGGGCAAAATCTGATTTATGACAAGCCTCTTCCATGATACTACTAAAGGAAAAAAACATGAACTAAACATTTCTTCTTCTGCAGGTTTCCTGTAGTCTGCAAGGGCAAAAGTCTTGTTAAATAGCAGAGACAAAATGTACTAAAGGTAATCTGAGTTCTGGATCCCATGCAAAGTGTGTCAGGAAGCTAAATCTAATCCAACAGTTGAGATCTGCAGAATTCAAGTAACTTACTAGGTCAAAAAGATGCAGTTCCCTTCCAGTCATCCTCCTCTTCACCTTTTTTATTTTACTGTGTTTGAAGGCAGAAATGTAATAGAATACATCACAGATGGATCCTAAATCAATTTGTTGCCTTTCAGCACCAATTCTGTAGCCCAGACTTCCCATGGCCTTGTCCCCCTATAACCACACCCACGAAGGCAGAAGTGCACAAGCACCTCCCCACCTCTGGCAGTCTGGGCCGTGACTCAGCCCATTTGGGGTACAGACATTAGCTCCTGCACAAACCCTACATGTCTGTTATACCCAGTATTCATGAAATGCAAGCTACTTTCTGTTATTTCGTGGTGCTCTAACTTTTTAGGGTATTACGTCCATGATCACTGTTGGTAGGTTATAGAAGAAATCATTAAACGTACTATTTCAAGAAGTAACACAGTACATCTGTAGGCAATTGTATAAAAATTCAAATGTTACGCCACAGTTCCTGAACACAATACAAGAAACCTGGATACTCTAAAGTAAGTCACACCAAGAACATAGTGTGTTCTGCTTCGTTTTAATCCTGTCACCCAGGGATTATGTAAACCATCGTTAACGCTCAGTAGTCAGGGATAACATTAATAATTCCCAATGAGACCATAACTTTTTTCATTGAAAAAACTGACACAGTTAGCCAGAAGGAAGTTAATTTCTACTGAATATTTTAGTTTGGAAAGAAACCCCCAGTAAATACGAGTAACTTAGAATGTGTAACATAACTACAGCCTTGTAGTGCAAAAATTTGTAATTGTTTATAAAATGTAAACTTTATTGCAATAAATTAATGATTTGCACAGAAAACAACAAACGTGAACTGCTAATACTGTGCATTCTGAAAGTATGCTCTTGCTGACATAAGCAAGAGGTGAAAATTGATTCACAAAAGCATTTTAAGTTTAAGCATTAAACTTGAAATAAACCCAAAGGGTTCTGTTGAACTCTGGAGCAATCAGCTTGGTGACACACAAACACAGTTTTCCACAGAAAACGAAGCAGGACCTCATCTGACAAACAACAAAACCTGACCACAGTCTAAAGCTGTAGAAACCATCTGCAGATTGCTGACTCTTGGATCACATCCCACAGCAGGGAGGCAGGGAAGGCTTAGTCTCTGTGTGTCATTTGCAGACTCTGCACCCAGTCCAGTGCCCAGCTGGGCCCAACTAGCTTCCGTTCCGAGCAGGTTGTTTGGTATGAAAGGACAAGTGGACTTTGGATCTAAACACAACCCAGCTGCTATTCTGAAGGTGGGACACTGCACTAAACTCTCAGGAACCATACTTTTTTCAGTGAATATAAGGTCAGCCCCATTTTTAGCAGTGGTATGAATACATCACTCCATGGGACACAGGCAGGTATTCCCTTGCTGCAGTTTAGGAGCAACTCCTGTTGCTGAAAAAGGCTACTGAGAAGGCAAATGAATTTCATAAATAATGTTAAATATGAAACTTTTCTCTCTTACGACTCTTAACAGCATTAGTAGAGAGCAGCAGGGTAGGAATAGGGACATAAACATACAGAAATACTTCAGCTACAGCATCCTTGCAGATGTGTAATGAACTACTGATCCAAAACAATGATGTTGCCAGAACAGTTATGAGTAATAAGTAAATACTGTCTTTTATATCAATTTACCAATTCAATATCAGTTTGCAGACAAAATGGTAAATTGGTGTCAGACGAAATTCCAAGGAATTGAGTTATATTAACAATTAATCAAGATGAGGAGGAGCCTAGTGGCTTCACTGACAAAATATGTCAGCATTCACCAGAAAGAAGCCACCTGCTGCTATTAAGACATCAGTTTGAAAATATTATCCTCTTTCAAGGCAAATTGGGTTGTAAGTCACTGAAAGTTAACTTTCAGCTAGTACTCAGATGTTCCCTTGTGTAATTGCTTACTAGAAGCCAAAGACAAAAAATGAAACATAAACAAAAATTCTTGGAGAACATTGTAAAAAGCACCAATGCTTTACACAAACACTGCTTTAACATCTGTGCTGGACGCAGTGATAGGACATCAACTCCCTTTTTCGCTTTTTCAGCTTCAGTTTAAGTCAAGGCTAAGAAATATTTGCCGTGGAAGAAAACAAAAGTCTTCAGATTCCTTATTACAGAGTTTTAAAAAAGGACAGTATTAGTCTATCAATCTTTACAGCTTTCATTTAGTCTTGTAAAAAAAATAGAGTATTTTATTTAAACAAAAACATATTACAGATGCCCAGCACACACACCTACAGTTCTGCTTCAGTGATGTTCTCATCAGGGCAACAATAGTACTCCACAAAACAGATCTGTCCATCTTCATTCCTAATCATATACTGCAGTGAAAGAAACCCTTGAGCATCTGTTCGAATGGACACTTTACAGGACAAAGCCAGTGCTTTTGTGGACGGTTTAAGCAAAGAAATCTTGTACCTGCAGGAAAAAAAGTACATCTGAAGAAAATATATTGTGCAGAGAGGAGCTGAAACATTACTCACAAATAATGCCACAGAATAAATAAAAAAATGAGGAACACACTTATTTGGTCTTTACCTGGTAACATGAAACGGTCATTGTCAGCACTTGGCTTTTGATTACAGTCACAGACTTTTATCAGATGGGTAGTATTTTTGCCCCCCATACTAGTGAAATAAATGTTACAGTAATGCAAAAACAGTTTTTAAACTTCCTATCAAGAACACAGGACTTGGCATAGAAGGCAACAGTCACAGACTTTCTAACCTGTTTGTCTGGGTCTGGTTACAGTGGAATGCTTCCATCAAATCAGAATCCCTAGGGTAGTCCAGATGTGCACTTCCAGCATTTCCAAAAGTGGATAACCTGAAAGACAAAAAGCATCATCTCAAAATACCTGATCAGAGCTCTGTAAAAACTCATCAAAATGAGTCATTGTGCATATCCCAATGACTCTTTCACTAAAAACTGCTGTTTGTTTCATTTTATTTAATTAGAAATGCTAAATTGTCCACATCAGTGCCACATTTACTGGGTTGTCAAGATATTCATTACTATGTTAACTAGAGTACATATCATTTGCTATAATCATTACAATTCTTTCTGAAATTAACCAGTATTCTAAAATAGTTCTTCTCTCTCCACCCTGAAAACTTCATAGTCTGCACCAAAGGAAGCCAAGCGTGAATATTTGAGTTGAAAGCAGTTTCCTACCTGAAGTAGGGTTTATCTGGAGACATGGTAATCTGCAGAACTTCACTGGTCATATCCAGTTCAGCAAATGCATCTCGTAGTCCCTCCGACTGCAGGATAATTTTATTAACAACCTTTGTACTGCAGAAATCAAAATCTAACAACTCATCAGGTTCCTGAGTGTTGATTTTGCACACTGTCACTACTCCTCCTTCTTCCAAGAACAGCATCAGTGGATACCCATAGCCACGATAACACATTCTAAGGGCCGTTGATGTTCCTGAGAAAGAGAATGAAATACACATTCCGCAGAAAGCATAGCTAGGGCATTTGATCACTTTAGAAAACTCACATTTTTCTGGCACATGGGGCACAGATCAATTGGATTCAGCCTCCAATATATTACTGTAGCACACCTAGTGCAGCCTCCTGAACACCCTCTGAAGTGCTAATGGTTAAGCAGCAAAATTAGAAGACTTGTGTGTGGACAGTTCAAATCCAAGTAATTTCATCCACCAGACTGGTAATGTCAGTTGTAACAATGAAAACATGGTACAAATAGTTCAGAGGAACTGGAAAATCCTCATGGTCCTGTGGCTCTCTCTGGCTCACATCATCTTACCTTACTACTCTTATTACTTGTGCAACCCAAACTGAAGTTAACGCAGCCAAGCTTGTGCTATGGTCACACCCTCCTGTTGCAAGTTATCACCACATGAACCTCTGGTTTCCCAAAATCACAGTGCCTTTTGGTACACTTGATTTAGATCTTTAGGTCAGCCACAATCAAAGCTACAGAGGAACGAGGAGTTCAACACAGACCTGCAAGGGCAGAACTGCCCAAAAAGCTGTCATGGTATCATTCCACTCCACCCAAGTACGCCGTGCAACCTGCAGCACCCACACAGCCTTTCACGGATTCAGTGTACCACACCTGGCACAGAGCTGGTTCCAAAAATGGTCAGGCAGTCCAGAAGTACAGACAAATTGATCCGGAACATCACTGATTCCTCCTGAACAGAAAATTCCTGGAAAATTTCTGCCTGTAAGTTAAAGCAGAGATAAAAAGTGGGGAGTTTCTGCAGTTATTTTACAGTTTGCACTTCAGAGTTTTCTGTTTCAGAAATCAGTGTAACACAAAATGATTTCTACATGCAACACAGCATGGATTATAGAAAAATGGGTCTTCATCCTCAAAACTAGGAAAATACAATCAGGTCACAGTTGAAACAAGGTACGGAGGCATAAACATGAAATCCTAAACACTTGTCTTTTACAGTTTAAGAACAAGCTACAAACGTTAAAGCCTAAAGACACTTACTTTTAGAGCTGGAAACATCCATGGACCTATACAATGTGTCACCCTTCAACAGTAACAATACTTACTTTTCTACACTCAGAGCATGAATAAACATTCCAAATACCAAAAGTATGTAAAAACAGAACAGAATAAAACAGTTGAGTTCACCATTCTGAAATAAGTGCTGAATTCTGCCTTTGAACAGCCTGATGGGGGTAAACTACTCCACGCTATCCTGTTTGTCACTGGCACTCACTGCTTTGTGGCATCTGCAGGAACAGAGTATCTCAGAAATAAAGCAGGGTGACATGAGCTGCTTTTGGAAAGGCAATTTCATATTTACTGGCAGCCCAGAGGTAAAACCCCATCCCGGGGTGCTTTGAGCACAGCACAACCATCTTCAATCAAGTGTCTGTGAATCTGACCTCTTTAACAGCTGACATAAATCTAACACTCTGGCTTTGAGATTAGACATAAAACCACTGAACAATGGATACTCTGAGAGCTTGTTCGTGCAACTAAGCACAGCATGGCCAGAAGGAGCCACGGGTTTGGCAGGCACCAACACTTTAAATAAGGCCACAAGCCCACCACGCTGTCAGTATGCAGCAACAGACGGGGTGCGGGCTTTGGAATTCCAGCAGCATGGACACCCATAAACAAGGGCAACTTCACCACGGCCCTTTCTACACGTCAGTTCATGCATGTGTCATGGTTCCAGCAGAGTCTCCCCTTCTCCACAGGTGAATACAGACTCATGGAATTGTTATGGTTGAGAGGGACCTCTGGAAATCATCAGGTCCAACCCTCCTGTCTAGGCAGCCACCTGGAGCAGGTGACACAGGAATATATCCAGGTGGGGTTTGAATGTCTCCAGAGAGGGAAACTTCACCACCTCCCTAGGCAGCTGTCCCAGTGCTCTGCCAGCCTCAATGCGAAGATTTTTCTCATGTTGAGGTGGAACTTCCTGTGTTTTAGTTTATGGCCATGACTCCTTACCCTGTCACTGGTTACCACCGAAAAGAGTCTGGCACCATCTTCTTGGCACCCGTCTTTAAGATATTTCCATGCATTACCATGATCCCCTCAGCCTTCTCTTCTCCAAACTGAACAGGCCCAGCCCCCACAGTCTCTCCTCCTAAGAGAGATGCTCCAGACCCTCATTAATGTTTGTGGTCTCCGCTGGATCCTCTCCAGTGACTCCTCGTCTTTCCGGTGCTGCGACACCGGCGGTAACCGGGCCCTGTCCAAGGTCTCCAGCAGCGGTGCCCTCCCCCTCGCTGATGTCCCCGTACCTGGATGAAGGCGTTGGCCTGGATGCACTTGGCATCCTCCACCGTGACGCGCAGCCCGCTGGCCGTGGCGAAGCAGGTGGCGTGGTCCTGGAAGTGTACGGCCCGCAGGAGGCTGGACAGGTGCCGGGCGTTGTCCAGACTGGCGGACAGCGCATAGCGCTCGCCGCTGGCCGGCGGCTGCGTCGAGAACGGCATCGCCGGACAGCGGGAGCGCGGCCGGACCGGGAACACAGAGGGCGGGAACACAGGAAATGGAGGGCGAGCGCAGGGAAACGGCGCACACGGAAAGCGATCACAGCCAATGTGAGCGCGGGAAGTGATATCACAGGCACAGCGAGTACAGGAAATGTGACACAGGAAGTGGAGCACACGAGCACGGCATGGTGTGGAACCAGATGGCGGCCAAGAGAAAGCATGGAGCGCCGGCTGTGGGGAAGGCGAAGCGCGCCAGGAGAGCCCCGAGCGCGGGCGAGGCGGTGCCGGAGGGCGCCCCGCAGGAGCACAGCATCCCGCCGCAGGAATACAGCATCCCGCCGCCCGTGTCCCAGGTATCGCCACTCGGCCCGGGCTCCGGCCGGGCTGTCTGAGGGAACACGGCTGCTAAGCCAGGACAGAGGGGTTTATTCGTAGTTCTTTATAATCCCAGCTGAAGAGGCGGTGTGTTGTTTCCGTAAGAATACGCGAAGAGCGCTGTTCTAGTCCATGTCGATGTGTTATCAGAGTTTCAGAAGTAGAGTTGGGTACTTCTGTTGTGTACACAGAATGTAAAGAAATTGTGCCGGTTCCATTTAGGAATCATCCGGCGAAGGCTTCGGCAATTGTTTGCTTACAAGGAAAACGGAAAGCACCGCGTGTAAACCAAAGATTTCGCAATATACTTACGGGCAGTAAAAGCTGGGTTGTGTTCTGGGTCTGTGCCCGAGCTCATTTTGCAGGAAAAGAAGGGGTGCCTCTTGTGAATAAGCAATGCACGTGACTTTTTAATACTTCGATGGGAGTAAAAGACTGTGCCTGGGAGCACAGTGGATCGGGATGAGGACGGTTTCTCCTGTAAAAGCAGTGCCCCTCCATTCTGTAGGGAAGTCACCAGTCTTGCTGAGAGTGGTTCTGTCTGCGTGGGCAGATAAAAACAGCGGTACTTTTTGTGTCTTTCTGTATTTACTGTCCAAAGTTTCATTTTTGCTGTGTTGTAACAGTATTAGGGCTAGAAGTTTCCCCCATAACTGCTGTGTCTTTTTTCTAGGGTAAATGGAAAAACAAGGAGCGAGTGCTGATCTTTTCCTCTCGAGGAATTAATTTCAGAACAAGGCACCTAATGCAAGACTTAAGGACATTGATGCCTCACTCTAAAGCAGGTAGGGTTAAACATAATTCCTAGCTAAGATTTGAGAATACTTTTAAGCCAATAGCTGCTAAGAGGCTATTCTTTTATTTTTTTAAATGTGGTACAGAAGGGTTTTGATGAAACTTGTATCTTAAACGAACACTAAGCCCCTTTTGAGCCAACAAGTCCAGCAATTGTTGTATCTTAATATTTTCTGGGAAATTAATCCTATGGCATCAGTCCTGAAACTGCACAGTTAGTTTTGTTGCTGTGCTTATTTATTCCATAACATGGCAGAAACAATTTGATAGTTAATCTTTTATAAACCAACAAAATTTTTATGAAAGAGTGACTCTTAAAAGAATCTTTTGTATTGGTTTTCCAGCCTTGTAAATGTTGTTTTCGTCTTCCAGATACAAAAATGGACCGTAAAGACCAGCTATTTGTAATCAACGAGGTAATCAAGGATTTATCTAGTGCTTCTTCATTTATTTTCTATGGAAATTCAGTGTGCAAGGGAAAAGGGCAATCAAGTTCAAAGGATATCATACTAGTTACAATAGGAGTTGTGTAACTCCATAGACAAAAATCACTGGTATTAAAAAAGCACTCATGTTTAAACAAAGAAAGTTGGCTTTTGATTATTAAAACCAGAATGAAACTTTTAATTAGATACAGGTTTTCATCATGAAGAAATAAAGCATGATTGGATTTTCTGTATTGCTGAAAGGTGTTGTACAACTTACATTGAACAAGGCAGGACTCAACTATGCAGCCAGTCCAAATGTAGTAGGATGCTGGTAGTTCTGAACCTAGAACCTAATGTCTCAGCTCCTGCTCTGATGTTTGTATCCTGGAGAGCTTAGCAGGTTGTTTGTAGCTTTAATGAAGCTATAACTCTGTGTAATAATTTGGGGATCAGTAGGTGTCATTTAATAAGACAAGATCTGTGCTTTTAAACTTACATCTTGAGAGGGGAAAATATTAGAGATGAATGTGGAAAGTTTTCAAAAACATCTTAAAAATGTTTGTAAACAGCTAATTTGCTGTGTCTTGTGCAGGTGTGCGAAATGAAAAACTGCAATAAGTGCATCTTTTTTGAAGCCAAAAAGAAACAGGATCTCTACATGTGGTAAGGAAATGTTTTGTTACATTTCTGTTTGTTTCATAGCTCAAGTTTCCTACTGTAATAGTGAAGATGCTTGAAATAGTGCTGCTTAGTTAAGTCTGTTCTAATGCACTTCCATGGATAGTGCAAATTTACAATGCATGACCAGCTTTTGGAGACAGTTTGCAGAAGTATTTTACAAAATTATTTAGAAAGCAAGTGTTTATGAGCATGTTAAAGAAGCTAAATACCACTGTAAATGTGACAAAAACTGTTTGAGTGCAGGAATAACTGGTTGGGGTGTAGTGTGGAAACCAGCACATCTTTTGGCTGCTGTCAATATTTTTCTTTTCCCTCTTCCCCATCACCGGTCCTCTGCAGGTTTTCAAACACACCACAGGGACCATCTGCTAAATTCTTGGTGCAGAATGGTAAGCTGCTTGACATTATTCTCTCTGTACTCTTGCTGTTTTGTCTGAAAAGTTTTCTGTCAGTAATAAAATAATTTTTTTTTTTTTTTAAATCGCTGTAGTTCACACACTGGCTGAATTGAAGATGACAGGAAATTGCCTCAGGGGTTCAAGACCTCTTTTGTCTTTTGATCCAGTAAGTATAGATTTTATTTCATCGAGTATATTTTTATTCTCTTTGTATGACTATTGCATTTAGTCCTGTATGTAAAATTACATTTTTATTCTTTGTAGATGTTTGACCGGGAGCCACACTATGCACTGCTAAAAGAATTGTTTATTCAGGTCAGTCTGTAGTTCTGCTGTCCAGTGTTTCTTCACTGGAAATGTTTCTTGGCAACATACTTAAAAATTGCAAGTGATTCTTTCAAGTAGCAGTTTTACACTTCTGAACTTTGAAAAGCTCACATAGGATTGGGATCTTATTCTTAGCATGACTCAGACACTTGTTCTTAAGTTTTGGGTTATAAAATGTAACCTGGTTTGGGATCTTAGTAAATTAAAAGGGATTTAAAATGAGCCATTTATGTTTGACCTCTTAAATTGCAGATATTCAGAAATACTGTTTTTCATTGCAGATATTTAGTACACCACAGTACCACCCCAAAAGCCAGCCTTTTGTGGATCATGTTTTCACCTTCACCATTACTGACGAAAGGATCTGGTTTCGCAATTACCAGGTCAGTGGTCTCTCTTGGCTCTTCAGAAGGAGCTCAGTGGAGTAATTTCATATCAAATCTGTTAATTAAAATAAAATGAGAAGTATTACTACTATTGTTAGCAGCATATGCCAGCCCCCAGTGCTTGCAGATTCAATGTCCTGTAACGACTTACCTTCTTCTGTATCTCGGGAGAGATCTGATTCACTCAATTTGCATTCAGTAAGTTGTGATTCTGTGATGGCTGTCTTGGTAGCAGGAAGTACTACCCAAAGCCTAAACTGTGCCTTTTAACCTAAATTGCTGCTTTGACCCAAAGTGAGCTAGAGCTTACTTTCTGTAGAAGGAATTCACAAATATGTAGTACTTCAAAAGCTTGCTTGAATTTAAAAAACTGCTTTATGAACAAAACTGGGTTCATACAAATCTAGCTAATCAGGTTCAGTGGCACTTTATCTTGGATTTAATTCTGTTGTGTATTACCGTACACAGGATGCCTACAAGGTCATATGCTCTGATTCAACCTGTGAGAAATGGAGAAAGTTTTCTTTTTATTGCAGATAATAGAAGAAGATGCATCTCTAGTAGAAATTGGGCCTCGTTTTGTCCTGAACCTCATAAAAATCTTCCAAGGTAGCTTTGGAGGACCAACTCTGTATGAAAATCCTCATTACCAGTCTCCAAATATGGTAAGCAGCTCTGTCTTTGCTTTCTCTTTCATTTAGCAGCTAATTTCAAAACCAATCTTGCAGTCAGTCTGTGCAGGAGCATCAAGTATGCCTTCCCTCATGACCCTTTGCAGAAAAGAGTGCCCTAAACTCATGACAGTTTGAGAACAGCGTAATTTTATAATCATGAAATGGATGCAGATGTCTCTGAAAAGATGACTCTACACTGAGGATTTTTACCATTAAGCAGAGAAATGACCATGTGTTTCTTTAATACCATATTTTTTCCATCTTACTGATTTAAAACATGATGAAATTTAAATTCTTGTTTTTATAGCATCGCAGGCTGGTAAAATTGTCAGTGGCAGCTAAGTTCAGAGAGAAGCAGCAAGTGAAAGAAGTGCAAAAGATTAAGAAAAAAGGGACTAAGGTCCTTGTTGAAGAAGATCCTACCGAAGTGGTCTTTGAAACTCCAGCTGAAGAGAAGCCAGTGGAAGTACAGCTTGTGAAGCCAGAGTCAAAGCCAATTGTTAAAGATAAAAAGAAACTACGCAAAATTCAGAGGAAGAAGCAAAAAAAGCTATTCAGAACTGAAGGCTCTGCATAGATGTTACAAGGGATGAAACTTGAAACAACATTGACAATATTGTAAATATATGAATTTACAGTGTACAGACAAACATGTCTGAACTTCAGTTTTTAAGTAAACAAGACATACATTTCTTTTTAAAAATTGAGTTTGCATTCTTTTGTTGTCTTCTGGGATTCTGAGTTTTGAAAAATCACATGGCATCCCGTTCAGCCAGGCCTTAAACTCTGCCAGGGGTTAGTCATCCACAACTGCTCTGGACAACCTGTTCCAGTGCACCACCATCTCACAGTAGAGAATTGTTTCCTAATATCTATAGTCTGATTCCAAGAAACTTTTCTTGACTGATGTTAATGAGCAGTTACAGACCTCTCAGGGGCTATTTCTTTATTACATAACCTTTAATCTAGTTCACAGTTCCTGACCTCGTGACCTGATTCTTCCACTGACTAGTTCTGTCTCCCTGTGCACTTCCACAAAATTTCTTGTGTTTCAAGGTTTTGCTTGTGCCCTGTTTCTATTTGAGCCCTCTGTTTCAATTTCCAGCATCCTAGTGCTGAAAAGACACAACTGGCTTGAGAGGAAGCTGACCTCTTCCATCCAGCAGGGCAAAGGAAATCCCATATAACTTCTGCAAATAACTTTTGCAACGAGGTGCTCAGCGTGCCATATGATTGGAAAGAAAGAATGGTGGATACAGGCATGTGTTCAGTTCATGTAGTCTAATACATAGTCACAACTGAGTTGGAAGGAACCCCCAAGAGGGTCATTGAGTCCAACTGAACTCCTTGCAGAACCATGTAATACATGACTAAGGTCATCATCCAGACCCTCTTTCACTCTTGACAGGCTTGGTGCCATGGCCATTTCTGTGGGAACCGACAACCCTCAAGGTGAAGGACGTTTTCATGGTGTCCAACCTGAACTTTCCCTGACACACTGTTGTGGTTTAACCCCAGATGGCAACTCAGCCCCACAGAGCTGCCTGTTCACTCTCCCTGGTGGGGTGGGGAAGAGAATCGGAAGGATAAAAGTGAAAACTTGTGAGTTGAGATAAAGACTCTTCTAGAGGTAAAGCAAAAACCATGCACAGAAGCAAAGCAAAACAAGGAATTTATCCACTAGGTCCTGTGAGTAGGCAGTTGTTCAGCTGTTCCCAGGAAATCTGGGGTTTATGGTGTCATGTGGTGTGGGATAGCCCTCTGGTCAATTGGGGTTGGCTGTCCTGGTTGTGCCCCCTCTCAGTTTCTTGTGCACCCTTCGCTTGTGGGTGGGGTGAAAAGCAAAAATGGCTATGACTCTGAGCACTGCTCAGCAATTATGCAAACATTTGTGTTTAAACCAACACTGTTTTCAGCACAAATCCAAAGCACAGCTCCATACCTGTTACTGTGATGAAAATTAACTGTAATCCAGCCAAAACCTCCTGTGACAAAGATCCACACTGCAATGAGGTCCCCCCTCAGCCTTCTCTCCAAGCTGAAAAAGGCATGTGACCTCAGCTGCTCCTAAGTCTTGCACTTGAGACCTTTTTCCATCTAAGTTGCCCTCGTCCTGATACACTTCAATAGCTTTATATCCTTCTTACATCGTGGTGCCCAAAATTGCCCCCAGCACTTAAGGTGAGGCTGCTTCAGTGCAGAGCAGAGCAGGACAATCCCCTCCCTTGCCCAACTAGTGATGCTGTGCCTGATGCCCCCCAGGACAGGGTTGGCCCTCCTGGCTGCCAGAGCACTGCTGACTCGTGTTCAACTTGCCATCTTTGGATCAGACACTGAGATAAGGACCTCCAGACCTTACTGTGAGATCAGGGCCTCCAAATCTTGCTGTCTGATCCAAAGCTCTGTTCATGTGCTGCCCACTGATACGTATATGACCTAGAGAAAAAGCAGTTTGGGCCAACCCTAAGATCTCTGAGGAGCAGTAAAAAAAAGCTATTTTGAGAAGGGGTGCTGTACTGGCTGTGCCTCTGAGCTCCTTGGCACCCACAGGAATTAGAAGTATCTCTTTCAGAAACAGTGTGGCAAGCAGGACTCGGGAAGTGATTTTTCCACTGTGCCTGGCACTGGTGAGGTCACACCTTGAGTCCTGTATTCAGGTCTGGGCCCCTCAATTCTGGAAGGACTTTGAGGTGCCGGAGCGAGTACAGAAAAGAGCAACAAAGCCTGTGAAGCACAACAAAGCCTGGAGCGCAACTCTAAAGAGGAGCAGGAGTGTTCAGCCTGGAGAAGAGGAGGTTCAGGGGAGACTTTATTGCTCTCTAGAACTCCCTGAAAGGAAGGTGTGGCCGGGTTGGGGTCAACCTTTTCTGTGAGGTAACTGGCAACAGGGCAAGAGGACACAG